>MPIZ01000678.1:304497-359987 GCA_003258685.1 Prolemur simus | reverse complement strand
GGGAGGGGATGGAGGTATGACTACATGATGAGTGCCAGGAGCACTGTCTGGAGAATGAGAATGGACGCGCTTGGGACTCTGACTCGGGGGGATGGGCGGGATATGGACAATGTATATGACCTGAACTTATGTACCCCCATGATGAGCTGAAATAAAAAATAAATAAATAAATAAATAAATAAATAAATAGCTCTAAAAAAATAATAAAATAAATGGTGATGGGAAAATTTGTAACCATATGAAGAAAAAATGAAACAGAATCCATATCCATCATTCACAAACATTAATTCAATATGGATAAAAGACTTAAATTTGAGGAATGAAACCATAAAAATTCTAGAGCTAAATATGGAAAAAACTCTTCTAGATACTGGCCTAGGCAAAGAATTTATGAAAAAGACCCCAATGGGAATCACAGCAACAATAATTAAATAAATAAATTGGACTTGATTAAATTACAAGGTTTTTGAACAGCTAAGTAAATAATAAAAAGAACAAACAAACTACAGAGTGAGAGAAAGTATTCACAAGCAATGTATCTGATAAAGGTCTAATAACCGAAACTGACAAAGAACTTAAGAAAATTAGCAAGAAAAAAAATCACCCTATCAAAATGTGGACAAAAGACATGAACATAAGTCTTTCAAAAGATGATAAACAAATGGCCAATAAATATATGAAAAAATGCTCCACATCAGTAATCATCAGGGAAATGCAAATTAACACAACAATGAGATATCATCTTACCCTACTGACAATGGCTTTTATTTAAAAGTCCAAAAACAATAGATGCTGGCATGGATGCAGAGAGATAGCAACACTTATACATTGTTCGTGGGACTACAAAATAGTACAACCTCTATGGAAACAGTATGGAGTTTCCTCAAAAACTAAAAGCAGACCTGCCATTTGATCCAGCAATCCCACTACTACATATTTAGCCAATGGAAAGTAAATCATTTTATCAAAAACACACCTGCTCTCCAATGTTTCTTGCAACACAATTCACAACTGCAAAAATGTTGTAATCAATCCAAATGACCATCAATTCATGTGTAGATTAACAAAATGTGGTATATGTATGCCATTGAATACTACTCAGCCATAATAATGGATGACTTAATGTCTTTTGCAACACTTTGAATTGAACTGTAGACCAGTAGCCTAAGTGAATTATCTAAAGAATGGAAAAGAAACACCATATGTACTCACTATTATGTTGGAACTAACTAATGAACACAAATGTGCACAGAGGAAAGTAAAACTCAGTGAAATCATACAGGGGGGATGGGTGAAAACCTACCTATTAGATACAATGAAAACTATCTTGGGGATGGGCTTACTTATACTTCTGACTCAAGCATTACAAAATCAATCCATGTAACCAAAAACATTTGTACCCTTATAATATTTTGAAAAAATAAATAAATATGTAAAAAGTAAAAAAAAAAATGAAAAAAGATGCTAAAAATTTCACCAAAAACTATTAAAACTAACAAATTTATTAAGTATAGTTGCAGGATATATTATCAATATACAACAGTTATTAGCATTTCTATGCCCTAACAACTAATTATCCAAAACATATCAAAAAACAATCATATTTACCATAGCATCCAAAAGTTACTTAGGAATAAGTTTGATCAAGGAGATGAAGATCTGTATGCTGGAAATTGTAAATCACTGATGAAAACAATTAAAGAAAACACAAATACATGTAATTATATCTCATGTTCATGGATTGGAAGAATTAATATTGTTAAAATGTCTATACTACCCAAAGTGAGCTACAGATTCAATGAACTCCCCCTTAAAATTCTGATGACAGAATTAACAGAAATACAAAAATAATCCTAAAATTTTTAGACAACAACAAAGTCACCAGACAGACAAAGCAACCCTGACCATAAAGAATAAAGATGACAGCATTATACTACTTTTTTTTAAGACCTCTGCAAAGCTATAGTAACAAAACAGCATGGTACTCGGATAAAAACTGACACATCAACCAAAGAATTTGTATAGAGAGCCCAGAAATAAATCCACATATTTGCAGTCAACTGATCTCAGCAAAGTTGCCTGGAATGCACAATGGACAAAGGAAATCCTTTTCTTTTTTTTTCTTTTCATTTTATTTTATTTATTTTTTCACTGTTATAAGCATTTCATTTATTTTTTTCCTATTTATTTATTTTTATTTCAGCATGTTATGGGGGTACAAAAGTTTAGGTTACATATATTGCCCTCCCCCCCAAATCAGAGCTTCAAGTGTGCCCATCCCCTAGATGGTGCTCGTCACAGTCATTATGTATGTTTTCAATATATCTTCACATATATTGAAAACGGATATTCACATGCAAAAAAATTAAATTGGACCCTTAATTTGCCCCATTTACAAAAATCAACTCAAAATGCTTTAAAGATTTAAACAGAAAATCTGAAACTATAAAACTACTAGAAGAAAACAGAAAAAAAATATGTTTGATGTTGTTGGCAAATTTTTTCTTGTATATGACCTCAAAAGCACAGGCAATAAAAACAATAATAGATAAATGGGATTTCATCAAAGTCAAAAGCTTCTGCACAACAAAAAGAATAATCAACAGAATGGATACAGCCTAGAGAATGAGGGAAAATGTTTACAAACCATATATCTGATAAGCGGTTAATATCCAAAATAAATAAGCAAATAAAACAACTAATTAGTAAGGAAAAAAATAACCTGATATAAAATTGGACTAAAGACCTGAACAGACAATTCTCAAAAGAAGAAATAGAAACAGGAGGACATACTATTGCTTTCTCCTGATTATATCATCTTATATCTAGAAAATATAAATTGAAACCACAATGAGATATCACTTCATACCTGTTAGAATAGCCATTAGCACAAAGACAAAAGATAAGTGATGGCAAGGATGCGGAGTAAAAGAAACACTTGTACACTGCTAGTGGGAATGTAGATTGATACAGCCATTATGGAAAAACAATATGGAGTTTCCTCACAGAATTAAAAATGCAACTAGCATATTGCCCAGAAATCCAAGTACTATATATATGTCCAAAAGGAGAGAAATTAGTAAATTGAAGTGATAGATACACTCACATATTCATTGCAAGATTATTTACAATAGTCAACATGTGGAAACAACCTAAGTGTCCTTCACAATAAAATGCTATTGAGCACAGAAAAGAAGTAATCTCTCACTTTGAACAATATGGATGAATCTGGAGGACATTATGATAAATTAAAATAGTCAAGGACATGAAAAATACCACATGATGTCACTTATATGTGGAATATAAAAAAGATGAACTCAGACGTAGAGAGTGGGATGGTGGTTACCAGAGGCAGGCGGGAGCAATGTACAGGAAAGATGTTAATCAATGAGTACAAAGTTTCATTTAGACAGGAAGAATAAGTTCTAGAGATTTATTGTGTAGTATGGTGGTTTTACTTAATAAAAATGTATTCTGTCCCTGAAAATTGCTAAGAGAATAGATGTTATATGTTTTTACCACAGAAAAATAATAAGTACGTGACATAATGGATATGTTAATTAAATTAATTTAATCAACCAGTAATGTGTACATTTATCAAAACCTGATATTTTGTATCATAAACATATAATAATAATTATGGCATGGTGTGTGTGTGTGTGTGTGTGTGTGTATAGATAGATTTCAGAGAAGGATTTGAACCAGATGGACTAATATGAATAAAATCATAAACAAGAAAACATTGTGTATGTGCTGGGAATAGCAAATGTTTCCATCCACCTCAGTGTAAGTGGGTAAAGAGAAGGAGGAGATAGGGCTGAACAGTTAGTTTGGGGTTATGTCATGGAGGAGGACATTGGATACTGGATTTAATTAATTGGACAATGTCATGGTAGATAAAGGGTCTTTTATGGTTTAATGAGAAAAACATAAGACAACTCTCCCAATTTGCAAGTAATCTACTATTGAAGCCAAGTCAAGAATTTACGCCTACAGGGTCCTAGTAATCTAAGTTATTTCCTGGTATTCCCCATTGTTTTTAATTTTGGATTATATATATATAAAATTAATCCAGCACATACAGATATATCTGTATGTACTGGATTAATTTTGCACATACAGATATATCTGTATGTGCTGGATTAATTTTTTCTTCCTAAATTCTTTGCCTGAACTTCAAAACTAATATGATTTCTTAGTGTATTAGTAAGAGGAGTCCACTATTCAAGTCTCTAGGAGCAATTTTAGTGCTGATCAGAATTTACATGTTCCATATTCCTATAACCAAGATATTTTACTTTCAATTCCATTAATTGTCTTTGTAAATGAAATATTTCCCTTGAGTGACATTTTTATGTTAAAATTATATTATATTTGATTTTAAAAGCAACTTAATTAAAGTAGACATCCTGTATGTGATTTAAGTCTCCCCTCCCAATGGAATCATGAAACAGAAAAATAATGAATTGCATCTTATATAATCTTTATTACTACTTTAAAAGTGAGTAATATATTCAGTTTGGGTTGAAATAACATATCCCCAAGGAGCAATTTGTTTCCACAAATTAAATTAGGTCTTCACATACTAGATTATTAAGCATGAAGGAGGAAGATATTGGACCTTATATGCCCTGTAGGAATAGTGATTTTTTTTTTCCCCAGAACTGAGCTCAGTAAACTGATTGAAGGGAAAGATAATTAATAATAAAAAACAATTCTATTCTGTTCATTAACAACTTTTTACTCTTCTTACCTCCCTTCACTTTTAATTTGTTATAAGTCAGGTGAAAGTTAAAACTTGACATTGTTTGCTTCTGTAGTTATTAAAATTACTCATATTAACAGTAAAGTTCTTTGATCATCTTTAGTAAAGATTCATTTGGACTCATGGTCACACCCATGACTATCAAAGAAATGATATATGATTTTGTGTTTTGTTATTGTTGAGATGGTGAAGGGAGAAGTACCACCCTTCTTCTATTTTTCATCACCCCACTTCGTTCAGAAAGGGTAAAGTTTTCAAAGTACCACAGAGCTTTATATACTAAAATTTTGTGCTAATTGAAGTGAATAAAATGTTATTTAGTTAGTAAGAAGGTTGAAATAATTAAATTGGTTCATTTAAACAAGATAATTTTCAATGGATCTGATGTTTTTAGGCTTTTATCTTTATGATAGCTAAGACAAATAAACAGAAATCACAGAAGTGACATAAGACATGGATAAACTAACATTTAAAAGCCTTCTCTGTGGAACAAGAAAAAATTTAAAATTAATTATTTAATTGACAAAGACTGTATATATTCAAGGTGTACAATATAATTATTTTATATACATACACATTTTATAATGATGATAATGATCAAATTAATTAACACATCCATAACCACCCATTTTATATATTAAATCATCAGAACTTATTTATTTTATACTGACAGTTTGTACCTTTTGACCTACATCATTCCATTTCCCCCATCCCCATCCCTTGGAAACCACCATTCTACCCTCTATTCCTATCAATTCAACATTTTTAGTTTCCTCATATAAGATCATTCAGTACTTGTCTTTCTGTGCCTAGCTTATATAACATAATGTCCTTTAGGTCTACCTGTGTTGTTGCAAGTTGGATAATTTCCTTTTTTTTTGGTTAATGATATTTTCTTATATGTATATAAGTGTGTATATATGCATATATGTAACATATATATATATGTATATATACATATATGTATATATACATATATATTTCCTATTCCATTCAACCATTGATGGACACTTAGCTTTATTCCATATCTTGGCCATTGTGAATAATGATGTGATTAGCATGGGGTGCATATATCTCTTTGAGATACTGATTTTATTTCTTTTGGATATATACTCACAACAAGAGAACTTTTATTTCAGAATCTTCCAGCACACTTCTCATATATTATTGGCTGGATCCTCCTATGTTCTAGTTTATGAGACAGTACCAGGTTATGTCTAATATTTTGCTGTTATTATTATATTAAGAGCATCCTCTTTCCTCTCCTAAATGTGTCCTAATTAATTACATAAATTATTATACATATTATATGCTTTCCTACTTATTGCACTGATTTTTATCATTTTTTACCCCTAAACTAGCTTACTCCTAAAACTATATTTTGGCAATAAATGACATTATACTATCTTACCTCTAACTCACTTGACTCAATTTAGAAGCCGAAGATAGAGTTTTCTTTCTCCAGAGCACAAGGGCTATATGGAAGAGGTATGGATACCAGAAAAAAAATCAGGATATTCAGAGTTAATTGGCTGATGGGGAGGGGATCACAATATTTATGACACATGCCCTTGTTTTCTTTCAAATTTCCATAATATCTGTTTAATCATTTATCATTCTGATCCCAAAGCACAACATATTCTTATCTCTCAGTGTCGTCTTTCTCCTTTAAAGCAGATATTGCAGAAACAATCTGTTTAAGTTTAACTGACATATTAGGTGGACATATTTGGAAAGATTAGTTAGGGAAAAACAATCTAGCCTAATTGTGAAGACCAAGATATAATTCCTAATAAAAGGTCATTCATTGTAAGAATATGGTTTCAGGCAAAAAGCATTCTTAATGTAGCAGAGTATATATGCTAGAGACCAAACTGAGAATTATCCCCCACTATCTAGGAAGCTAGAAATTTAATTCACTCTTTCATTAGGAGTATAATTTAAGATCTCAGTGCTTTTGTCTTTGGTGGGTAAATGTTTAGAATTGTTATGTCTTCTTGTTGAACTGTTTCCGTTACCATTATATAATGACCATCATTGTCTTTCATTACTTATGTTGATTTGAAGATGAAGTTATCTGATATGAGAACTGCTACACCAGCTTTGTTTTAGTTTCTATCTGTGTTGAGTATGGTTTCCATCCCTTCACCTTGAATGTGAATGAATCCTTTTGGGTTAGATGTGTTTCCAGAAGACAGCAGATACTTGGCTCTGTATATTTATTTATCCGTTCCACCAGCCCATGTCCCTTCAGTGGGCAGCTCAAATCATTAACATAGAAAGAGTGAGAACTCCTGCTGGGCAGGCATGGATTGTGGGAGGGAGACATAAAAGAGTCTAAGAGGCATCCTGATGACTCAGCCCCCTGACCCAGCACCTGACAACTCCTGAACAGTCGCCCCCAGTGCTAGCACTCTACGGGCGGGTGGTCATCATTTTTGGGGTCCACAAACCACCTGCTGTGTTGTGATACAGTGCCTGGTGGTTTCTTTCCTGCAGACCGGGTACTCTCGCGACTATCTCCACCTTTAAACGACCTACGGTCAACTAACCAGATCCGTTATGATGTGAGAACTCTGAGTGCTTCCTGAGGCATGAGAGAATAACACCACCCAGGACATATAGGTGCTGGGGTGGTGGAGGCTATTGCCCATGGGACTGGCAGGCGCTGAGGCACTGGGCAGATGGTGGCACCACTCTCTTCCTCTAGCAAGCATCTTTCACATGGAAACTGGTAGGTGCAACCTCTGGAGGTAGGGAGAGACAAGGAAAGCCACTCTGTCTCTGCAACTAGTGTGAATCCATGGGGCCTTTGCACAGATCAAAAGTTGACAGCCCAGTGACTTTATTCATCAGACTGGTTTTGGTCATCTGGTCAGATCAAAACCCTGGGGCTGGACTCTTGCCTCTGGTTGGCTATCAACAGTGGGATCCATGGCCAGGGAACAAAAACCCTGGAAAGAGCCCAAAACAGGCTCCCCAAGTAACCCCTCCCACCAGGAGCAGCTTCCCAACTGTGGGAGAAGAACCCTGAACAGCACATTAGCGGCTCCCTCTAGTGACAGGGCAAGCAAGCATAGAAGCACAGAAATTCAGGCTGGTAGGCAGCAGCTGCAAACTGCCTTGCCCCTATAAGATCTACTAGAACAGAGTCTGAACATGGCATGTTACTTTCCAAATGAAAACTGAAAGGTGGGAAGCAATGACTGATCCAAGTGGGAAGGACTCAGTAAAAGAATTCTGGATGTATGAACAATCAAATGGAAACACACCCCCAAAGAGGAACACCAGCTCTCTAGCAATGGACATTAACCAAATTCAGAACACTAAAATGACAGCAGAATTTCAAACATGGATTGCAAGAAAACTCAATGTATTCAAGAAAAAATGGGTAACCAACACAAGAACCCACAAAAATAAAATCCAGGACTTGGAAGAAAAATTCACTAAAGAAATCAAAATATTAAAGAAAAATAAAACTGAACTCAAGAACCCACAAAAATAAAATCCAGGACTTGGAAGAAAAATTCACTAAAGAAATCAAAATATTAAAGAAAAATAAAACTGAACTCCTAGAAATCAAGAATTTGTTAAGAGTACTAAAAAACACAGTGGAAAGCCACAAGAGCAAGATTGATCAAAAAATAAAAAGAATCTCAGAGATTCAAGATAATACCTTGAAATTAAATAAGTCAGTCACAGAGATACAGCAAAGAAATAAGAGAAAAGAGCAAAGCCTGCAAAAAAAATGTGGGATTATGTGTAGAAGCCTAATGTGAGAGTTATGGGCATTCCTGAGGGTGAAGAAGACAATAAAAAGGGTTGGATAAACTATTAGAAGGTATAATAGAGGAAAATTTCCCAGGCCTTGGTAAAAAATCTAGATATCCAAGTACAAGAAGCTCAAAGGACCCCTGGGAGATTCATTGCAAACAGGAAGACATCACGTCATGCAGTCTTCAGACAGACCAAAATGTTCACTAAAGAAGCCCTTCTTCAATGTGTAAGGCAAAAGAAACAAGTAACATACAAAGGAAAGCCCATCCAAATAATGCTAGACTTCTCAACTAAAGCTTTACAAGAAAGAAGAGACTGGGACCCCATTTTCACTCTTCTGAAACACAATAATGTCCAGCCTAGAATCCTGTACAAAACAAAGTTAAGTTTTGTATATGAAGAAGAAATTTAGACATTTTCAGATAAACAAAGTCTGAAGGAATTCACCAAGACAGCACCAGCCCTCCAAGAAGTACTCAAAACAGAGTTCCACACGGATCAGCACAAGAAACACTCACGAAAGTAAAACTACTCAAAAGCTAAAGATCAAGGGCCAGATACCACAATGGCTCAAGAGAGAAAAGATAGCAATAAGGTTCTACCCAACAGGATGAACAGAAATCTGCCCCAGCTATCAGTTCTCTTAATGTATGTGAATGGCTTGAACTCTCCACTCAAGAGACATAGGCTGGCCCAATGGATAAAAAAATACAAGCCAAGTATCTGCTGTCTTCAGGAAACACATCTAATCTGCAAGGATGCATTTAGACTGAAAATAAAGGGGTGGGAATCGATATTTCAAGCAAATGGAAGCCAAAAGAAGGCTGGCATGGCAGTTTTGATTTCAGATAACTTAGTTTTTAAATCAACAAAAGTAATGAAAGACAAAGATTGTCACTATATAATGGTGAAGGGTACAGTTCAAAAAGAAGACATAACTATACTTAATATGTATGTACCCAACTTAGGTGCACCCAGATTCATAAAGCAAGCCCTACTTGATTTAAATCAAATGATAAACAGGAACACCATAATAGCTGAAGACTTCAACATCCTACTGACAGCACAGGACAGATCCTCCAAACAGAAAAAAATAAAAAAATAAAAAAAACAAAGAAATAATGGACTTAAACAGAATGCTAGAACAAATGTGCCTCACTGACATTTACAGAACATTGTATCCAAAATCCACTGAATATACATTCTTCTCATCAGCTCATGGGACATTCAGTAAGATTGACCACATCCTAGGATGCAAAGAATGTCTTAAAAATTTTTAAAAACAGAAGTTATACCATGCATCTTCTCTGATCACAGGGGAATAAAAGGAGAAATAATCCTAACAGAAATTCTCATTTCTACTCAAAGTTGTGGAAGCTAAACAAACTTCTCTTAAATGATTATTTTATAAATAAGGCAATCAAGATGGAAATCAAAAAGATTCTTTGAACAAAATCACAAAGGAGACACAAGTTATCAAAATCTGTGGGACACAGCTAAAGTATTCCTGAGAGGAAAGTTTATTTCCATAAATGCCTATATCTAAAAGAAAGAAAATTCACAAATAGACAACCCAGTGAATTGACTCAAAGAGCTGGAGAAAGAGGAACAGACCAACCTCAAACCTAACATAAGAAGTGAAATTAATAAGATCAAATCAGAACTAAATGAAATTGACAATAGGAAATGTATACAGTAGATTAATAAAACAAAAAGTTGGTTCTTTGAAAAGATAAACAAAATTGACACCTTTGCCTAGACTAACTTAAAGTAGAAAAGAAAAATCTCTAATAAGCTCTATCAGGAAATCAAAGGACAAAGTACAAATTATGTCACAGAGATTCAAGATATCATCTATGAATTATACAAAAACCTTTATGCACACAAACTGGAAAATGTGGAGAAAATGGACAAAATTTAGAAACACACAGCTTCTCTAGGCTCAATGTGGAAGAAATAGAATTCCTAAACAGACCAATATCAAGAACTAAAATTGAAACAGCAATAAAAATCCTTCCCAAAAACAAAATTCCTGGGCCAGATGGTTTCACACCCAAATTTTACCACACCTACAAAGAAGAACTGGTGCCTAACCTGCAAAAGTTATTCCACAACATTGAGAAGGACAGAATCCTCCCCAACACATTTTATGAAGCCAACATTACCCTGATACCCAAACCTGGAAAGACACAACAGAAAATGAAAACTACACACCAATGTCCCTTATGAACATAGATGCAAAAATTCTCAGCAAAATCCTAGCAAACTGAACCCAGGTGCTTATCAAGGTAATAATCTATAACGACCAAGTAACCTTAATCCCAGAGATGCAGGGATGGTTCAACATATGAAAATGTATAAATGTAATTCACCACATAAATAGAAGCAAAAATAAACACCACATGATCCTCTCTATAGATGTAGAAAAAGCATTTGACAAAATTCAACACCCTTTTATGATAAGAATGATTAACAAAATAGGCATAGACGGGGCCTATGTAAAAATGTTACAAGCCATATGTGACAAACCCACAGCCATCATCATACAAAATTGGAAAAAATTGAAAGCATTCCCACTTAGAACTTAAACCAGCCAAGGCTGCCCACTTTCTCCACTTCTATTCAACATAGCACTGGAAGTCCTTGCAAGAGCAATCAGGTGAGAGAGCAAAATCAATGGTGTCAAAATGGGGACAGAAGAGATAAAACTCTCACTCTTTTCTGATGATATGATATTATATCTAGAAAACCCCAAGGAGTCAACCAAGAGACTCCTGGATTAGATGAATTCAGTAAAGTCTCAGGATAGAAAATCAATACACACAAATCAGAGGCATTCATATATGCCAATAACAGTGAAACTGAGAACCAAATTAAAACTCAATACCCTTCACAATAGCAACGAAGAAAATAAAGTACCTAGGAATATATTTAACTAAGGAGGTAAAAGACCTCTACAGGGAGAACTGTGAAACACTGAGGAAAGAGATAGCAGAGAACGTAAACAGATGGAAAAGCATACCATGCTCATGGATCAGAAGAATCAACATTGTGAAAATGTCTATACTACCCAAAGTGTTCTTCAGATTCAATGTAATCCCTATTAAATTACCAACATAATTTTTCACAGATATAGAAAAAATAATTTTACTCTTTGTATGGAGCAGAGAATACCCCATTTAGAAAAGCAATTTTAGTTAATAGGAACAAATTTGGGAGGTATTAATCTTCCAGACTTCAAAATATACTACAAGGCTGTAGTTATTAAATCAGCTTGGTATTGGCACAATAACATTGACACTGACCAGTGGAACAGAACTGAGTATCCAGATATAAAGCCAGCCTCATATAGCCAACTAAATTTTGACAAAGCAGGCAAAAACCTACACTGTGGAAAAGAATCCTTACTCAATAAATGGTGCTGGGAAAACTGGATAGCCACATGTAGAAGACTGAAATAGGACCGACACCTTTCACTTCTCACAAAAATAAAATCACAGTGGATAACAGACTTAAACCTAAGGTGTGAAACTATTAGAACTCTAGAAGAAAGTGTGGGAAAAACTTTTATAGACATTGGCCTAGGCAAAGAATTTATAAAGAAGATCCCAAAGGCAATCACAGCAATAGCAAAAATAAATAAATGATACCTGATCAAATTAAAGAGCTTCTGCACAGCCAAAGAAACCGTCAGGAGAGCCAACAGACAACCTACAGAATGGGAAATAATTTTCACACACTACACATCCAGTAAAGGGCTGATAACTAGAATCTATTTAGAACTCAGGAAAATCAGCAAGAAAAAATCAAACAGCCCTATCTAAAAGTTGACAAAGGACATGAATAGAAACTTTTAAAAGAAGACAGAATAATGGCCAACAAACATGAAAAAATGCTCAACATCTCTAAACATAACAGAAATGCAAATAAAAACCAAAATGAGATGTCACTTATCTCCAGTGAGAATGACCTTTATCAAAAAGTCCCAAAACAGTAAATGTTGACATGGATGCAGAGTGATAGAAACACTTTTACAGTGCTGGTGGGACTGCAAACTAGTGCAATCTGTGTGGAAAGCAATATGGAGACACCTTAAAGAGATACAAGTAGACCTACCATTTGATGCAGCAATCCCATCATTGGGCATCTACCCAAAAGAACAAAAACATTGTATAAAAAAGACATCTGTACTCGAATGTTATAGCAGCACAATTAGCAATTGCAAAGATGTAGAAACAACCCAAGTGCCCATTAATGCATGAGTGGACTTGTAAAAGGTAGTATATGTATACCATGGAGTACTACTCAGCTATAAGAAACAATGGTGACATAGCACCTCTTGTATTTTCCTGGATAGAGCTGGAACCCATTCTACTAAGTGAAGTATCCCAAGAATGGAAAAATAAGCCCCACACGTACTCACCATCAAATTGGTTTCATTGATCATCACTTAAGAGCACATTTAGGAATAACATTAATCGCATGTAGGACAGATGTGAGGGGGGATGGAATGGGTGTATACACACATAACTAGTACAATGCGCACCTTTTAGATGATGGACACGCTGGAAGCTCTGACTCGGGGGGTGCTAGGGCAATTTACATAACCTAAACTTTTGTTCTCCCATAATATGATGAAATAAAAATGTTTTACTTTCTCTCCACACCCTCCCCTGAAATGAGGGGCAGGAATTTGGTAAAAAATAATTGTTAATTCTTATTGTTGGATCTTCCCTTTCACCATTATATAGTGGCCATCTTTGTCCCTTCTTACTTTTTAATTTAAACCTTATGTTATCTGAAATTAATATATCTGCCCCTGCTTTCTTTTGACTTCCATTTGCCTATATAATAGTTTTCCACCCCTTGACCTGAGCCTGAAGGCATCTTTGTGAGTTAGATATGTTTCCTGTAGACAGAAGATACTAGGCTTGTGTGTTGATATTTATCCACTCTGCCAGTATATGTCTCTTCAGAGGGCATTTTAAGCCATTCACATTTGTTGAGAGGATTGAAATTTGAGTTAGATTTCCATTCATATTGTTTAGTGAAATCCTGTTGTTTTGTTTTACTCCTTGAGCCATCCTAAATTCCAAGTTCTAGCCTTTAACTCTTGGATGATTTTACTCTGAAGAGTATCTATTGCACTGTTTGGTGTGTACTGCAGGTCTCAGTAGTTCCTGTAGGGCTGGTCTGGTCTTTGCAAGTTCCATCAGTGATTGCTTGTCTTGGAAGGGCTTTATTTCTCCCTCATAGATGAAACTTAATTTTGCTGGATAAAGAATTCTAGGTTGGGCATTATTCTATTTTATAAGATTAAGGATAGGCACCCAATCCCTTCTGGCTTGTAAAGTTTCAGTTGAGAAATATGCAGTTAGTCTGATAGGCTTTCCTTTGTAGTTTATTTGTTGCTTTTGTCTCACTGCTCAGAGAATTACTTCTTTCATGTTTACTTTGGTCAGCCTAATAACTACATGATCTGGTGATTGCCTTTTCACATTGAGTCTCCCAGGAGTTCTGTGTGACTCTTATATCTGGATATCAAGATTGCTGGCCAGGCCAGGCATATTTTCCTCCCGAATTCCATGAAATAAGTTTTCCAGCCCTTGTGAATTTTCTTCTCCTTTTGGGATACAATGATTCTTATATTTGGCTTCTTTACGTAATCCCACATTTCTTGTATGTTTTGGTCTTGTCTCTTCATTCTGTATTCTTTTTCTTCAACCAATTTGTTTAGCATAAAGGCATTATCTTCATGCTCTGAGATTCTTTCCTCTACATGATCCATTCTATTTTTGAGGCTTTCTATTGTGTTTTGTAGTTCCTTGAATGCTTCCTTCATTGCCAAGATTTCTGTTTGGTCTTTCCATAGTATTTCAATTTCTTTAGAGAATTTTTCATTCATTTCCTAAATTGATCTTGTGGTTTCCTTATGTTGGGATTCTATTTTCTCTTCAATTCCATTGAGTTTGCTTAAAATCCATATTTGGAATTCTTCCTCTGTCAGTTAATTCATACCATGTTAGCTGGTATCAATTGATGGAGATCAAATATTTTCTTTTGAAGGTGACTTTTCTCTCGGATCTTTCATGTTTGCTGTGTTCTTTTGCTGATTCTTTCTCATCAGGCTACTTGTCAAGGACTGGGGGTGCTGGGACTGGTCATGGACTTAATCCTGGGACCCCAAAGGGACATTCCTTGACAATGTGGGGGAGATGCGCTCTGGTCCTGTCTTGTCTTAGAGGTGTTTTAGCCTGTTGGGTTATTTCTGACCTGTTCTATTCACCTTCTGTTTGTGGAGATTATAGAGTTTGGATCCCTTGCTTATCCCAGGAATTGGATCACTCTTGTGTGTGTGAGTCCACTGCCATCTACTAATTTGAGTTGGAAGACACTTTGTTCAGTTATAAGGCTACCCTCTCTTTTGTTGCTTTTATTTTGCATGAAGGAGTCAATTATCAAGATATTCCATTACCTTTGTATTGAACTGTAAACCCCCAAGTGGAATATATAGGTGCCTCAGTCTTTGGGGAATGTCATGCTACTCCCAAGGGTTACTTGAGCCTTGTTACCACTTTAGGTGGGGTCAGAAGAGTGACAGGTACTGGGGAATCTAAGAGTGTATAATTCAGAGGTTGCTTGATGTGTAGCTAGGGGAGAGCTGCTAATATGTTATTCAGAATTCTTTTGCCACTCTTACAAAGCAGCTGCTAATGGTGTCAATTGGTGTAATCGCTAAGGTCTCTGGTCAAGATTTTCCTTCCCAGACCACAAGTCCTATGCTGGCAACAGCCTGGGCGCCAAGGGCAAGCCCTTGTGTTATTACCTTATCACATTATTAAAACCAAACCGCTGTACCAAGTCAGCAATCTGTTTTCTTTTGCTTAGTTCCCAGGTCCCACAGATTCATGGTAGGCACACAGGGAAAGTGATTTTTCTCCTTTCTCCCTGCCTTTAAGGGCTGAGTCTGTCCTGGCAGGCTGGGGGAGGAGCATTGGTTGAGACTGCCACAAGTCCCAGTCCAAAAAATGTCTTTTCTCATTTCTCCCCTTCTCCAAGGCGGGTCTGCCCTTCCAGAGGGGAAGATAACCCGCCGGACTGGGGAAAGTGCATTTCCTGGGGCCACCATGTGTGTCAACCCAGGAAGTGGTTACTCTTGTTACTCTGCCCCTCCAAGGGTGGGTTTTGTCTAGATGGTATGTAGTACACTCCTTAGGGCTGATGGAGAATCCCTGCCCAAGGCCACTGAGGGACCCAGACCAGAAAGTGACCTGTCTTGCTACTCCACCCCTCCAGAAGTGGGATCGGTCCCTTCAGCATGAAATACCAGTGTCCTGGTCACAGCCAAGGGCCCTCCATCACCCTGGCAGTTCTCAGCCCAGAAAGCTGCCTCCTTTGTTACTCCACCCTTTCAAGGGTGCGGTCTGTCCCTTTGGAAGGAGGCACCAGCGACCTAATCACAGCAAAGAGGCAATGGTAGGTTTCAGTCCAAAGGTGGCCTCCTTCGCTACTATGGTCTTCCAGGGCAGGGTCTGACCCTTTGGCCTGAAGCACCGCAGCGGCCGAGTCACAGGAAAGTGGCGTTGGCAATCCTGCAGTGGGTCTCAGCTCAAAAAATGGCCTCTTTCACCTCTCCACCCTTCTAGAGGCAGGGTCTGTCCCTCTGGTGCAAAACTCAGATAGCTGGGTGGGATGGGCGGACTCCGGAGACTGCCTGTTGACTCATCCAAGAAAGTGGCTTCTCTCATTATTCCATCCCTTCAAAGGTGGGGTTTGACCTGCTGTCTGAAAAGGCCAGCAGCTGTGTTTGGAGAGAAAGCGGCTTCTCTCATTACTCCCTTCCTTTAAGGGTGGGACATGCTCTGCAGGGCAGGGGCAAGGGCTTTGCCTGCATCCATTGCCTGGGCAACATGCCACAGTGATTTTAGGCTATGGACTCCAAAAATGGTGGATGCACACCTTCAGAGAGCCAGTTCTGGTGGTGACTGCATGGTGGGTAGCGAGGCTGGGTTTGGCACACTGTCTCTAAGAGCTGCCTGCTGAGCCCACTGCTTCCCTAATACACTGACTCACAACTGTTCAGTTGGGGGGATCTGTAGTCTGTCCCACCCTGTGCCAGCCAAATCTTCGGCGATTTCTGAGGGCAGAGCCTCCTTTTTGGTGTTCATCTCCCTTTCCCTGGTCCTGGAGGCCTCCTGAAGTGAGAAGCCTGTCTCCAAGCTCCTTCTTGTGGAACCGGGAAGTGTCCGCTTGGACCAGTCCCTCCCCTGCCCAAAGCAGACCCTGCACAGCGCACTGGAGAGTTAAAAATGTTTCCTGCTCCTGTCTCTACTCCACACAGCCTGCCAACCCATGCTACAACTTCTCACTGACTTCTGGCACTTTCCTGCCTGCATGGATGTGGAGGTTGGTGGAGGAAGATTCATCCTCCTGTGGGTCAGATCACACTGCCCCGTCTGTCAGCTGGGCACCACCATTCCACTCCACACTCTATTCTCTATTGTATATCTCACACTATCTGGACTTTGCAGTCGGTTCTCCGATTTACCTTTTTTTTTTTTCCCCCGGCGCTGCTTGTCCTGTGCTGCTTCTCTGCAGATTCACAAAGCTGATCCTGTGGAAGAGTGATCCACTCACATGAAGTTGTCCACATTCTTCACCTCCTATTCTAGGAGCAGAGAGCCAGGAGGTGACCCCTAATCCGCCATTTTTTCTCTCCTGGATAAGGATTTTAAAGGTCAGACCTCCATAATGTAGACAAAAAAAACTAGTGTATGAAAAAAGAATATTTGCATTCTATTATATTAATAAGAAAAATTAACATAACCAAATAGAAATATGAAATAGCAGTTCATAGAAATGAACAGATGTTTTAAAAAACATATGCAAAGATGCTCATCCACACATATAATTCAAGGAACACAATAAAATTGTAATGAGTTAGCAACTTTTACTTACTGAATAGAAAACATTAGAATTTTATTATACTCATTTTTCATGAATATGTCAGAAAGAGACATTTCCATACTTTATTGCTAGAGGTTGAAGTTAAGGTAATCATCTTGGTGAACAATTTTACAACACCAATTAAAATGTAAAATGTGTATGCCTTTTGACCTTTATAAGAGGCTGCTGAAATATGTTGCAATACATCTATATAATGGAAAACTACTCAGGCACTGAAAATGAGAGGAACTAGTATGTGCCAAACCTGTAGATGCTTGATAAAAAAAGTTGCTGAATGTATTTGGAAAGCAACTCTTTATGGTTGTTACCATTCAGGGATGCAATGGCAGCATAGTAGTGCACTTATACTTTTTATTTTTCCGCTTTCTGCCTTTGAAATATTCATCTGGACCACATATAACTTTGATAGTAAAAATGAATATATGGTGGAGGGTCAGGAATGATTTGATGTTATAATAATTTAGTTTTCTTTTCATTTTGATGAAAAAAGTGAAATTTATAATGTCATAGAATAAATAAAATCATGATTAATGTTTTAAATTTCCTGTATTTTGACAATTCTGTAATTTGTCTTAAAGTCAATATACTTTCACCACAGTAATGTCGGAAGTGCTTAGGCTCCTCCTTATAGTCTAAGTTTCTGGTAAAAAATTAGGTACTAGCTATTTGTCTGCTCAGCTCAAACTCTGGATTTACTTTTTTCCCGTCTTCAGTTTTAAATGACTACCTTCTAACAATTATGCATGCATATGGGCTTTTCACTGGATTTTAAACTCCACTTGAAATTCAGGTCAGCATTTTCTACAATTTTGTGGTTATGTGAACATAGTGCTTAGCCAAACAAATTCTTGTGTTAAGAATCTTAAGTTCAGCTCGGCCACTCACTAGCTTGTTGATATAAGGAACTCAGTCTCTCTGAACTTCTCCATCTTTGTGTCTGTTAAATAGAGTAACGTTAGCATCTAACTATATGAGATTGTTATTGTGCACTAAATTAGGTTAATGTATATACATTTTAACACATAGTAAGTGCAAACAAAATCTTAACTACAATTAATGTTATCATTGATGTATATGTATTAGATAATACTTATTTTACATATGCAGCTGGCTAATTCGTGAAAAGAATTATTTTTTCAAACATTTGACAAAAATATTTCACATTTTCACTTATAATATAGCTGATATCTTCAACCAATATCTTTAAAATTTGGTACACACAGTAAACTGGAGTGAAATCAGATATCAGCTATTTGTGGAAAATCCCAGAAACATAATGGATGTTACATCAACAATTGGATACTTTGGTAGATTAAATTTATTAGCATAGTACTGTAAATTCTACACTAACAAGATTTTAGAAAGTGAGAACTGAAAGAGGTCCTAGTACAGTAGGTGTTGAGCCTAAGAAATATTGATTTATGGAAATGCCCCCTACAATATTAGAGACAGAAATGATTTTAGGAGTTTTGCAAGGCTTTGCCCTGAAGGAATATGTGAATATGTTAGTGCACATAACAAAAGCTCCCTCGCCTCAGGAAGAGTCTCAATGGTCAGTAGCAGCTACATTCTAAGTGGTGCTGTAGTCTCAAGCCTGTGGTTCTCACCTGCTTTGAAAGACAAAGCACATTTACATGGAGCCACAGGATGGGAGCTGATCAAAAAAGACATGCCACCCAAGACAGACACCTATGGCTAAAGTAATTAGCATAAAGGAGAGCTCTTCCTTGATTTCTGAAGAATCTGTCACAATGCACAATAATCAGAACCACTATGACTCTGTTTTTGCTAGAGTGATAGTTTTATCTTAAAACTTAGAAGTTTGTTCTAAAAAGATTTTGTAACCATTTGTTCACATAGAGTTAAATTAAGGGATCTATAGAAGCCTTTTGGGCGACTTTGAACTTAAAAGGAACTACCTGTTATTATGTAAATCTGTTACCCTTGGCAATCGATCACTGTGCCTATAAATACTGATGTAAAACTTCACTCTTGGCTATATGATTAATCGGTTAACGGGGATATTGTGAAGTCCTCCGAGCACCCTCCTGTACCTATTTTCATAAATTTATTCTTTATAAACTATATTTTTGCCTCTGTGTGTTGTTTTATTTTTATTTCCTAGTATTTTTTCATCCTTTGCAATGACCTCTGCCTGAGGGACCCGATTCTTTGCTGGGAGAGTATCTAACTCCCCGCAAGTAGAGACAGCATGAATCTTCACATGTAATGGCATGTAATTATACCTGCCTAAAATGTTCTTGTCCCTTGTACTATCTGGCAAAATTTTACTTTTCCTTTCAAACACAGTATAAATTATGACTCTTCTCCTGAAATCTTGTCCAATTTTTAGTGACAAAATTATTTTTCTGTCCTTCCAGTTTTACCTTATTAATATCCATGTAACAGTACTTACCGTTTATTTAATGGTAATTCATCTGCTTGCATGTCTATTTCTGCCCAATGACTATGAGCATCTCAACAGGAAAAAATATACCTTCTTCATTGTTAGTCATAGATACCTCACACTATTAATACTAGTTGAGATTCCAACACCTTCACCAAAAGATTAAAACAATGGAAATATTGTTGTCTGAAGAATTAAACTAGTCAAAGCCACACAGCATAGATGTGCCTAGCAATTTGTGGACATTTTCTGAGAAATCTGTGGGTAAATAATTGACTTAAAGTATAGGAACACCCAAAGTAGGTCCAGAAAAGAAGTAAAACTGGAATTCATAGTATTTACTTGCTTGATTACTGGAATTTGAATCCCAATTCTATCACTTTCTCACTGTATTACTTTGGGCAAATTTCTTAAACTTTCAAAAACCCGTCTGTAATGTGGGGATCATAATAGTGCTATCCCTTTGGAGAGCTCTTTTAGGAAGATTACATAAGAAAATTCTTAGTACTTAGCACTCACTGTGCCACATATAGTGCTACATAAACAAAACAACTCCTCCTAACCTTTTCCACCTCAACTTTCTTCATTTGTGAAATGGAGATATTAACAGTTTCTAACTTTTGGCATTGTTGTGATAATTAAATGAATCAACAAATGTGAAATTCTTAGCACAGTTTCTAGCAAATAGCCAGTGATCCACAAAATTTTATTATTATTAATTCTATCGTGATTAATGAGTAAACAGAAAGATAATAGAGCAAATTATATTAGGAGAAACACAATATAAAAAGAAAAGTCAATATGTTGTTGTCTGTGGGTTTCTCATATATGGTTTTTATCATTTTTAGATAAGTCCCATCCATGCCTATTATTTTAAGAATTCTTATCATAAAACAGTGCTGAATTCTGTTGAATGCTTTTTTTGCATCTATTGACAGTGTCATATGGTCTTTCTTTTTGCTTCTATTTATGTAGTGAATTACACTTATAAATTTGTATATATTGAACCATCCCTGCATCTCTGGGATGAAGTATCACACTGAATGGGTAAAAACCGAAAGCATTCCCATTTAGAACTGGAACCAGACAGGGTTGCCCTCTATTACCACTTCTATTCAATGTAGTGCAGGAAGTCCTAGCCAGAGCAATCAGGCAAGAGAAGGAAATAAAGAGCACACAAATGGGGGCAGAAAGGTCAAACTCTCACTCTTTCCTGATGATATAGTCTAATATCTACAAAACCACAAAGAATCCTCATGGAAACTACTGGAATTGATAAACAAATTCACAAAGTCTCAGGTTACAAAATCAATGTAAGCAAATCACTAGCATTCCTATAAGCCAACAAAGTCAAACTGAGAACCAAATCAAAGACTTAACACTCTTCACAATAGCAAAAAAGAAAATAAAATACCTAGGAATATATTAACTAAGGAGGTGAATGACCTCTATGAGGAGAATTACAAAACACTGAGGAAGGAAATAGCAGAGGACGTAAACAGGTGGAAAACCATACCATGCTCATAGATCGGCAGAATCAACATTGTTAAAATGTCTATAATACCCAAAGTGATCTACAGATTCAATGTAATCCCTATTAAAATACCAACATCATTTTTCGCATATTTAGAAAAAATAATTCTACTTTTCTTATGGAACAGAGAAGACCCCATATAGCAAAAGCAATCCTAATCAAAAAGAACAAATTGTGAGGCATCAATTTACCAGACTTCAAGCTATACTACAAGGCTATAGCAACAAAAACATCATGACACTAGAACAAAAACAGAGACATAGACCTGAGAACCCAGATTAAAAAAAAATCCTCATATAGCCATCTAATCTTTTACAAAGCAGACAAAAACATACACTGGAGAAAAGAATCCTTATTCAATAAATGGTGCTGAGAAAATTGGATAGACACACGTAGAAGACTGAAACAGGATCTGTACCTCTCATCTCTCACAAAAACCAACTCACGGTGGATAACAGACTTAAACCTAAGGCATGAAACTATAAGAATTATAGAAAAAACATGTTGGAAAAACTCTTACAAACATTGGACTAAGGAAAGAATTTATGAAGAAGACCCCAAAGGCAATCACAGCAACAACAAAAATAAATAAATGGGACCTGATCAAATAAAAAAGCTTCTGCACAGCCAAGAAAACTATCATGACAGCAACAGCCTACCAAATGGGAAAAAAATATTTGCACACACCACATCTGATAAACACCTATTACTAGAATCCATTTTGACCTCAGGAAAATCAACAAGAAAAAAATCAACCCCATTAAAAAGTAGGCAAAGGACATGAAAAGTAAGTTTTTAAAAGAAGACAGACTAATGGCCAAGAAACATCTGAAAAAATGCTCAACATCTCCAATCATCAGGGAAATGCAAATCAAAACCACAATGAGATATCACTTATCTCCAGTGAGAATGGCCTTTATCAAAAAGTCCCAAAGCAGTAAATGTTGGCATGGATGTGGAGAGATAGGAACACCCATACACTGCTGGTGGGACTGCAAACTAGTACAACCTCTGTGGAAAGCAATATGGAGATACCTCAAAGAGGTACAAGTAGAACTACCATTTGACCCAGCAATGCCATCACAAGGCATCTACCCAAAAGAACAAAAGATATTCTATAAAAAAGACATCTGCACTATAATGTTTATAGTAGAGCAATTCACAATTACAAAGTTGTGGAAACAACCCAAGTGTCCATCAATACATTAGTGGATTAATAAAAATGTGGTATATATATACCATAGAGTTCTACTCACCCACAAAAAAACAATGGTGATATAGCATCTCTTGTATTACCCTGGATAGAGCTGGAGACCATTCTACTAAGTGAAGTCTCACAAGAATGGAAAAACAAGCACCACATATACTCACCATCAAATTGGTAATAATTGATCAATACTTTTGCTCACATATAATAGTAACATTCATTGGGTGTTGGGCAGGTGGGAAGCAGGAGGAGGGGATTGGTATATTCACATCTCATGCGTGCAGTATGTACCATCTGGAGGATGGAAACACTTGAAATCTGACTTGGGCGGAGCAAAGGCAATATATGTAACCAAAATATTTGTAACCCCATGATACACTGAAATAAAAGAAAAAGTAAATAAATGAAAGGAAGAGTCAGCCTAGAAAAATAAAAAGGCATACAAAAAAGATCACTTTCAAACATAATCTATCTTGAATGGCTATGTACTAGACTCTAGATCAGCATTTTTTAAACTGCAGCTTGTAACCAATGTGTAGTCATTAAATCATTTGTGTCCAGCATGCTTTTTAACAAAATAGAACAGGATAAAATAGAATAGAATAGATCTGGACAGTTCAGAGTTCACCATATACAGAATGACTATAATGAGTGAGTGAGTGTATGTATATACTGAGTACTACATAAAAAATATTTTTAATGTGGGTTATAATGAAAAGTTTGAAATGGTGAATTTAACAAGCTACTCCCTTGTGAAGAAACTCTATGGACAACTAGGCAATTTTCCAAAGGTGATTGACAATTCATTACCAAACCGTAGAATATACTCATTTAAATCTGAAATAAAAACAAGCCAACATATACTAAGACAGAATACATGTCCATTCAGTGAAAATGAATGAGTTCCCCACAGGCAGACCCCGAGAAATAGATCAAGTAACATGAATAGAAAAGTGAATTAATTATATTAATATTATGGCTAATTTTAAAACCCAAACTAGACCGAAGGTTTCCTGATCTAAAGCATTAGTCTCCTTGCTACACCTGAAAATTTCAAACTTTACCCTTCTGAGCACTAGAGACTGTAGAAATAGTTGAAAGGTTGTCATAGGGAGAGAAAGGAAGACAAAAATACTGAGCTCAGGGCCCTCCAACTTACTGCAGTCAGAGAGGTTTGCTTATTTCTATATTTGAGATTTTGCACACAAATTTTTTAAATCACTGCAATGAACCTTTCAGCTTCCCTATACTCACATGCCCTAATTGGACAGGACTAAAAACTTTAATCAGTATAGCATCTGTACCACACACTGTTCTCCTGCTGAGCTATGCACTGAGAACGTGAAAGCCCCAAACCCTCTTCTCATGTGACATTAACCTTTTGTGGATAAGACAGCCATGAGGACATTATCCTCAGTGAGATGCTCTGAAGGAACTTTGAGATAATTTATCTTAAAACAAGCCTCAGAGACTCATCAAATAATCAAATAAGTGCCTAAATGCAAAGATTTACACTATGGAATAAACATAAAATATATTTCTTTTCCTGTTCAGAGTACCCTATTCCACCTGCTTCTATTAGACCACTTCAAGCTAGTAGAGCCTTTTTACTCTTATATTTCTAGCCTGAACACTTTCTTTTCTTTAAATCTCTCTTCTTATGGCATCCAACTCTCCCCTTGATCATTTTACATTTCCTCCAGCTTTTCTTCATCCTCATTATGTCTTTTCTCAGGGAGCAGTGACTGAAAGGGACAAATAAGTGTAGAAACACCATGGTTTTACAGTATTAATGATGATGTTTCCATTTTGGTTTTCAGCATCCTTTCTTATGCTTCCTAGCATTTCGCTGACCTTTTTGAACTCACACAGTGAGCTTCCCATTTGAAAGACTAACAAAGCTACCACAGCATTATGTCTTATTCCCATCTAAATTTGCCTTGGTTCATCTAGACCCAGTTTTGATAAAACAAATCAAAATGTTTCATCTCATTCCTATGATCCAATGATGGAGTGATAAGTGTTCTACTCTGTGGGATTTTTAAAGACTCATAAAAATCACCACCCCATATTAAGGACTTTTTACACCATAGAACAGAATGAATGTCATATTATACTTTTGCAGGCTTAGAAGACATCAGACTTAATGTTTGGTGGTTAAAATTAACTATATATCTAGATATACATAGATGATAACTATAAACATGTATTAAGATGGACTACCTATAACCATATATATTCAATAAGTATAGCTGAAACATACTATCTTTCAAATACTTAGATTTTATAATCCCACATAACTTTACATGATATTCTATCCCACAAGTCTTATTGTGCATAGTCGAGCATCTCCAAACATTTTTCACATTCACTATGATCAGTGAAAATGCTTTTGAATATACATCCCAGTATATAAATATACGTTTCTATAATATAGACACATTTTATGATAAATCACAAGGCATACAGAAAAATAGGGCTTAAAAAGTATGAGAAAAAATTATTTTAAAATCTTATATTTTAATATCAAAATTTCTTGCTACACTAGAATATCATTAATAATTGCAAGAATGGATAAATAAGGTAAAACTCAACAGTATGAAGCTTAACAAGAGACTCATTTAAATATGCACAGAGATATTTAAAAATTAAATGAAGAAATATATTATGCAAACACAAATCACCATACGGGCAGTACAGTTACACTGAAAATAAATAGGTAATGTTCTACTGTAAATATATTAGTAAAATATAGCAATTAAAAATTACATGGACCTAATAAAATAGTTTCAACATATATAGGCAAAAAATCAGAGAACTGAAAGGTAGAATCATAAACCAGCATCCATATTATTAATAGATTTTTAACATATGTCTCTCAGCATCTTAGTAATTGATAAGTAACAGCTGGCAAAAATGTCAATGAATATATGGAAAATGTAAGTAATATGATACCAGTTAACCTATTTGAGATATACTAGTAATCACATTATTCAAATTGTATATATCTGTATACATATGTGCATATATATAGTGTATTATAAATAACTATAACAGAATATACATTTATTTCAAGTGTATGTTTTACCAGAATTGACTATATCTTTGGGCCAGGATGTCTCAACAAATTTCAAAAGACTGAAATCATAATGGACTTATTGTCTGTCCATAATGTAACAAGAAACATGACTAAAAAAATCTATAATTGTATAAAAATGAAACAACAGACCTCTAATTAAGCCATGAGTGGAAGAAAAATCTCAATGGAAATTAGCAAATGACTTTAAATGAAAGAAATGGAAATAATAACAATCAAACCTGTGGAATACAACAGAAGGTATGCTTGGAGGGAAAATAATAATGTTAACTGCATTTATTAGAAAAAAGAAATGCTGGAAAATTAATTATCTAAGCATCTATCTGAAGAATCCAGAAAATTAATAGGAAATGAAACCCAAAGAAAGTAAGAAGGAAGAGAATGGTAAAGAGAAGAAAAGAAATTAATGAAATATAAAATAAAAAATATAATAAATACAATAAATAAAACTCTTTTGAGAAGAGGAATAAAATTATTAACCATTAGTAAGACTGAAAGATAAAAATAGAGAGAAGACACAGATATCAAGAACAAAAGAGGAGACATAACTACAGGACCTACAGACATTGCAAAAGTGATGTGAGGATATAATTAACAATCTTGTAACAATACATTTAAAAATTTGGATGGAATGACATGTTCTCTTCAAAACACTACTTAATAAAAGTGATAAAAAGTGAAAAAGAAAACTGAAGGGTCAAATATTTATTAATTTAATTGATTCTATAATAAAAATATTACTATAAGAAAATCAAGGTTGAGGTAGCATCACAGTGAATTTTTCCAACTATGTAAAAAATGATTAACAACAGTCTTACATAAACTCCTCCAGAAAATAGAAAAAGAAGGACCACTTTGCAACTCCATCTAAAAGGCCAGCATAACTTGAACATCAAAACTAATAAATAGCATTAAAGAAACAATAATACCAGGATTCTCTTTTTCATGAATATAGATGTAAAATTTCTAAAATAAAACATTAGCTTAAAAAAACAGTAATTATTTTAGTATTCTATTGCTGTGTAACAAATTATCACAGACTTACAAACTTAAAACTACACATATTGAATTGTTTTTGTCAGTTTCTGTGATCCAGGATTCCAGACACGGCTTAGCTCCGTCCTCTGAGATGCTACAATCAAGGTGGCAGTCAGCACTCCGCTCAGTTCTCTTCTGGAGGCTCAACTGAGGACGGATCCACATCCAAGCCTACTAAGATCATTGGCAGAATTTATTTCCTTGCAGTTGTGAGATTGTGGTTTCTGGCTTGTTGCTGGCTTTTGGTCAGAGGAACTCTCAGCTCTTAGAGGCCACCTGGTCCCCTCTATAACGTCTCTCATAACATAGAAATCTTATTCTTCTAAGTTGACAAAGGAGAAAGTAAGTTGGCTAGCATGACAGAATCTTATAATATAATCACAGGAGTAACATCCTTTCACCTTTGTCATATTCTATTACTGAGAATCAAGTCACCTATCATGCCCAAACCAAAGAGAAAGGGACTGATTATATAAAGATATGAATACCAGGAGGTGAGGATCATGAGGACCACATTACAGTTTGTCTGACATAGTAACATTAAAAATTATAAATTATGATAATATTTGGTATATATAAACCAAATTATGGCAATATTTTTATTTACATAAATATAAAGTTGGTTTAGTGTTTGAAAACAAATCCAATGTAACTGATATCATGAAAAATCCTATAAGCATCTCAATATATGTCAAAAAGTCTGATAAAATTTGACACTCATTTATGATTTTTGTAGAGGATATTAGAAAAGGTATAAAGGCCTGGGTAAAGGGACTGTGAGAAAGGTGGATATCTGAGAGTCCTGCAAACAGGACTTCAGATATGATTGTTATCAGCTGGCTGCACAAAGCAGGCTTTGGAATGTATAGAAGCATGACTGGTGTAGAAATAACAAGATAATTATAAGTTTAATGTATACCACCAAATAGACTTGTTTAGAACAATATGTTTACTATATGACACCAAAGATTTTATCTATATGTTCTTTATTGTAAACGCATATACCTTTCCCTACAATAAATATGGAGATTTGGAGAGGTTCGGGAGCTCTTTGAAATGAAGAGTCTCTCATCCTCTTTCAGCCTGAGACTGTGGTCTGGAGCATTCTCCATTGCTTTGTAACACTGGTAGAGACACTGGACGATCTCTACAATTTTATGAAATAGAAAATAAAAACATCTTACCAATCTAGGAAAAGAAAGGAATTTTTAATGTTTAAGAATATCAAAAACAAACTACAAAAAACATTACAATTAATAGTGAAATATTGAGGGCCTTTTTCCTGAGATAAGGAAAAACAAGAATGTTTGCTATTACCACTTCAACATTTTATTAGGAGTCTCATGCTGCATAAAAAATTACCACAAAACGTAGCCACTAAAAACTGCAAATATTTATCATCTCACTGTTTTTATAGGTTAGGAATGTGTGAACATATTAGTTGGGTGGTTCTGGCTCAGTACCTTTTATGAGGTTGCAGTCAGTCAGTCTGTCAATGAGGTCTGCAGTTGTCTGAAGCTTCAATGGACATTAAAGAATTTACTTCCAAGTTCACTAGAATGGTTGTTGGCAGGCCTCAGTTCCTTGTGACATGGGTCCTGAATCTCCTGAGGACTTGATGGAGGGCTTCCCTCAAAGCATGTGATCCAATCAAAAGAGAGAACCCAAGATGGAAAGTCACAGTCTTCTATACACTAATTTCCAAGTGAAATGTCACCACTTATGCTGTATTCTGTTGGTCACACAGCCAAACCCTGACACCCGGTGGGAGGGGAGTCTGCAAGGGTATGAATATCAGGAGGAGGGGAATCACGGGGGACCATCTTGGAGGCTGACTACTATAAAAACTGTTCTGGAGTCCTGGCCAGTACAATAAGGCACAAGGAAAGAAATGGGTATAAGAACTATTTTATGATGATAAATTAAAAGCAGTAGTTGCCTTTAGTGGGATAAATTATGTTCAAAATCATGAGGGGTCAGGCACAGTTGTTCACACCTATAATCCCAGCACTTTGGGAGGCTGAAATGAGAGGATCGCTTGAGTCCAGGAGCGCCAGACCACCCTGAGCAACATAGCTAGACTCTGTCTCTACAAAATCTAAAAGAAAACAAAAACAAAAACAAAACAAAGTCTGGCATGGTGGTATGCACCTGTAGTCTGAGGTTGTCAGGAAGCTGAGGCAGGAGAATCACTTGAGCCCAAGAGTTTGAGGTTGCAATGAGCTAAGTTCACACTCCACTATGCTCTAGCCTGGGTGACAGAGTGTGACCCTGTCTTTAAAAAAAAAATTGAGGAAACCTTTTGAAGGTGATGGAATTGTTCCAGAGCTAAAAAATTATATACTGTTTGTAGATCACACATTAATACAATAAAATTTAAAAAATATATAAATATTTCTCTTGTTTGCAATGTAAGGTTACATTTACCTTATAAAAAGAACTAATTTTACTTCTTTGCCCAGTGTCTAAAATAAATTGTGTAAGTAAGGGATTATCAGTTTCTTAGAAATGGATGCTTTAAACATTTGAGCACAGATGCCTTTTTGTTTTAGAATGCCTTTTTTTACTTTGGGTAAATGCCAATAGTGGGATTGCTGGATCAAATCGTAGTTCTACTTTTAGTTCTTTGAGGTATCACCATACTACTTTCCATAGAGGTTGTACTAGTTTGCAGTCTCACCAGCGGTGTATGAATGTTCCTATCTCTCCAAATCCACACCAACATTTGTTGTTTTGGGACTTTTTGATAAAAGCCATTGTCACTGGAGTTATGTGATATGTCATTGTGGTTTTGATTTGCATTTCCCTGATGAATATAGATGTTGAACATTTTTTCATGTTAGTTGGCCATTAGTTTATCTTCTTTTGAAAAGTTTCAGTTCATGTCCTTTACTCACTTTTTAGCATAATTCACAATTGCAAAGATGTGGAAACAATCCAAGTGCCCATCAATACATGAGTGGATTATTAATAATAAAATGTGGTATATGTATACCATGGAGTACTACTCAGCCATAAAAAAACAATGGTTAACTAATACCTCTTTTATTAACCTGGATGGAAATGGAGACCATTCTCCTAAGTGTAAGTGAACTATCACAAGAATGGAAAAGCAAACACCACATGTGCTCATCATAAAATTGTAACTAATCTATCAACAGTTATGTGCACATATGGAAACAACATTCATTGGAAATCAAGCAGAGGGAGGGGAGAGGAGGGCATGGATAAATTCACACCTACGGGTACAATGCACACTATCTGGGGGATGGGCACACTTATAACTTTGACTCAAACAATACAAAAGCAATTTATATAACCAAAATGTTTGTACACCCATAATCTGAAATAAAAAATAATAAAAAAATAAAAAAATGTTAATAACTATTACTATTATAAGAAATGGTACTAGAGCTGGAACAAAAATAAAACACTTAAATTGTAGGTATTGCTCCTAAACATTTACTTTCCTCTCTCTTTCAGGTCTGGTATCCATAGGCCATTATTCTATTTGTAAATAAACATCACATAAAAGTTTCTACAATTTCAATATAATAACATCTTTCTAGATTCACTTGTTAGGGTCAGTGCTTTTAATTTTTAAAAAATCTCTAAATTCTAAGGAATTCGATTCTTGTGGTATTTTAAAATTACTTACCAATGACTTTAATTAAATACTTTATTTTATTCAATAAAAATTTTATTCTTCAACTATGAAAAAAATCTATCTATTCAAGAAAATCATAAACATATTCTCTCTATTGCCTTGGTATTGTATACTTTATTTTTACATAATTTCAGATTTACAGAAAAGTTACAAAAATAGTATAAAGAGTTATTTTATCCCTTTACCATTTCCACAATATTAACCACTTACTTAATATTACATTTGCTTTATATTCTCTGTCTTTGTGTTTGTGTGTTATTGTTTCCTGAACTGTTTGAAAGTTGATGGCAGACATGTTGCCCCTTTGCCCCTAAATGCTTCACTATGTGTTTCCTAAAAACAAGGATATCTTGTTATAGACATACAGTTAAATTATCAAAACCAGGAAATTAACATTTTTTCAGTGCTATTATCTAATCTAAACTACAGATGTCATCAGTTCGCCAAAGAATGTCCTTTATAACAAAAGAAAAAATCTGAATCACACATTGCATTTAATCGTCATGTCTGTTTAGTCTCCTTTAATCTGGAATACTTCCTCAGTCTATTTTTGCCTTCTAAATTTAATTGTTTTTACTTACCCATTTAATTTTTTAATTTACCTGAAAATGGCTTTCACATGTAGTGTAAGAAAAGAATACTATTGTTTTCTCAAGTATATGTAACTAATTATCCCAATACCATTTACTGAGGAGTTTATGCTTTACCCAATGGCCTACCACATCTACACTTTCATAAATCAATTTACATAGGCATGAGGATTACTTTTTAATTTCTTCATTCTATTTTTGTCTATTTATCAATTCCTGAACAAATGTCATGCTATCTGATAACTAAACCTTTATAAATAAGACTCATAATAGGGAAGGACAATTTATCTATTTTCTTCTTCATGAAGAAGCAATATTACTTGTGTCCTTCCATTTCTATATGACATTTTTAGAAGTAGCAAGTCAAATCCATGGAAAACCTTGCTGGAGTCTTGATTAGCACTTCACTGAATTTAATGATAAATTTTAGGGAGACTTGTCATATTTAATATACTGAATCTTCCTATTTACTTAGAGCTTCTTAAAACTCTTTCAAAATTGCTATAATCTTTCATATAAAGGGCTTACAGAACTTTTGTGGTATTTAAGTACTTCATATTTTGTTTGCAAATAAAGTGTGTCCTTTACTCAATTACATTTTCTGATTATTTTTCAAGCATAAAAATGCAATTGATTTTGGTTATTGATTATGAGTCCTGCAACCCTTAACACTTATTACTTTAATCATTTGTTTATGCATTTGTTTGAGTTTTCTGCATAGTTAATTTTATCATATGCCAATAATGAGATTTTTTTTCCTTTACAATCCACACATATTTTAAAGGAAATATACATTATTCTTTTTCTTCTCTTACTTTTATGGCCATTATGTGCACTACAATGTTGAAAATATCAGTGATGGCAGACACTCTTTGTTCCTTATCATAAAGAAAATGGGTTCAAAATTTCACCATTAAATTTGACATTTGCTCCAAATCATTTTGGGAGATCCCCTGGTACTCTTTACCAATTTAAGGATCTTGTAGGGTTAATTTGCTAAGAGGTTTTACCATGAATTGATGTTGAATTTTATCAAATAACTTTTCTGCATCTATTGAGATAATCCTTTTATCACTAAATTTGACAATTTACACTTTTTTTTATAATAAACCAACTTTATGTTCCTGTGGTAATGATGGTCCATCACTCAAATTGGTCATGATGCAGTATATTTTTTAAAATCTATTCCTGGATTTAATTTCCGAAAGTTCGTTTAAAATTCTTTGTGACTGTGTTGGTAGTTACTTTAACCTATAAATGTAATAGATACGTTACAATATAACCTGCTGCAACAAACATGAGCAGAAAATATGATGGTTTAAATAAAATAAAAGTTTGTTTTTCTCTGACATAACAGTCCAGAAGTAGCTGTCCAGAACTAATAGGTTTGCTCTGCCATATCAAAACACAGTTTCCATTTTGGGTTCAAACTGTCTCTTCCAGTTCTTACTATCCTATGCACATTTCAGTCAGTAGAAAAGGAGAAATGATAAGTGAATACGTGCCTTTTTTAGATAATTACCCAGAAGTGACACAGATAACTCCTGTTCATATCTCATTAATCAGAAATTAGTCATATAACTACACATAGCTGCAAGGTAGGATTAAGAAATGTGGTCTCTATCTAGGTAGTAATGTGCCCAACTAAATCTTGGGAGTTCTTTTGTAATAATAAGAAGAGAAGAAACATTATTGGTGACAACTAGACGTTTTTGACACAATGTCCTTTCTTTTATCCTCCTTGTCTGGCTTTAGTATCAAAGTTATGCTAGTATCATAAAATGAGTTAGGAATAGTGCTTTATTTTTAGTTCTCTGGAAAATGTCTCTTCTTTAATATTGTATTAAATTAGAAAACAGGAGAAAGACTTCAGGACAACAGTATGGAAAAAGATTTTGTGGTGAATGCTTCAAAAGCACAGACAACAAAAGCAAAAATAAATGGATTACATCAAACTAAAGCACATTTGCACAGTAAAAGAAATAGTCAATAGAGTGAAAAAACAACCTACAAAATGGAAGTAAATATTTGCAAACTGTTCATTCATCTCACAAGGGATTCATATCAAGACTATACAAGGAGCTCAAACATATCAACAGCAAAAAAAAATCAGATTAAAAATGGACAAATGATCTGAACAGACATTTCTCCAAAGAAGATGAACAAATGACCAACAGATATATGAAAAAGTGTTCAACATTACTAGTCATCAGGAAAATGCAAATCAAAACCATGATGAGGTATCATCTCACCCCAGTTAGGATGGCTACTATCAAAATGACAAAAAAATGTTGGTTGAAGATTGAAGAAAGGGAACTTTTATAAACTGTTAGTGAAAATGTAAACTAGTACTACCACTATAAAAACCAGCTTGGAAGTTACTCAAAAATTTACAAATGGAACTACCATGTGATCCAGAAATCACACTACTGGACATTTATCCAAAGGAAAGGAAATCCATATATCAAAGAGACATCTTTCAATATTTGATAAAGCTCTCTTGTAAAGCCACCTGAACCTATTGTGTTCCTTGTAGGAAGATTTTAAAATATTTTTTCTATTGCATTTCTATAAAAACATGGAAGATATATATTTCATTTTAAATGACTGTGGGTAAGATATATCATTCTAATATTCTACTAACTTCACTGTAGTTTTAAGATGGGTTAGCATAAGGTTTTTAAATTTTTACTTACTTTAGTTTTCTCTGAAATATCTAAAGTTTCCCCCTTTTCATTTATAATGTTTATATTTTATATTTTTTTACAAAAGAATACAAAAAGGAATGCATTTATGTTTATTGTTTGTGAATCTTCTGTCTCTTTTTACAACTAAACTTACAAAAAAATCTCAAATATTTTTCTCCTGGGACATCAGCATTTTATTTTTGTTTTTCTTTTGCTTTCTTTTTATTTCAGAATATTATGGGGGAACCAACAATTTGGTTACATATATGGCCTTTGCACCACCTGAGTCAACACTACAATGTGCCCATCCGCCAGACAGTGTGCACTTCATCGATTAGGTGTGAATTTACCCATCACCTCCTCCTCTCTCCCACCTGACCAACACTTGATGAAAGTGACTTCCATATGTGCATAGAGGTATTGGTCAATTAGTGCTAATTTAATTTTGAGTACATGTGGTGTTTGTTTTTCCATTATTTTGATACTTCACTTAGAAGAATGGGCTCTAGCTCCATCCAGGATAATACAAGAGGTGCTAATTCACCACTGTTTTTCATGGCTGAGTAGTACTCCAGGGTATACATATACCACATTGTATTAATCAACTCATGTTTTGATGGGCACTTGGGTTGTATCCATATCTTTGGAATTATAAATTGTGCTGCTATAAAGATATGAGTGCATGTGTCTTTATTACACAATGTCTCTTTTTCCTCTGAGTATATACCCAGTGGTGGGATTGCTGGATCAAATGGTAGTTCTACTTTCAGTTCTTTAAGTTATCCCCATATTACTTTCCAAAGAGTTTGTACTAATTTGCAGTTCCACTAGCAGTGTATGAGTGTTCCTATCTCTCTGCATCCATGCCAACATTGGTTATATTGGGACTTTTTGATAAAAGCCATTATTACTGGAGTTAATTGCTATCTGACTGTGGTTTTGATTTGCATTTCCCTGAGGAGTAGAGATGTTGAGAATTTCTTCATAATTTTGTTAACCATTAATCTGTCTTCTTTTGAAAAGTTTCTATTCATGTCCTTTTCCCACTGTTTAATGGCGTTATTTGACTTTTCTCTTGTTAAAATTTCCAAGTACTATATAGATTCTAGTTATTAGCCATTTATCAGATGTATAACATGCAAATACTTTCTCCCATTATGTAGATTGTCTGTTCACTCTAATGATAATTTCCTTGGATATGCATAAGTTTTTTAATTTGATCAGGTCCCATTTATTTATTTTTGTTGTTGCAATGATTGCCTTTGGGGTCTTATTCATAAACTCTTTGCTTAGACTGATGTCTGTGAGTTTTTCCAAAATTTTCTTCTAAAACTCTTATGGTTTCATGTCTTGAATTTAAGTCTTTTATCCATCATGAGTTGATTTTTGTGAGAGGTGAGAAGTGAGGGTCTTGTTTCAGTCTTCTACCTATGGCTATCCAATTTTCCCAGCACCGTTTATTGAATAGGGATTATTTTACCCACTGTATAGTTTTGTCTTCTTTGTCAAAGATCAGATGACAATATGAAGTTAGTTTCATATCTAGGTTCTCATTCCTGTTCTGTTGGTCTATGTCTCTGTTATTGTGCCAGTAACATGTTCTTTTGGTTACTACAGCCTCATAGTATGGCTTGAATTCTTGCAGATTGATTCCTCCCAATTTATTCTTTTTGCTTAAGGTTTCTTTGGCTATACATGGTCTTCTCTGGTTTCATACAAAGTATAGAATTATTTTTTTTCTAGACCTGCAAAAATGATGTTGGTATTTTAATAGAAATTGCATTGAATCCTTAGATTACTTAGCAAAAAAAGTCACAACTGATATCAGTAAAATATAATCATCATCTTTGAATACTATAAAAATCTCTGTGCCCAAAAACTTAAAAACATGGAGGAAATGAACAAATTCTTACAAAAACTAAACCTCCCTGGGGCCAATCAGGAAGAAATAGAATTCATGAACAGAACAATATCAAGCACCAAAATTGAAGCAGCAATAAAAATCTTCCAATAAAGAAAGTCCCAGAGCAGATGGGTTCACACCCAAATTTTACCAAACCTACAAAGAGGAAATGGTAACTAGAATACAGTAATTATTCCATAACATGGAGAATGATGGAATCATCCTCAACTCCCCAATTTCACTTTGATACCAAAGTCAGGAAAGGACAAAACAAAAATGAAAACTACATACCAATATCCCTTATGAATACAGATACAAAAATTCTCAATAAAATCTTAGCAAACTGAATTCAACTGCACATCAAAAAAATCATTCTTCAAGACCAGGTGGCTTCATCCCAGAGATTCAAGGATGATTCAACATACACAAATCCATAAATGTAATTCACCATATTAATAAAAGCAAACACAAAGACCATATGATCCTCTGAATAGACACAGAAAAGGCATTTGACAAAATTCAGCACTCTTTTATGATAAGAACTCTTAAAAATAGGCATGGATGATACATACCTCAAAACTATTAAAGTCATATATAACAAAACTACAGCCAACATTATACTGAATGGGGAAAAATTGAAAGCATTCCCACTTAGAACTGGAACCAAGCAAGGTTGCTCGCTATCTCCACTTCTGTTCAACATAGTGATGGAAGTTCTTGACAGAGCAATCAGACAAGGGAAGGAAATTAAGGGTATCCAAATGTGGGCAGAAGAGGTCAAACTATCACTCTTTCTCATAATAAGATATTATATCTAAAAATCCCCAAAGATTAAAAAAAGAGACTCTTGGAATTGATATATAAATTCAGCAAAATCTCAGGATACAAAATCAAGCACACAAATCAGTAGCTTTCATATATGCAGTAAAATTCAAGCTCAGAATCACTTCAAAGATGCAGTACCTTTCACAATCGTGTCAAAGAAAATAAAATATTTAGGAATATATTTAACTAAGGAGGTGAGAGACCTATATAGGAAGAACTATGATACACTAAGAAAAGAAATTGCAGAGGGTGAAAATAGATGGAAAACCACACCATGCTCATGGATCAGCAGAATCAATATTGTTAAAAAAAAGTCTATATTACCTAAAGTCTATATTGCAGATTTGAGCAATCAACTATTAAGATTTTCTTGATATTTTTAAAACCCATCTTGTGGTTTCATTGATTCTCTCCCTTGAATGTTTATTTTCCTTTCCACTTAATTTTGTTTTTATTTTTATTATTTCCTAATTTCTATTTTCTTTGGTGATATTCTGCTGGGCTTTTTATTAGTTTCTTCACTAGATGGTCAGCTACTTAACTTCAAAGTTTTTTCCTTTTATAATGTACACACTTGTAGGGGAAAACTGATCCCCAGTGATTCTTAGCTGGAATTACATCCCTGTGACAAAAGACAGATTAGCAAGAGAAAAACAGTTTATTAACATGTATAATTCATATATACATGAAAAATATCCTGAGAATGAATAGTTCTCAAAAAGGTGGCTTTAAATTCCAGCTTATATAGCATCTTCAAGAAAAAACAGTAAATTTTTTAGAATAGTGACAAGAAAGAGATAAAGGACTTTGAGTTTCTTAGGGTGCCAATTTGTGGAAAGGCAAATGCATCTCTTAGGATAATGGTCTGCAATTCCTTCCAAATTGCTGCAAAGGCATTCATTCACCCTTTTTATGGCTGAGAAGTATTCCATGGTATACATATACTACATTTTGTTAATCCACTCATGAACTGATGGGTCCATGGGTTGATCCCAGATCTTTGCAATTATGAATTTTACTTCAATAAACATTCAAGTGCAGGGATCTTTTTGATAAAATTACTTCTTTTCCTTTGTGTAGATAGGTAGTAGTGAGATTGCTGGATTGAATGGAAGGTCTACTTTTAGTTCTTTGAAAAATCTCCATATGTACTCTCTAATAAATTGGAACTCACTGATGGGCATGCATGTACACAGAGGGAAGTAAAAAGTAATTTGAAATAAAGCAGGGGGGGAAAGGAGGGAAGGCGCAAAACTTACCTAGGGGGTACAATGAACACTATTTCAGGTGATGAGCACACTTATAACCCTGACTCAACCCATGTAACAGAAACATTTGTACCCCCTTAATATTTTGAAATATTAAACAAAAAGGCAAATACAGTTACATACCATATAATGACAAAGTTTCAGTCAATACCAGACCACATATATGATGGTGCTCTCATAAGACTACAATGGAACTAAAACATTCCTATTGCTTTGTCATTCTGACATCATAGTACAATGCATTGTTCAAGTGTTTGTGGCAAAGCTGGTATAAACAAATATACTGCACTGCCAGTCATATAAAAGTTCTAGCAATTATGTACAGTACCTAATACTTGATAATGATAACAAGTAACTATATTACTGGTTCATGTATTTATAATACTCAACTTTTTATCATTGCTTTAAAATCTATTGCTTGCACGTACAAAAAATACTTAACTGTAAAATAGATTCAGGCATGTGCTTTAGCAGTTATTTAAGAATATATTGTTTTCATAGAAGAACAGAGCTCCATGTGTGTTATTAATTCTGAAGACCTTCCAGTGAGATAAGATATGGAGGTGTAAGACAGTGATATTGATGATCTTGACCCTCTGTAGGCCTAGGCCAATGTGTGTGTTTATGTCTTAGATAAAAAAAAAAAGAAATGGTAAAAAAATTAAAACAGGAAAATTCTTATACAGTTAGGATATAAACAAAGAAAATGTTTTTGTACAGGTACACAATGTTTTTTTTTAATTTAAGCTAAGTGTTATTACAAAAGAATCAAAAGTTTAAAAATTTTTAAAGTTCATTAAATAAAAAGGTTACAAAAAGCTGAGGTTAATTTGTTACTGAGGAAAGAATAACTTGTTTTATAAATTTAGTGTAGACTACTCACTGACTGAGTGGCCAACTTCCAGTCTTGTAAGCTCCATTTATGAAAAGTACCATATACAGGTTTACCATATTTCATCTTTTATATCATATTTTTACTGTACCTTTTATGTTTAGATATATTTATATACACAAATACTTATCATTTTGTTACAATTGCCTAAAGTATCAATACAGTAACATATTGTACAGGTTTGTAGCCTAGGAGCAATAGGTTATATCATATAGCCTAGATATGTAGTAGGCTATAACACCTAGCTTTGTGTAAGTACACTCTAATGTTTGTGCAAAAACAAAATTGTGAAGCATTTCTCAGAATGTATCTACATTGCTAAAGCAATACATAAGTATAAATGGCAGATAAAGTTTAGTAAGTAAAGATTGTTAATGTACATTGCTTTGGGATCATCTCTAGGTCTCAATGGGGTCCAAAGTTGTTACAGTTTGTTCTCCCTGATAAAGGAGCAGCATATCTTTATGTCTTTGTCAATTTATGTGCTGGCTTTAGGGAAGTAATGGGAGGGCAGAGAGCTTTTCTGCATTTGCTTCTTCTTGATTGCATTCAGCTTAACAATTCTGCATATCTTGAGGTGGCATGTTCTTCTTTATGACACATTTAAGTTTGTATCACTTAGCTTCATCCTACAAGTTTGGTATGTGTATTTTTGTTATCATTCAATTCTAAATATATATAATTTGTAATCTCATTATGATTTCATTTTTGAACCACAGGATACTTAAAAGTGTGTTTTATAATTGTCCAAACATAGGGGATTTTTTAGGTTTTTTGTTATTTATTTCTAATTTTACTCCATTGTGATTGGAGAAAGTGGTCTGAATGACACAAATTAATTTTTAAGGATGACTTCGTGGCTAAGAGTGTGGTCAATTTTTAAACTATTTTGTGTGAGCTTAGAAAAATACTGTGTTAATCAACAAACTAATAAACCATCTCAAGAACTGGAAAAGGGGGAGCAAATTAATTCTAAACCTAGCAGAAGAAATGAAATAACTAAGATTAGAGCAGGACTAAATGAAATTGAGAATAAAGGAAATCACATATGATCAATAAAACTAAAAGTTGGTTTTTCAAAAAGATAAACAAAATTGATAGCTCTCTTTCCAGACTGACAAGAACTAGAAAGAAAAGGACTTTAACAAACTCAATCAGAAATGAAAAAGAGAGGTCACTACAGACATCATGGAAAAACAAACATTATCTTGGAATACTATAAAAATCTATATGCAAAAAAGCTACAAAATGTGGAGGAAATGGACAAATTGTTGGAAACACACAACCTTTCTAAGCTCAATCAGGAGGAAATAGAGCTCCTGAACACACCAATATCAAACACAGAAATTGGATCAGCAATAAAAAATCGTTCTCCCCCCAAAAATCCCGGAATAGATGGATTCACACCTGAATGTTATCAAACATACAAAGAAGAACTCATACTTAGGCTGCAGAAATTATTCCAAAACATTGAGAAGGATGGTATCCTCCCAAACTCATTCTAGGAAGCCAATATCACCTTGATACCAAAGCTAGAAAAGGATGTACCAAAAAACGAAAACTACAGACCAATATCCCTCATGAACATAGATGCAAAAATGCTCAACAAATTTTAGCATACCGAATACAACAGCACATCAAAAAAAATAATTCAGACACAGCAACAACAAAAAGAAATAAATGTGACCTGAATAAATTAAAAGGCTTCTGCACAGCCAAAGAAACTGTCACAAGAACAAACTGACAACCTACAGAATGGGAAAATTTTTTCGCATGCTACACATCTGATAAAGGGCTGATAACAAGAATCTATTTAAAACTCAGGAAAGTCAGCAAGAAAAAATCAAACAACCGTATCAAAAAGTGGGCAAAGGACATGAATAGAAATTTTTCAAAAGAAGACAGAAGAATGGCCAACAAACATATGAAAAAAATGCTCAACATCTCTAATCATCAGGGAAATGCAAATCACAACCAAAATGAGATATCACTTATTTCCAGTGAGAATGGCCTTTATCAAAAAGTCCCAAAACAATAAATGTTGGTATGGATTCAGAGAGACAGGAACACTCATAAACTGCTGGTGGGACTGCAAACTAGTACAATCTCTGTGGAAAGCAATATGGAGATACCTTAAACAGATAAAAGCAGATCTACCATTTGATCCAGCAATCCCATTACTGGGCATCTACCGAAAAGAACAAAATACGATCTATATAAAAGACATCTGCACTCGAATGTTTATAGCAGCACAATTCACAATTGCAAGATGTGGAAACAAACCAAGTACCCATCAATACATGAGTGGGTTAATAAAATGTAGTATATGTATACCATGGAGTACTACTCAGCTATAAGAAACAATGGTGATATAGCACCTCTTGTATTTTCCTGGATAGAGCTGGAACCCATTCTGCTAAGTGAAGTATCCCAAGAATGGAAAAACAAGCACCACATGTACTCACCATCAAATTGGTTTCACTGATCATCACCTAAGAGCACATTTAGGAATAACATTAATCGGATGTTAGGCATATGTGGTGGGGGAGGGGATGGGTGTATACATACATATTAAGTGCAAAGCACATCGTCTAGGATATGGACATGCTTGAAAGTCTGATTTGGTGGGGGAGGGGGAGCAAGGGCAATATACGTAACCTAAACTTTTGTACCCCCACAATATGCCGAAATAAAAAAAAGAAAAAATAATAATTCACCATAATCTGGTAGGCTTTATCCCAGCGTCCAATATACACAAATCTATAAATGTAATTAACCACATAAATAAAAGCAAGAACAAAGACCATATGATTCTCCCAATAGATGCAGAAAAAGCATTTGAAAAATCCAGCACACTTTTATGAATAAAATTCTCAACAAAATAGGCATAGATGGGACATTCCTTAAATTATTAAGATCTAAAAATTATTAAGGCCATATGTGACAAACCCACAACTAATATCATATTGAATGGGGAAAAATTGAAAGCATTCTTGCTTAGAACTGGAACCAGACAAGGTTTCCCACTATCTCCACCTCTGTTCAACAGAGTGCTGGAAGTCCTTGCCAGAGCAATCAGAGAAGAGAAGAGAATTAAGGGTGTCTGATTGGGGGCAGAAGAGTTTGAACTCTCACTCTCTGCTGATGATATGCTAATATACCTATAAAATCCTAAGGAATCAGCCAAGAGATTCCTGGAATTTATAAACGAATTCAGTAAAGTCTCAGGAAACAAAATTAATGCACACAAGTCAGTGGTATTCTTATATTCCAGTAACAGTCAAGCCAAAAATCAAATCAAAGACCAACAAATTTTACAATATATTTAGGAATATATTTAAGGAAGGAGGTGAGAGACATTTATAGGGAGAACTATGAAATACTGACAAAAGGAAATCTAGATGATTTGCACAGATGGAAATCCCTACAATGCTCATGAATTAGTATAATCAATATTGTAAAAATGTCCATTCTACCTAAAGTAATCTACAGAATTAATGCTATCACTATTCCAACTTCATTCTTTACAGATTTAGAAAAAAATAATTCTATGCTCCGTCTAGAACCAGAGAAGACCTTCATAGCCAAAGGAATCATAAGCAAAAGGAAAAAAAAATAGGGAGGCATCAGTCTGTCAGATTTCAATCTTTACTATATGGATATAGTAACCAAAGCAGCATGGTACTGGCACAAGAGCAGAGATATAGACTTTTGGAATATGATGGAGATCCCAGATATAAAACCATCCTCATATTGCTATCTAATCTTTGACAAAGCAGACAAAAGTATACATTGGGGAAAAGCGGCTCTATTCAATAAGTGCTGCTGGGAAAACTGGAAATCCACATGCACAAAACTGAAACTGGATCACCAGGTCTCATGTCTCACCTCGCACAAAAATCAACTTATGTTACATAACAGACTTAAACCTAAGGAGTGAAACCTTAAGAATTCTGGAAGAAAATGTGGAGAAGACTCTTTTAGACATTAGCCTAGGAAAATAATTTATGAAGAGGACCCCCAAAAGAATCACAGCAGCAACAAAAATAAATAAATGAGACCTGATCAAATTTAAAACCTTCTGCACAGCCAAGGAAACTATCATTAGAGAGAATAGACAGACTAAGAATGGGAGAAAATATTTGCTTTGCACACATCTGATAAAGGGTTGATAACAAGAATCTATGTAGAACTTAAGAAAATCAACAAGAAAAAAATCAAACAATCCCATCAATAAATGGGCAAAGGATATGAACAGAACACTTTTCAAAAGAAGACAGAATAATGGCCAGCAAACACATTTAAAAATGCTCAACATCTCTAATCAATAAGGAAATGCAAATCAAAACTAAAACGAGATATCACCTAACTCCAGTAAGAATGGCGTTTATCAAAAAATCCCAAAACAACAAATGCTGGTGAGGATGTGGACAGATAGGAACACTCTTACACTGCTGGTTGGACTGCAAATTAGTACAACCTCTGTGGAAAAGAATTTGGAGATGTCTCAAAGAGCTAAAAATAGAAATACCATTTGATCCAGCATTCCCACATTTAGGCATCAATTCAAAGGAACAAAAGACCTTCTATAATAAAGACATCTGCACTCAAATATTTAAAGCAGCACAATTTACAATTGCAAACACATGCAAAAAAACCAAATGCATTGATTTGCATTTCTCTAATGATTAGAGATGTTGAGCATTTTTTTATATGTTTGCTGGCCATTATTCTGTCTTCTTTTGAAAAGTTTCTGTTCATTTCCTTGCGCATTTATTGATGGGATTGTTTGATTTTTTCTTGTTGATTTTTTAAGTTCTAGATAGAGTCTTGTTAATAGCCCTTTATCAGATGTGTAGAGAGCAAATATTTTCTCCCATTCTGTAGGCTGTCTATTCACTCTAATGATAGTTTCCTTGGCTGTGCAAAGGCTTTTTAATTTGATCAGATCCCATTTTTTTGTTGTTGTTGTTTTTGCTGCAGTGATTCCTTTGGGGGTCTTCTTCCTAAATTCTTTGCCTAAACCACAATGAGATATCACCTAACCCCAGTGAGATTTGCCTCTAACAAAAAATCCAAAGAATCTCTTTTCAATAAATGGTGCTGGGAAAACTCAATAGCTACATGCAGAATATCGAAACCGGATCCCCACCTCTCACCTCTTACAAAAATCAATTCACAATGGATAAGACTTAAACATAAGGCATGAAACCCTCAATGAAACCCTCAGAATCCTAGAAGAAGGTGTAGGGAAGACCATTTCAGACATCGGCCTAGGCAAAGAATTTTTGAGGAAGACCAACAAAGCAATCACAGCAGCAACAAAAATAAATAAATGGGACCTGATCAAATTAAAAAGCTTCTGCACAGCCAAAGAAACTATCATTAGAGTGAATAGACAGCCTACAGAATGGGAGAAAATATTTACTCTCTACACATCCATTAAAGGGCTGATAAAAAGAATCTATCTAGAACTTAAAAAAATCAACAAGAAAAAATTAAACAACCTTATCAACAAATGTGCAAAGGACATGAACAGAAACTTTTCAAAAGAAGACAGAATAATGGCCGGCAAACATATAAAAAATGCTCAACATCTCTAATCATTAGAGAAATGAAAATCAAAACCATAATGAGATATCACCTAACCCCAGTGAGATTGGCCTTTATCAAAAAATCCCAAAACAAATGCTGACAAGGATGTGGAGAGACAGGAACACTCTTACACTGTTGGTGGTACTGCAAATTAGTGCAAACTCTGTGGAATAGTGGTGTTTTATTTTTCCATTCTTGGGATACTTCACTTAGAAGAATGGTCTCCAGTTTCATCCAAATTGCTGCAAAAGGTATTGATTCATTTTTTATGGCTCAGTAGTACTCCATGGTATACATATATCACATTTTTTAATCCACTCATGAATTGATGGGCACTTAGGTTGATTTCACATCTTTGCAATTCTGAATTGTGCTGCAACAAACAGTCTAGCACAGGTGTCTTTTTGATAAAATGACTTTTTCTCCTTTGGGTAAATACCCAGTAATGGGATTGCTGTGTCAAATGAAAGGTGTACTTTTAGTTCTTTGAGGAATCTTCATTCTATTTTCCATGGAGGTTGTACTAACTTGCAGTCCAAGCAAAGGTGTATAAGTGTTCCTTTCTCTCATCACGCATACCGGCATCAACTCTTTTGGGATGTTTTGATAAAAGCCATTCTTACTGTGATTAAGTGATATTTTATCGTGGTTTTGATTTGCATTTCCCTCATGATTAGTGATGTTGAGCATTCTTTCATATATTTATTGGCCATTAGTCTATCTTCTTTTGAAAAGCTTGTATTCATGTTTTTTTGCCCACTTTTTAATGGGGTTGCTTGATTTTTTTCTTGTTGATTTGCTTGTGTTCTTTGTAGATTCTGGTTAGTAGCCCATTATGGGATCTATAGAATGTGAATATTTTCTCCCATTCAGTAGGATGTCTATTCACTCTGATGATTGTTTCCTTTGCTGTGCAGAAGCCTTTTAATTTAATCACATCCAAATTATTAATATTAATTTCTATTGTTACTGTGATTGTCTTTGGGGTCTTTTAAATAAATTCTTTGCCTAGGCAAATATGTAGAAGAATTTTTCCAACATTTTCTTCTAGAATTCTTATGATTTCATGTCTTAAGTCTGTCATAAATTTTGTATTAATTTCTGTGAGTGGTGAGAAGTGCAGATCCTGTTTCAGTCTTTTATGTTTGGATATCCAATTTTCCTAGCACCATTTATTGAATAGGGCTTCTTTTCCACAGTGTATATTCTTGTCTGTTTTGTCAAAGATCGGATGACAATATGTGGATGGTTTTATATCTGGGATCCCTGTTCTGTTCCATTAGTTTATATCTCTGTTTCTGTGCTAATGCCATGGTATTTTGATTACGATAGCCTTGTAGTAAAGCTTAAAGTCTGGTAAAGTGATATCTTCAGATTTGTTCCTTTTGCTTAAGGTTGCTTTGGCTATGGGAGGTATTTTTTGGTTCTGTACAAAGCATAGAATTATTTTTTCAAGATCTATGAAAAGTGATATTGTTATTTCTTTTACAAAAGATTTACAGATTTTATTAAATCTGTAAATCACTTTGGGTAGTATGGACATTTTAACAATGTTGATTTTGGCAATCCATGAGCATGATATGTTTTTCCATTTTTTTTACATCCTCTGCAAATTCCTTCCACAGTGATTTGTACTTCACTTTGGAGAGCTCTTTTATATCCTAGGTTAAATATATCAGTATGTATTTTATGTTCTTTATAGCTATTGTGAAAGATATTGAGACTTTGGTTTGATTCTCAGCTTCACTGTTGTTGGTGTATAGAAATGCTACTGATTTGCATACATTGATTTTATCACCTGAGATTTTGCTGAATTTATTTGTCAATTTCAGGAGTCTCTTAGCAGAATTTTTGCAGTGTTCTAAGTATAAGATCATATCATCAGCAAAAAGCAATTGTTTGACTGCCTCTTTGATCACCTCTTTCCCTATTTGGATAAACTTAATTTCCTCCCTTGCCTCGTTGCTCTGGCTAGGACTTCCGGCACTATGTTGAATAGAAGTGGTAACAGTGGGCATCTGTGTCTTGTTCCAGTTCTAAGTAGGAATGATTTCAACTTTTCCCCATTTGATATGATGTTGGTTGTGGGTTTGTCCTTTATGGCTTTTATATTTTTAACATATGTTCCATCTATGCCTATTTTGTCAAGAATTTTTATCTTAAAATTATGCTGAATTTTTTGAATGCTTTTTTGTTTCTATTGAGATGATCATATGATCATTGTTTTTGCTTCTGTTTATGTGGTGAATCACATTGATAGGTTTATATACATTGAACCATCCTTGCATCCTTTGGATGAGGCTCACTTGGTCATGGTGGATTGTTCTTTTGATATGCTTCTGAATTTGGTTTGCTAGAATTTTATTGACAATTTTTACATCTATATTTATAAGGTATATTGGTGTATAGTTTTCTTTTGTGTGTGTGTCCTTTACTTGCCTTGGTATCAAGGTGATACTGGCTTCATAGAATGAGTTGAGGAGGATTCCTTCCTTCTCAGTGTTATGAAATAATTTCTGGAGTATGGGTACCAATTCTTCTTTGTATGTCTGATAAAATTTGGCTTTGAAACCATCTGGTTTGGGGCTTTTTTTTTTCTGTTTGAAGATTTTTAATGGCTGCTTCAATTTCTTTGCTCATTATTTGTTTGGTCAGGAGTTCTATTTCTTCCTGATTAAGCTTTGGGAAGTTGTGTGTTTCTAGGAATTTGTCCCTTTCCTTAATTGTTTCACATTTACATGCATAGAGATTTTTATAGTATTCACAGATGATATTTTGTATTTCTGTGGTATCAGCTGTAGTATCTCCTTTTTCATTTCTGATTGAACTTATTTGGGTTCTTTATTTTCTCTTTCTGGTTAATCTAGTAAGAGGTGTATCCATTTTGTTTATATTTTCAAAGAGCAAACTTTTTCTTTCATTAACCTTCTGTAGTACTATTTTGTTTTCTATTTCATTTAGTTCTTCTCTGACCTTATATATGTCTTTTCTTCTGCTGGGTTTGGGTTTGGTTTGCTCTTCCTTTTCTGGTTCCTTGAGATGATTCATTACATTGTTGATTTGTGATCTTTCTGTCTTTCTGATGTAGGCATTTAAGGCTATGAATTTTCCCCTTAGGACTGTTTTTTGCTGAATCCCATAGATTTTAATAACTTTTTTCCCATTTGTCATTTAGTTCAAGAAATCTTTTGATTTTCATTTTGATTTTGTCCTTGACCCAAGAATCATTCGGCAGTACATTGTTTAATTTCCATATCTTTGTGAAGGTTGAGTGTTTCTGTTGGAGTTGATTTCTCATTTTATTCCACTGTGGCCTGTGAAGATACGTGGTATTTCTATTTTTTGAATTTTTTGGGACATGTTCTGTGGCCTAAGATGTGATCAATTTTACAGAATGTTCCATTTGCTGATGAGAATGTATATTCAGTAATATTGGGGTAGTATGTTCTGCAAATATCTGTTAGACTCATTTGCTCTAGAGTTCCATTTAAGTCCAGTGTTTCTTTGGGTGTTTTCTGCTTGGAGGATCTTTCCAGTGCTGTCACTGCAGTGTTAAAGTAAGTGCCTGGCTATTATGATGCTGCTGTTTATCATTTTGTTTAGATCTTATAAGGTTTGCTTTTTTTATGATAGAGCTAATTTTATTTGCTCGAGGGCTCATATTGCTAGCATTAAATCAAGCATGGGCTTTGATTCTGTGAGCCCAAATTCACTCATTTAGGAAGATAAAAACAAACTATGATCCATGTACATGGATGAAAACTAAAGGCTCAGGGTTAATCACATTGTAGTTTTTGAATTTCTACAGCCTAGAGCTCAGCAGTCACAGATCTTTCAGGTCCTTCTGGATGTCCCACAGGGTATCTGCACTTCTCTTGAGCTGAGCCACCTCATCATCCTTTAGTTTCTGATTGATAACACTGGTTAATCCCTGAGCGTTGAGGATACACAGGAGGCTCAGGAAGACTTCATTCTCAATGCCATACATCCCCTTCACCATTGTTGATACCGGATGAATCCTGGATAGATTTTTTAGCATGGATTCAATAAGATCAGCTACACTTAATCCAATGGCCCAATTGGTATATCCTTTTAGTTTGATAACTTCGTAGGCACTCTCAACCACCATCTTATGGGCTTCTTTCCAATTTTCACTATCATTGTCTGTTCCCATTTCTGGATTCAATTCCTGGAGAGAAACACCTGCCACATTCACTCCACTCCACACAGCCACGCTTGAGTCACCATGTTCTCCCAGAATCCATCCATGGCAGCTTCTGGGATGAATGCCAAGTTTTTCAACCATGAGATAGTGAAATCTAGCAGATTCCAGATTACACCCACTTCCAATCACACGGTGCTTGGGTAATCCACTTAGTTGCCAGGTAACATACGTAAGAATGTCCACTGGGTTGGAAACCACAATTATGATGCAATCAGGACTGTACTTGACAATCTGGGGAATAATGAACTTGAAGACATTAACATTCTCTGCACCAAATTGAGACGACTCTCCCCCTCTTGCTGACGGACGCCTGCAGTTACTAACACAATCTTAGAATTGGCCATCACAGAGTAATCTTTATCTGCCACAATCTTAGATGTCTGAAGAAATAAGCTCCCATGCTGCAGATCATTTCTCCTTTAAGCTTGTCTTCCAAAACATCCACAAGAACAAGTTCATCAGCCAGAGACTTTCCCAGAATGCTGATAGCACACACCATACCAACCTGTCTGACGCCCACTACAGTGATCTTATTGTTTGGGACTCATGCCTCTTCTTCTGCAACGGGTGCAATGAGTTTTTCCTTAAGAGTTGCCATTGTGCACTGCAGGAGAGAGGTGGCTCTGGAGCCCGCTGCAAGAGTTCTGCGAAGACAATGTCAGCCGCGTGCGTCTCCTCCAGAGCCGGCTCCGCCTAAGGTTTGCTTTATGAACCTCTGCACACCTATGTTAGATGCATAAATAAGATTTTTACGTCTTCTTGTTGAATTTCTCTTTTTACCATTATAAAATTACCATCCTTATCTTTCATTACTAGTGTTCATTTGATGTCTGTGTTATCTGGTATGAGAATGTGTACACCAGGTTTCTTTTGATTTCCATTTGCATGGAATATTTTTTTCCATCCCTTCACCTTGAGTCTGAATGAATCCTTGTGGATTAGATGTATTTCTTGGAGAAAAAAAGATACTTGGCTTTCATTTTTGAATCCATTCTATCAGCCTATATCTTTTCAGTGGGGAATTCAAGCCAATCACATTTACTGAAAGAATTGATAAGAAGGCTGAATTTCTGTTCATCTTGTTGGGTAGAACTTTATTGCTTTGTTTTACCTCTTGAGCCATTATTTTTTATGTGCCTTGAGCTTCAGCTTTTCAGTGATTTTTCACTGGTGCATCTACTGTGCTGATTGATGTATAATGCAGGTCTGAGTATTTTCTGCAAGACAGGTCTGGTCTTCACAATTCCATCAGTGTTTCCTTGTCTGAAAACATCTTTATTTCTCCCTCACATAGAAAATTTAGTTTTACAAGATACAAAATTCTAGACTGGCCATCATTCTGTTTAAGAAGGCTGGGGATAGTGCCTCAATCCCTTCTGGCTTTTAAGGTCTCATTTGAGAAGTCTGCAGTTAGCCTGATGGGTTTTTCTTTGTAAGTTACCTGGTGTTTTTCCCTTATGGTTTGCAGGAGTTCCTCCTTAATGTTGACTTTGGACAGTCTGATGACTATGTGTCATGGTGATTGTGTCTTTGCAATGAGTCTCCCAGGTGTTTGTTGAGCTTCTTGCACATGGATTTCTAAATTCATAGCAAGACCAGGGAAGTTTTCATCAATTTTTCCCTCAAATAGGTTTTCCAACTCTTGTGTGTTTTCTTCTTCATGCTCAGTGATGCTTATTATTCTTATTTTTTACCTATTTACATAATCCCATATTTTTGTAGGCTTTGTTTATTCTTCTCATTTCTCTGTTTTATTTTATCTTTGACTAACTTGTTTAATTCAAAGGTGTTATGTTCAAGCTATGAGATTCTTTCTTCTGCCTGGCCTATTCTATTATTTAAACTTTCCACTGTGTTATATATTTCCTTGAATGAATTTTTCATTTCCAGAAGTTCTATCTGATTTTTTTTAATTAATCAATTTCTTTAGCAAATTTTTCGCTCATTTCTTGTACAGTTTTTGTGGTTTCTTTGTGTTGGTTTTCCATTTTCTCTTGTATTTCACTGAGCTTCCTTATACGCCACACTTGGATTTGTTTATCTGTCATTTCAATATTTTCATTTTGGTCAGTATCCATTAATAAAGAGTTGTTGTTTCCTTTTGAGGGTGTCCTTTAGCATTGATCCTTCATACTTTCATAGTTCTTTCACTGATTCCTTCTCTCTCTTCTCTTGATCTGCCCTATAGATCAAGTCTTGGAGGTTCTATGCCTGGCTTGCAGGCCTATTTCTGGATCCCCAAAGATCAATCCCTGACCATGCCAGGGAGAAGAGTGCTGGTCCTGAGTTGCCCATGGGGTGTTCAAGTAGGTTTGATGATCCTGTTGGGTTACCTCTGTCCTGCTGTCTTCACCTTGCCTCAGCAGTGTGAATTGTATTGGGTTGCTCAGCTTAATTTCCTAGATGGCATGAGGTATTTGCGAGTAGGACTAAACCATGCCCTGTTTGGTTGAGTTAGAAGATGCTATGATGAGCTATAGAGTTGTTCTTCCTGTCATTGATTGATGTTTATGTGAAAGAGCCAGCTGCCAATATATTCTTTTGTGCCTGTTGTAAGCTCTGGTCCCCCAGGTGGAGTACTTAAGTGCCACAAGCTTTATGAGGGACCCTGTAGCTCTCAGGTGGTTGCTTGGTCTCTACCATCACTTAGGTTAGAGGAGAAGCATGGCAGTTCATAGCGAGGTTGCAATAGCCTAAAAGGCTTTGCAAAACCTCAGTGGTGCTGAGAAGTTACTTTTTGGGTCACTAGGGGGAGCGAGTAGTAGGAGGGTCAGGACTAGTTCTCTAAACCTTGAAGGCTGTTCATGGGAGGGGCCTAAACACTGAGAACTCCACATGTACTCACCATCAAATTGGTTTCACTGATCATCACCTAAGAGCATATTTAGGAATAACATTAATCAGGTGTTGGGCAGATGTGAGGGGGGAGGGGATGGGTGTATACATACATAATGAGTGCAATGTGCACCATCCAGGGGATGGACATGCTTAAAGCTCTGATTCCAGGGGTGGGGGGGGGCAAGGGAAATATACATAACCTAAAATTTTGTACTCCATAATATGCTGAAATAAAAAAAACAAAAACAAAAAAACCACTGAGTGTTAGTGCCCGGGCCTGGGATCTTTCTGCCTTTGTCCAGTACTTGAGTTTTTCTGCACTGAGGGCTGGACACTCTCCCAGATCGCTGCTCCTTGGACCCCCCACAGCACGCTCCTTTCAGTTTAGTTCACTGGGACATGATGAATCTTGATATTAGTCAGATATTATTATCAGCAGTGGAATACATTCATGGGGACTTTAATACAAAGGGAGAGTCTCATGCAAAGGGAAGAATATGCCTAGGTCTCTTATACAGCGATGTTCATGCACCTATGTTTGAATGTCTTTTATTTACATTAGAGACTTGTGTTCTTTGTCAGCATCTCTGGATACCATTCAACATTGCTTCAGTCACACACCATCTGTCAGTAGTAGCTTTTGCCTCATTTAATATCTGAATCTCCCTCATTATCCCAGAACAGAAGGGCCAGTTTAACTTAGGTATGTTAAAATGGGCATGAGATATCACTTAAAATATGCTCTCAGTACATTCCTGAATATTTATAGCTAAGAAAAATACTGCGTTTTTATTTTCCATTGGCAGAACATTAGACATTTGGACTTGTTTAAAGATATATTATTTCATAATAAAAGATATAAAATCTAATAAAAGTATACCCAGTACCTATGCTTATGACTTACTTGTTTGAAGGACATTGAGATTTGATACTAAGGACAAGTATATCAGATTTAAAAATTTCCTAAGCAGTTATCAGTCAGTTTCAAAATATCCTATAGCAGAAGATAATGTATCTATTCATTTTACGCTGCTCCAGTTTTTGAGCACTTAGTGAAAGCTACTGGCTTTGAGAACTGACCCAGTCAACATAAGCTGAAGGCATCAAGGAAGGGAATTCAGTAACAGATATATGGGTAATAGTTATGTCTCCCATCCCACGTGCTCTTCTTGCAGTGTAACTGACAATGTGTGTTCCCTCATCTTGAATCACTGTGGGACTTATGATGGCTACAACCAATATAGTATCATGAAAAATGATGCTACTTGACTTCCAAGATGAGTTCATAAAAAGATACACCTCCCTTTCCCCTTCAGGATGCTTGCTTGGGGCACCATTCCTCCAGACTGTGAGGAAGTCTGGGCCATGTGGAGAGGCCATATTTGGGTGTTCTAACCAACAGCCCCAGCTAAGGTTTCAGCTAACAGCCAGAATGTAACATAAGACATGTGATTGAATGATCCTTCAAAAGACTCCAGCCCCTTAACCTTCAAGTCACTTCAGCTGATTTCCAATGGAGCACAGATGAATCATTTTTATCAATCGTAGCCAAAATTGTGGATTCATGAATAAACTAAATGCTGTCATTGTTTTAAGACACTAAATTTAGGGGAATATTTAGAAAGCCATAGTGACTAAAACAACTCTAAGCTTATATATCTAACTGCCTACTTGCCGCATGCAATTTTAATACGGTAAAAGCCAAACTTCTTATCTTTCCCTCACAACCTGTTACTACAGCAGTGTTGCTTGTCTCAGTAAATGACAACTTTGTTCTTCCAGTTCCTCAAACCATAAAGCTAGAGTCATCTTTCATTCCTCTCTCTCTCTCACACCTAATACCCGATATGTCACTATTAGCTCTACCTTCATACTATATAGCAAATATGACCATTTTTTCCATATTGAGAACTTCCATTTGGTCCAAGCCATGAGCATTTCTTATCTTGATTATTTTGGTAGCCTTCTGAATGGTCTTCCTGTTTCATCCTTCTCTTAGTTCATTTTCTGTTGCTGTAACAAAATACTTGAGACTGGGTAGCTCAAGATTCTGGAGGACAAGAGGTCCACAACTGGTCAGCTCCATCTGATCTGATTCTGGTGAGGGCTTCATGCTGCACCATATTGTGGTGGATAAGCAGAAGGAGAAGTGGGCACATTCAGAGACCAAACACATGAGGCAACCTCACTTTATAAAAACTCACAGTAACTAATTCAGCCCCTTGAGAGCAAGAACATTTTCCCTCAAAAATGGCATTAATCCCTCTTAAAGACCTAATACCTCTTAAGTGCACTACCTCCCAACATGACCAGATTGGGAACCAAGACGCAACATGATTTTTGTTGGGGACAAATTTTATTTAAGTTATACCAATCCCTCAACCTCTTATACCTTAATCTTCATACAGTATCCAGAAGAATGCTTTTAAAATATGTCCGACTGTGTCACTTCATTGCTCACTCTGAGTAAATATCAAAGTCTTTAAAATACACCCCAAGTTTCCCCTCTGTCCTCATGGCTTCACATTCTTCTCCTTGCTCAGTCAGCAGCAGTTACGCTTGCTTCCTTGTAACTCCATGATCACATCTGGTAGTTTCTTGTCTTTGTTATTTCTGCTACCTAGAATACTTTTTCATTAGTTAATATATTACTCAGTTTCTCATTTAATTATGCAAAAATATCATCTCTTCAGAGAAGACTCCCTTGACAACCTTATCCCCTTGGCCTGTTTTATTTTCTCTTTCTTATTACCAAAATCTGACATTTTTACCCATTATATATTTATTCATTCTCTCTTAGCACCCATTAAAATGTCATGTCCATAAGGATGGAAACTTTCACTTTTTTTTCTGTTGATGTACCACAGCCCCTATAAGAGTGCTTTGTATAAAGTAGCTGCTCAATAAATATTTGTTGAATATAGGAGGCTTCTAAAATTTTCTCCTATGATAGTCTTGAAAAACAAACAGTAAGCTCTATTAAAATATTTCCTAAAGCAAAGAGGAGGAAGATAGGAGGATGTTGTATATCTCTAAGGTTCGTTAGTTTTACCTTTCATTATGCCACTGCTATGTGCTAAGCACTTATGTCTTGACAAGGGAGACACTGAGAATACACAGTTGATTATAATATTTTAAAATTGTTGCCTTCAAGGAACGTAAAAACAAGTGTAATCAAAGTTTCCAGGTCCTATGATAGAAATTTGTAAAGATTAGAAACAAGGGAATGCAAAGAAATGAGTCAATTCTATCTGGAGAAGAAGTTTCAGAGAAACTTTACAAGGAGTCTTGAAAGATGAGCAGTTTTTGCCAGGTAAATGGGAGAGGTATTATCGGAGGTGTAAGAGGGCATTTTAAGCTTCAGAAACAACATGAACAAAGACATGCCTAGGTGAAAGAGTTTGGCATATTCAAGGCCAGAATATCTCCTATGTATGGAGTTTGTGTAAAATGAAGGTTTATGTGAAGGAGGGAACCGAAGAGGTAGGAGGTAGGGTAGACAGGAGACAATTTGTAATAGGCTTTCAGTATCATGTTTGTTTGAGCATTATTGTATACTAATGAATATCCTAAAAAGGTTTTAAGCATGTTTATTTCCTGTTTTAAGATTCTTAATGACTAAAGATGCGGCCAAAGAATTAGGTCAGCCCATTTCCCTGCATTCTATCACATAGCATGATGAATTTCCATGGATACAAAAATACTTCTTTCCAATGTTCTATAAGGAAGGAATTAGACCAGATGAATCCATCAAGTCTAAGCAGGCTATGTCCATAAATAACACTGTATTTTTTTTTGTTAAAACAAAATGTGCGATCCTTTTTATGGGGTTAATGTGAAAAATTGCTAAGTACTTCGGTAAAAAAGAAATAATTAAATATCAAAATTGTCTATTTTAGAAGGTTACTAAATGTCAAGAATATTAAAATTACAGTTAAATTATGATGGGCTACTATGTAGTCATTAAAAAAGGTGATTATAATGATATGTAAACAAAGATAATTTTTTTTTTTTTTTTTTGAGACAGCGTCTCGCTTTTTTGCCCGGGCTAGAGTGAGTGCCGTGGCGTCAGCCTAGCTCACAGCAACCTCAAACTCCTGGGCTCAAGCGGTCCTACTGCCTCAGCCTCCCGAGTAGCTGGGACTACAGGCATGTGCCACCATGCCTGGCTCATATTTTCTATATATATGTTTTTAGCTGTCCGTATA
>MPIZ01000678.1:289946-302575 GCA_003258685.1 Prolemur simus | reverse complement strand
GCCACCATGCCCGGCTAATTTTTGCTATATATATTTTAGTTGGCCAGATAATTTCTTTCTATTTTTAGTAGAGACGGGGTCTCACTCTTGCTCAGGCTGGTCTCGAACTCCTGACCTCGAGCGATCCTCCCACCTCGGCCTCCCAGAGTGCTAGGATTACAGGCGTGAGCCACCACGCCCAGCCTTGTTCTGCTTTTTTGATCACTTACTTTAGAAGCCAGCCATCACATCCAGGAGGATACTCAAGCAGCCCTATCAATAGCTCCACATCATGAAGAAAACTGAGGCCCCCTGCCAACATCCAGCACATGACAGCTATTTTCATGAGCCTTGTAATCATAACCTCTAGTTCTAGTCAAGTTTTCAGATGACTGCATTCCCACTTGACATTTTGACTGTGTTAGGGGAAAACTTTTCATCTACCAACATAGGTCCCAGTAGTTGGCAGGAGTAGGCAAGTGGGAAGTTAAGAAGCTGCAAATTAGTTGACAACAGATTAACAAGAGACAAAATTATTCACATGCGTATGGGAGTACTTTATAAGGAGTGGCTCTTCAACTAGCCAGATATAAAGGTTTATATATGAGCTTAAAAAAAGGAGGAGTTTGGTTAGGATTTCAGCGGGAAAGTATGGAGGGTTCTGTTGGGTTTGTTTACACAATATTTTATCCCAGTGCTAATGGGCAGCCTCCTTCCTGGCTGGAAGCTCCCCTGGAGGAAGATATATGGCAGTTGAATTCTCGGAAAGCTCCATTTTAATCATCAATCAAAGGACATTCAGATGAGGGTTTTTCTGCAGCTGTTGTTGGTACAGAAGTTTTCAGTTTCAAGTAGTCTTCATGCCACTCTGATGGGTGGTTGGTCCCTTCAACTACAACCTCATGAGACACCCTGAGCCATTATTACCCAGTTAAGTCATTCCTGAATACATGACTCAGAAACCATATTAGATAAAATTTTCACTATTGTTTTGTGCTCTTAAATTTTGGTGTAATTTTTTATGCAGCAATTACTAAGCAATTTATCTATGTATTTTATTTCCAAAATTGTCCATAATGTGATACTAATTTTAAAATGAAAAAAAAACTTAATTAATAAAAGTTACCTATTTGACTTTGGTTAACAATATAGAATTCTAAGGTCTCTAAAGTGATGAAGACTATCTTTTAAAAGATTTATAATGTTAAAATAGGGGTGTGATGAAAAGCTTGAAACACAGGATTTCATTACATCTTTCATTGACCAGACTTGTATAAAACTACAGAGAACACTACAGCCAGAAAACCAATACTCCAAATGAAAGTACAAACTTAACCAAAAAGAGACACACACTTACAATATGTTGAAATACTTTGGTGCCAAGACTCTTTTAATGTAGAATTCTAAAATATTAATATAAAATAGAAAGAATAATACCATGTATTTACCTGAAATATCAAATCACAGGACAGAACTGGGACAGCTTTTTAAAGTATAAAATAATTCTGTTTTTTTCTTTTCTTCAGTTTAGCAAAGAGATTATACCTAATATTCTTTGAGTATAAAACAATAAAAGAAAGATTTGAAAATATCCTTAAATAAATCAATGATATCTAGAATTAATAAGAGGACTTTGGTAAACTGCTAAACTTATGTGGACACATTCTAAAGCATAAAAAACTCTTTTAATACCTTGCTTACCTAGGTATTTCTAGCTCTAAGAACACTCATAACAGCCATACAAAAGTAACCATAAAATATTAGGATATTGAAGGGAATTTGCAGAATAATATCATTAAAGAAGCTGAGTTAAGTGACATAGAAACGTATTCGGTAATTTAAAATAAGGAAATGAGATAATTTATATGAGTCACCTTGTCTTGTTCTTTTTAAAAGAAGACCTAAAATCTTTATTGGCACTTTATTCCTTACTCTTAAAATCAAGATATGAAAAAAATGAAAGTTTTTACAGTCACCTTGAATAAGTCTCATCAGCTACTCTTGGCAAATTTGAAGACATGAATTTTTGTTTGTTTGTTTGTTTGTTTTGCTATACTCTTTTTGTTATTTTTTAAAATTTTTTAATTTTTATTTTTTTATTTCAACCTAATATGCTGAAGACATGAATTGCCTCAGGAACTGACTATGGCTCCAGAGGAAACGTAGAACAAGGAGCATGAAAAACTTAAAAAAAAAAGTTTATCCTTTTTTTCTGGAATCTATTACCATAATTTAAAATTGGTTGATATTTATTGAGCATTTGCTGTGTTCTATATAATGAAATAAGGGCTTCATTTATATAATTTATTTATCTATTTAACCCTGGAAACAACCCTATGAAGTAGGTGGCATTGGCAAGCATATTTTACAGACAATGAAACAGAAAGGTTAAATATCTTGCCTAAGTTGATATAAGGATTTTAACTCAAGTGATATAAAATGTTAAGCCTCTCTTAAGATGATGCATATTTAAAAGTGTTATGTGACCAACTACTATTTCAAAAGCATCTCCAGCTATTCTAGAAAGGAGGCATACTTGAACTTATAAGTAACTTACTTATCTTGATGTTGGCTGTGATGGAGGACTAAGATAAACTTCCTTTTCTCCTTTGGAATAAACACTTTATTGGATTTTTTTTATGTTAATACAAAGAAAAAACCCTCTCTAGAATGAGGAACTTAAAGAGCTTAACTACTGAGTATTGCAATGTAAAAGTTGCCTGAATTGAAGCTTTATAAAGTGATCAAATATTAATTGTTTCCTGAAGGGAGAGAATTTCCTTTTCTCCTGTGGTGCAGGAGGGAGGATGAGGATGGGGACTCTAGAGAGAGGACAGGGGCAAGTGAGCTATAAACTTTACCCTGTACATAGAATTGAGTGGGGGAGGGCAGACTGAAACAGCCAATTAGGAAGCTCCTGTAGTAGATACAAGCCAATAAACATCAGGTAAAATATGACACCAGTTTTTGGTTATTTTCATCTTCATTGCAATTTTCATCACTTTTTTCCCAGGCAATCATGTGGATAACACTTAGCAGACACTTACTATGTGCCAAGTACTACTCCTAATGCTCACTTGAAATTCATCCATTTAACCCTCCAGGCAGGTCTATGAGACAGGTCCTAGTATTATCCCTATTTTACATGAGAGGAAATTAAGGCACAGAGAGTTTAAATACTTCCCTAAATTCCACAGCCGGTAATTGCTCAAACTGGGATTAGAACCTAAGACATCTAGTGACAATGTCCACACTCTTAACCACAATGCTATACTACTTCTCAGAAGAGATTTGTTAATATCTACAATTTAGAGTTAGAAAAGATTTAGGATATTAAGGGAATAGTGTCAGTTCACACTGGTGTGAAGTGGCACTGGAAAAGACAAAGCAACATAAAAATGACAAGCTGAGAGCAATTGTCTGGAGGAAAGGTGATAGTGACAGCTAGGATGGATTTGTGGAACACTGTAAGAATCTCCAAGGGATAATCAGAAATACTAGGGAAAGAGAATGCCATAGAAGACAGCACTCCATGCAATCAGATGGAATGGACACTCATTAAGTATGTACTAAAGAGAATTCCTAGGGGCTTGAGGACTTTGAACTTGGGAGCATTCCAAAACCATAAGTTTAGTTTATTGTTTATGGATTCCTTGCCTCCAGGGGAGTACGTGTATGGGCTATGTCAAGTTTTGTTTGCATGCACCTGTATTTTTTTAAGTTTTCTGGCTCTCCCTCCATACTACATCACCATCCACCATCACCACCACACAGGAAGCAATCATATCGAATTGATATATTCTATCTTTGGATATGGTGATAACTTTAAGCTGGTCATCACTCTGTCTTGCCTGGGAGCCACTCTTTCAATTTTGTGAGGTGGCATATCAATTCTTTGACCTAAATTTAAGTTTTTACATTGAGCTCCTAATGTTGTATCATTGTAATCTTGATTTTTCAAGTTTTATCAGAGATGTTTCCAACTTGTGTCAATTTGCCTTGTTAGGATACAGAGCATATAATATTTTGAAACAGCATTTTTATGAATTATGTGAATACTATATTTTATTTTATCTAATATCCAATAAATGTATTGATTCTGTAACCACTGCTCACAAGATCTGTTTTGACAATCAGATTCCCTTATTCTTCATCTCCTTTAGCAACCTTATAGTGCCAGGGGTAATTCAGATGCCATAATAAGAGTTGAGGATCTCTATTGAAACTCTTACTTTTCATTCTCCATTCAGATTATTCTTTTAATATAAACAATTCACTTGCTCTATGATAAATTCCACTTCTTTTCTGTTTTCTTTGTAGTTCTGACATTTCTCTTTATTCTAGTACCTGTGAATCTAGATTGTTAATCAGCGAAAAAAAATCCCATTTTATTAAGTTGTATAATTTTTATAAAAATGTCTCTTCTTATCCTCTTCAGGCAAAGGGAAAACAAACAAAAAATAAGCAAACAAAAATCCACAAAATCCCTGTACAAAGAAACCAGTTACAGAAGGAAAACATAAGTTTTTGAATTTTAAGTTAATTAATTCAGTATTTATTCCATGCTTAATATGTGCCGGAAAGTTTGAATCACATGATCCCTAGTATCATGGAGAATATTTTCTACTGGGGGTCCATAATGCTCTCATTTATGCATTTACACTTACCATATATAAAAAAGTATATTACTACTGAAGGCACAGAGATGACTAGTGTAGGTGCCAAGGAAAAAGTTCCCCTTTGCATTCTGAAGGTTTACAAAAAAATAAACTCACAAAAGGCAGATTAATTGGAGAAAAGGCACACAAGATTTATTAACATGTACACAGGGAATGTCACAGAGTGATTGCACATGGGGTACAAAAGCTTATCTACTACATTGAGGTTATAGAAAGAATGAGGGCTTGGATCATGGCAAAGCAAGTTATGGTGGCAAAACAGGTTATATGAGGGAGAGAAATTTGGCCAGCAAAGGTGGTCTTGTTATGTGGCTAAAACTTCATAGGTAGCAGCCCTCAGAAATATGTGGTAAATGCTTTTTTCAGATTTTTAAGGTGTTAGACTCTGTTATCTTTCCTAGATTAGGGCAAGTGAAGGCCTGGCTGTATTAATGCAAATTTTCTACAGATACAAATTTCCCCCACAAAACAGAGCTTTGCAGAGATACTTCTGTTTGCTGACTCTCTGAAAGCCATCTCATAATATGTCAAAGAAATATATTTTGGGGTAAAATATTTTTATTTCTTTCAACAGGATATTTAAAGATCTTTCCCTCATGCAATTATATCCTAATGTGGGGAGACAGAGAATAAGTAATCCACCAACAAATTAAAAGTAATACATGAGATGTTGAAAGTGCAATGCAGAAGACAAAACAGGGTAAGGTCTTCTCAAATGAAGAAACATGTTATGATATAAGTAAATTGAATTTTATTGACTAATTGCAGAAGAGAGAACACTGAATGAGCAAATTTAAAATATCTTGTTAGAGAAAGTCAGTGTGTAATTTTTGTGTGAGTGCTTGTGGCTTGGGCTGAGAAGTTTTTAGGTTGGGATATAAAAGGCCAGGTGAGGCATGGGTTGGTTGAATTCTTAAGACAAAGGTAGATTCAAGAGCATGAAGTGAAAATATTATAGGGGTCATAAGACATTCTATGAATAGAGTGCTTATTGAGGATGTGGCTCTTCTAATTCCCCATCCCTTTGGCCATCCTGGATAGATGATAGAATCAGCCACAGAAGCATTCTTATTCTAGTTCTACACCACTCAAGTGATCATTAGATGGCATCATTGTCTCAGAAACAACAGTCTGGAGTTGGACCAGCGTTTGACCATTATGCTCCTTTAGTCATACAATGAGTTGTTGGATCATCTGGTATAATATATTAGTGGCACAACAGTATATAAAACTTTGGAGAGTAGACACTTGACAAAGACAACACATATGAAGACTAATAGCCAAATAAATGGTTAAATTATGTAGAATACTATGAGGCCATGATTCAAATGAACAAATCTAGGCCACAAAAACAAGTTCCTGAGTGGTCACCTCCTTTAATTTAGAGATTTGTTGTTATACATGGCAGTAGTATTTTTCTGGGTGTAACACTAGACATCATTTTGGCTAATAGAGAATGTATGGCTATTAATTTGTCCATTATCACTTGTAACAAAGAAATTAGACTTGTCTGTTGAAACTGGAGAGCTGTGTAAGTATTGTTTATATTAATGACTTAAGCTAACGTTATTGATAAAGGCCTGACCATTATAGAAATAAATAATGGTATAAAATGTGAACCAGTGATTTTTCTAGGTGATTTTTCATAGATGCCTTTATTTCTTATGCTAGTGGGTTCTCATCTCAATGAGAAATGGCCCACAGGATGTGTATTGCTCTTCAATACATAAAGCCTCTAACAATTATCCCATATATGCAAATCAAGTTTATGTGTGGTAAACAAGGAACAAGCGTAGTCTCCACATAAAAAGTAGTATCCTTATGGAGTACAGACTGTACTGGGAGTGTAGATATTATTTAATATGACAGGAGTGCCCCAATTTTCTTTCTGAGAGAAGCTAAATATATTATGTCTGAAATGCTGGTTGGATCATCTCTGAGGAAAATAGACTACCATAAGAAAAAATAGTGCCAATATGAATCCCACCCGTGTTGTATTTCTGGCTCCCATGGATAGTGCTGTAATTATTTTTGCAGAAATGTTTTTCTGTTCCATGCTCAGGATCCAATTTTTTAATGATTGGATATTGAAGTAAATAATGTGAGAATATTTCTAGTACTGTTAATAGAAGTGTCCAATGGAAGAAACATGACTCTCTGATGTGTTTATTGGATTTTAAGCTCTATATGGAATAAAATTTATATATAGAAAAGTGCACATAAGTAAACAGATCAATGAATTTTTACGAATGGAACACACTCATATAACCAGCAAATAGATTAAGAGGCAGCATACACATAAGCATCCCAGAATTCTTCCTCATGCTCTCTTCTAATCACCATTTCTCCTAAGGATAACACTATTTAAAATAATTATCATAAAGTGAGTACCCGTATAGCCACCACTCAGGTCAAGAAATAGAACTTTCCTAGTCAAACCAGAAGGCTTTCCATTGGTTCCCATCTTAATTAAAGTTCTTTCCTCCCTCCACAAGTAACCATTATCCTGACTTTTTAATAATCACTTTCCTGGAAGTCTTTTGGTTTTACCACATAAGTGTGCAACCCTAGACACTACAGCTTTAATATTTTCCATTAAAAATTTCTATGGTTTTTTACATCACTTTTAACAAATAGATTTTGTCACTCCATCTTTATAATTCTCACAATTTATCTGTTTAAGAACCTAGGTTTGACTTGTAAATGTTTCTGCAGCCTGGATTTTTTTGCTTGTGTAATCATGGTACAGTACATCATGCTCCTCTGTATTTTTTGCAGATTGGCAGGTGGATTCAAAAGTGTGATTAGAGTTAGGCACAATCCCTGTAGCAAGGCTATTGGTGGTATTTTGTTCTTTCATCAAGAGGCACGTGAATGTTTTTCACTCTTGTTTTGACATTAGCAGCTTTTGATCCTTAATATATAGATCCATTGGGGGTTGCATATGGCGATATTGTAATTTCATCATTTTGTTTTCTTTTATAATCTGGAACAATTTTATAAGTAGACAATTCTCATCTAATATTTCACTACCTAGTGGTACAGTTTATGTTGGGAAAGGCAGAGTAAATACATGATTCTTTAATTTTATTTATACAGTCTTTATATTAATAAATTGGTTTTCTATTGTTTTCTAAAGGTCAACCATTATTTTTCATGCTGTTAAAGGATGGTGTATTTAAACATATTTGACATTTTCAATATGTTTCAATTCTTATCTTTAGTGAGGCTTAAATTGTATGTTGTTTGGCTAAGGATACCACTTCAGGTTGACATTGGAGTCCTTTTGACATGACTTTCATAGTCTTTGATAGTTATGTTGCCTTTTGATATATCAAGGGGTTCCAGGCTCATCTTGTACATTTTCTAGTCCATATCTTCAATCAACCGTTTTTCCATGAAGTCTGGTTTATGTACATGAGAAATGATATTTTAACTTCACCATCTTGGACTCAGAATGTTCATTGCTCATGGATTGGCCATTGTTTCTAGGCTTTTTCACATAAAGGAGTTATAGTAGAGCAATAAATTCTGATATATAGTACTAAATAGTCCATGTTAAGGAATCATCTTCTAAGTGTGAAATGAGATCTGCCATACCATAGCCAGTCTGATAACTTCCCTTTTCAGTTTCTTGTTGTCATGACCTCTCAACAAGGAGAGTCATGTCTGGATTGTCTAAATGAGCTTCTAATAATTATACATGAGACATGAATTATTCTCAAGGAAAACGTAAAGATCACGTTTCTCTGTATTCTGGTAACAAAATAGCGGTGTTCAAATGTATAGTGAAGGACAGTAATATGTGAAAAAGAAAGTATGGATGTATCATAAAGTGGTTTGAAAAAATGTGTATGCATCATGTGGAATCATTAGTTTTAAGGAAGAGCTCAAAAGTATGTCAGCAGAAGCCTTCAAAAATTTGTTGGTGGCTGCTATAGTCTTATGTTAAGAAGGGTATCAGAAAGAGACTAAAATAAGCTATGAGTCACTGGTGATTTCTATGTATTTGAGGTAAAACACCAGGGTCCTGACCAGATTACTCCTGAATAAAGAGGATGAAAAGTTTATTGTAGTTGGCAGGCCTTTGGTTTGCAAAATCCCCGTTTCTATTTGGGATTCCAATGGAGGGCTTTTTCAATGAGAATTTAGTTAGATTATAAAAGGAAGAGAAACCTTGGAAAAGTGGAAAAGGTGGGAATCCACTGTCTTTAATAGCCAGAGAGACTTAGAGATACCCTGAGTCATCTGAGTAACTGGCCTAGGGAAACTTTGCACGGCTTGTAGTCAATCAGAAGTAAGAAACTTACCTCTCTGAGATGAATCATACTCCAAATAATGAACGTTTTGCTGACAAAATTGTAGTTTTTCCTTTGACATCTTCTGTTTTATGAGCTAAAAGAGTTCAAAGGTATACAGAACACATTTTAGAGATTTCTTTATTGTTGGAACCTAGTAAAAATTCTACCATATATTATAGAAGAAGAAAATTACAAAATAACTTGAGATCCTTGAGACGTTGATTAAAAAATTGTAAAAATAAACAAGAATCTTAGTGAATCCCCAGGGCATGAAAGTCCATGTATAATGTTGTTTCTTCCAAGTGAGGGTGAACAGTTGACTGTCTGAAAAGCTGGGAATATTTTTAAAAGGCAGAATATATATCTTTAACTGTAAAATAGATTCTCTTGGATGGGATCAAGGAAAGAAAAGCATTTGTCTCTGGTGTCACTGGAAAGTAGGCTATAACCATGCTCTTTATAGCCTTAAGATTTTGAAGGAATCTGAACTCATTGGATTTCTTAGCAGGTAGGAAAGGACTATCACAACAAGTGTTAGTGCAAATTCTAGTAAGTTTTGTTTCTATTAATATGCCTACTATGGGTTTTAATTCTTCTTTTCTTTAGGGTATATTATGCCTTTGGGGTAAAGGTTTGAGTGGATCAAACTGAACCTTGAATGGACTCAGCCTAATTAACTCTGACAATACACAGTATTTAAAATTTTTGATTCATACAGAATTTTGTTTAAGCACAAGGATACTAGTAAGGATATGTCCAAAGTGGTTATAGTCTTATTATGATTTGAGAATCCCCTGGAAATTTCAAGTGGGATTCCATGTCTCAATTAAGTTGATTGGTGTGGCATCACAAAAGAGAAAATCCTGTTTCTTAGTCAAAGGACAAAGGGTAACAATTAGTGACTGGGAGATAGGGGATGGCTGAGGATTTTTGGTGATGGTACCATTTGGCAACATTTTTGTCAAGGACAAGTGATGGATGGATATAGTGTTAGGTTTATTGTGCAAAATATATGAACCGTAACTATAAAAGAACTGTGAATTTAGCTGTCAATAGTTAATGACAAATATCCTTGTAAGTTTAAGGGAAAAAATTGGAAGCAAAGTGCTATATTTCCCCTTGTTGGCCTCTCATTTTTATTAGATTTATCCTCATCTATTATTAATAATTTTTAGCCAACACAGGGAAGTTGTCTAGTATCCATTTTGTTTATAATAGCAAAAAGTATGCTCATCAATGTAACCCTTTCTGTGAAGAAACAGGAAGGACATGGGGCCATCCTATTGTTTGATGTGTAAAGCTATTAACTTATTCTGAGCTTTTCTCAAAACAAGTTTTGGTTTTGCTCTAAAATTTTTTCAGAAAGTTCCAAATTCTATAGGTATGTTAGATGATCTATTTCCCATTTTGGCCTTTGTTTATGGAACAAATACCTTATTTTTAGCTTAAATCTGTTCACAAATAAATGAAGACAGAAACATCTGCCACTATATCTACCCTAGAATGTTGTATGATGGTATTGAAAAGATATTTGCTAAAATCACCTATGGATTTCCTTTTTATTTGCTTGCAAGACTGTAGTGATGACTACTAAGTCTTCTTTTTAATTGACATAAAATTTACTTGCAGCAAAATGCACAGATCATAAAATATTTTGTGACTTTTGACAAATGTGTGTACTTGTGTAACCAACACCCCAATCTACATATAAAATATTTCCAAAACCCCTGAAATTTCCCTTATGTCTCATCTCAGCCAATTCCAACTTCACATTTTTCTGATTTCTATTTCCAAATATTAGTTTTACCTCTTCTTGAAATTTGAATGAATAAATCAAACAGTAGGTATCCCTTTTTTTCTGACTTCTTTTGCTCAGCATATATTTTTGGGATTTCTCCATTCTGTTGCTAGAATCATTAATTTATCCCTTTTTATCCCTGAGTGACATTCCATTACATAGATATAGTATGATTTGTTTATGGGCATCATAAAAGCAAAACTTGGTTTCTCCTGTTATGCAGGTTAAAACTCTTATCCAAAATTTTTGAGAGAAGTGTTTTAGATTTTGGATTTTTTTTCAGATTTTTGAATATTTACGTACACATAATGAGATATCATAGAGATAGGATTCAAGTCCAAACACAAAATTTATTTATGTTTCATATACACCTTTTACATATAGACTGATGGTAATTTTATATAATATTTTTAATCATTCTGTGCATGAAAAAGTTTGTGTTAAGTATTTATGTGTGGAATTTTCCACTTATATTGTCATATCAATGCTTAAAATGTTTTGAATTTTGGAGCATTTTAGATTTCGGATTTTCAGATTACGAATGTTCAACCTGTAGTTTCACAACCCTCAACGCTGCGGTGACTCAGATGTGTGGGGAAATTTTTCCCCTTACCAACCTTCTCTCACAGATGCTGCAGTAGGCACCAGTTGGATGTTCTCTAATTTAACTGAGTTCTGAACTGTTTACCTGGAGATAGTGTCAGATCCCACAGCTTAAGGGCTGTGTCCTCAAAACTCTCCCCACTTTAGATGTCAGTCACAAGTCCAGGCCTCTAGGACTTCTGACCTTGGTTATAAAGCAGGGTTCCAGTGACTCCTTTCTTGAATTCAATTAATATATTAGAGTGGCTCATAGAACTCAGGGAAACACTTACTTACATTTGATGGTTTATTAAAAGGGTATTACAAAGAATGCAGATGCGTATGGCAAAGTACATGGGAAGGGGCAAGGAACTTTCATGCGCTCTCTGGGCATACCACCCTCTAGCAATCTCCACATGTTCAGCTATCTAGAAGCTCTCAGAACTTAGTCCTTCTGGGTTTTTATGGAATCTTCATTACATAAGCATGACTGATTAAATCATTGGCTATTGGTGATCAACTCAACCTTTGACCCTTTCTCCAGAGGTTGAGGGGTGAGGCTAAAAGTTCCAACCCTCTTTTTTCTTTCTTTCTTTCTTTTTTTTATTCTTATTTCAGCATATTGTGGGGGTACAAAAGTTTAGGTTATGTATATTGCCCTTGCCCCCCGTCCCGAGTCAGAGCTTCAAGCATGTCCATCCACCAGACAGTATGCATCACACTCATTATGTATGTATACACCTATCCCCTCCCCCACCCATATCGGCCCGACACCTGATCAATGTTATTCCTAAATGTGCTCTTAGGTGATGATCAATGAAACGAGACCTCTAGATAGCTTCAGGATGGATGCTGGTCATTCTGGTGACCAGCATCCATCCTGAAGCTATCTAGAGGTCTCCAGCCATGTGACACGAGTCACCAATCATCTCATTGGCATAAAAAGATACTCTTATCACTGCTGAGATTCCAAGAGTTTTAGGAATTGTATGTCAGGAGACAGGACAAAGATTAAATATATATTTAACAATATCACAGGGCCGGGCGCGGTGGCTCACGCTTGTAATCCTAGCACTCTGTGAGGCCGAGGCGGGTGGATTGCTTGAGGTCAGGAGTTCAAGATTAGCCTGAGCAAGAGCAAGACCCCATCTCTACTAAAAATAGAAAGAAATTATCTGGCAAACTAAAAATATATCTAGAAGAAATTAGCCGGGCATGGTGGCACATGCCTGTAGTCCCAGCTACTTGGGAGGCTGAGGCAGTAGGATTGCTCAAGCCCAGGAGTTTGAG
>MPIZ01000678.1:253039-267859 GCA_003258685.1 Prolemur simus | reverse complement strand
TTATCTGGCCAACTAAAAATATATATAGAAAAAATTAGCCGGGCATGGTGGCACATGCCTGTAGTCCCAGCTACTCGGGAGGCTGAGGCAGTAGGATCGCTTAAGCCCAGGAGTTTGAGGTTGCTGTGAGCTAGGCTGATGCCACGGCACTCACTGTAGTCTGGGCAACAAAGTGAGACTCTGTCTCAAAAAAAAAAAAAAAAAAAAAAAAGAAAGAAAGAAAGAAAGAAAGAAAGCACCTTTATAAGAACCAAAAATCAAATGAGTGATCACAATACTTGATTTGTACATCATATTACAGAAAGAGGCACTGAAGAGGGTATGAAAGCCAGTCTTGCATTGCCTAAACCACTACTCTTTTATCCCCTGGCAGCACTGTGCATGGGGAAGAGAGAGACTCTGTTTGCTTGCATAAGGGAGAGCAAAGTGTGAAATTTGCATTGGAACTCAGGGCCACCCTGTCTCAATGGAGCACAACACAGGACAGAATTCTGCTAGTGCCCAGGGTGGCAGCATTTAGACAAACCCTGGCCAGAGGGGGATACTCTGGCCCAATAGTAGGAAACTTAGTAGTTTCAGCTAGCTCTACCATCTGCTGACTAAAGTAGCCTGGGACCAGAATAAATTTGAGAGGCAACCAAACCATGATTACTGCAGTCCTTGGTCAAATCCTGGTGCTGCATGGGGCTCAGACCCAGTGGATTTGGGGTACACATGACCCAGTAAAATACCAGCTGTGATAGCCAAGGGAGTGCTTACATCACTCTTCACCCAAATCCAGGCAGTGCAGCTCAGGGGGATACTCCTTCCACTTGAGGAAAGGAGAGAGATGAGTACAGATAACTCTGTCTTGTAACTTGTGTATTAGCTCATCCACAGTAAAACAAAGTACCAAGCAGATTCCTAAAGCCCCTGATTCCAGGTCTTAGCTCCTATGTGGCATCTCTAGATCTACCTTGGGCCAGAGAAGAACCTGTTGCACTGAAGGGAAGCACCCAGTCCTGGCAGAATTCACCAGCTGCTGACTAAAGATTCCTTGGATCTTGAATAAATACCACCAGTAGCCAGGCAGTAGACACCACAGGCCTTGGGTGAGCCCCAGTACTGTGATGGCTTCAGGTGTGACCAAACACAGTCCTAGTTTTGGTGGCCACAGGAGTGTTGTATCACACCTCCACCAACTCCAGGCAGCCCAGCATGGAGAATAAGGATCCTTTTTGGGGGGGGAGTAAGGAAAGAAAATGAGAGACTTTGCATGGTAATCCAGGTAATTATCCTGGATCTTACCCAAGCCCAACAAGGTGGTACACCTGGGAATCTGCAAGGGTCACAGGATTAATTGTCTTGCAGCACCCCCTCATGCTGATATGGCTGTAGTAACCAAATACTTCGATCACAACACTCAATACTTGAAAAACCTTCTCAAGGACAGGTACAAACAAGCCCAGGCTACAAAGATTAACTTTTCAATACCAAGACATCAACAAACATCAACAAGCATCAAGACCATCCAGGAAAACACAACCTTACCAAAAAAACTAAATAAGACACCAGCAACCAGTCCTGGAGAGATGCAGATATGTGACCTTTCAGACAGAGAATTCAAAATAGCTCTTTTGAGAAATCTCAATGAAGTTCAAAATAATACAGAAAGAGAATTCAGAATCCTATCAGAGAAATTTAACAAAGAGTTTGAAATTGACAACAAAATAATTAGACAGAAGACTAATAAAACAAACAGTTGGTCTTTTGAAAAAATATTCAAAATCAACAGGCCTCTTGCTAGATTAACCAGAAGCAAAAAAGAAAGGGTTCTAATAAGCTCAATCCGAAATGAAAAAGGAGATATAACAACTGATACAACAAAAATACAAAATATCATCTCTGAATACTATGGAAACCTCTATGCACATAAACTTGAAAATGGTGATGGAATGGACAAATTCTTAGAAACACATAACCTCCCTAGGCTCAAGCAGGAAGAAATGGAAATCTGGAACAGACTAATATCAAGTAGCAAAATTGAAGAAGCAATAAAAAACTTTCAACACAAAAATGTCCCACACCACATGATTCAAACCCAAATTTCAGCAAACCTACAAAGAAGAACTGCTATCTATACTTCAGAAATTATTCCATAATATTGAGAAGGAAGGAATCCTTCCCAACTCATTCTAAGAAGCCAATATCACTCTGATACCAGACCCAGGAAAGGACAAAACAAAAAAAGAAAACTACAGGCTAGCATTTATTTTTATTTATTTATTTTATTATTTCAGCTTATTATGGGGGTACAAAAGTTCAGGTTATATATATTTCCCATGTCCCGCCCATCCCCCTGAGTCAGAACTTCAAGCGTGTCCATTCCCCAGACAATGTGTATTGCACTCATCATGTAGTTATACCACCATCCCCTCCTCCCACGTCCCATCCCCCGAGTCAGAACATTCAAGCGTGACCATTCCCCAGATGGTGCGCAACGCCTCATCATGTAGGTATACACCCATCCCCTCTCCCCACCCACCACCTCAGTCTAATACCCAATTGGTGTTATTCCCAAACATGCACTTAGATGATGATCAGGGAAACCAATTTGCTGGTGAGTACATGTGGTGTTTGTTTTTCCATTCTTGGGATACTTCACATAATGGAATGGGTTCCAACTCTGTCCAGGAGAACAAAAGGGATTCTATGTCACCCTTATTTCTTATAGCTGAGTAATACTCCATAGTATGCATATACCACAATTTACTAATCCACTCACGAATTGATGGGCATTTGGTTTTCCACATGTTTGCAATTGTGAATTGTGCTGCTACAAGCATTCGGGTGCAGGTGTCTTTTTTATAGAATGACTTTTGTTCTTTTGGGTAGATGCCCAATAATGGGATTGCTGGATTGAATAGTAGGTCTACTTGAATCTGTTTAAGGTCTCTCCATAATGCTTTCCACAGGGGTTGCACTAGTTTGCAGTCCCACCAGCAGTGTATGAGTGTTCCTGTCTCTCTGCAACCATGCCAACATATATTGTTTTGGGACTTTTTGATAAAGGCCATTCTCACTGGAGTTAAGTGATATCTCATTGTGGTTTTGATTTGCATTTCCCTGATGATTAGGGATGTTGAGCATTTTTTCATATGTTTGTTAGCCATTCTTATATCTTCTTTCGAAAAATTTCTATTCATGTCATTTGCCCAGTTTTTGATAGGGTTGTTTGATTTTTTTCTTACTGATTTTCCTGAGTTCTAAATAGATTCTTGTTATCAGTCCTTTATCTGATGTGTAGTATGCAAAAATTTTTTCCCATTCTGTAGGTTGTCTGTTTATTCTTGTGACTGTTTCTTTGGCTGAGCGTGTATGAATTCTACAAAAATCTTTATGCACACAAACTGGAAAATGTGGAGGAAATGGATGAATTTTTAGAAACACATACCCTTCCGAGGCTCAACCAGGAAGAAATAGAGTTCATAAATAGACCAATATCAAGAACTGAAATCAAAACAGCAATAAAAAACCTTCCCAAAAAGAAAAGCCCTGGTCCAGATTGGTTCAAACCCAAATTTTACCACACCTACAAAGAAGAACTGGTGCCCATCCTACATAAACTATTTTCCAATATCGAGAAGGATGGAATTCTCCCCATCACTTTTTACCAAACCAACATTACATTGATACCAAAACCAGGAAAAGATGCAACAAAAAAAGAAAACTGCAGACCAATATCTCTTATGAATATAGTTGCAAAAATTCTCAATAAAATCCTAGCACATCCAATCCAAGTGTTTATCAAAAAAATAATCCATCATGACCAAGTGGGCTTCATCCCAGAGATGCAGGGATGGTTTAACATACACAAATCTATAAATGTAATTCACCACATAAATAGAAGCAAAAATAAAGACTATATGATCCTCTCAATAGATGCAGAATAAGGATTTGACTAATATTTCTTATGAATATTGATGCAAAAATTCAAAATAAAATTCTAGCAAACCAAATTCAGCTTCACTTCAAAAATATAATCCACTATGATTGTGTGGGCTTCATCCCAGAGATGCAAGGGTGGTTCAACATACACAAATCTATAAATGTGATTCACCACTTAAATAGGAGCAAAAACAAAGACCATATGATCCTCTCAATAGATGCAGAAAAAGCATTTGACAAAATCTAGCATCTTTTATGGTAAGAACTCTTAACAAAATAAGTACAGATGGAACATAGCTCAAAATTATAAAAAACATATATGACGAACCCACAGTCAACATCATACTGAATGGGGAAATATTGAGAGCATTCCCCATTAGAAGTGAAAGCAGAGAAGGTTGCCCATTGTCATTTCTATTCAATATAGTACTGGAAGTCCTAGCCGGAGCAATCAGGCAAGAGAAGGAAATCAAGGGTATCCAAATGGGGAAAGAAGAGGTCAAATTATTGCTCTTTGCTGATGATTTGATCTTATATCTACAAAAGCTCAATTCTATTCCATTGGTATATATGTCTATCCTTATGGCAGTACCACACTGACTGGATTGTTATAAATTTGTAAATAAGTTTTATTTTACTCTTTTTAAATTGACATATTACCTATATACAGAAAAGTCACTATTTAAAAATGTAAAAATCAGTGGTTTTTAGCATATCACCATTATCGAAATACAGACTTGTTTTTATCATGCTACAAAGAAATCACAAACAGACTAGCAGTCACTTCTTATTTCTATCTCCCCCTACCCCTGGCAACCACTACTCTACTTCCTGTTCTGGACATTCCATACAAATACAATGATAAAATATGCAATCTTCTGTTCTGGTTTATTTTACTTAGCATAGTGTTTTCAAAATTCATTCATGTTGTAGCGTATGTACTTCATTCCTTTTTATGGTTGAATAATGGCCCATCATATGGATATACCATATTCTCTTTATCCATTATCATTTTGATCATTTCTACTTTTTTCTATTATGACTAATGCTGATATGAACACTTGTGCATTGCATAAATTTATGTTTTCAATTTGAGCGTATGTAACTAGGAATGGCATTGCTGGCTCATACTATAACACTATATTAAACATTTTGAGGAATTGTCAATCACTTTTACACATAGTCTCTACTATTTTACATTCACACTAGTAATATAGAATAGCTCCACTTTCTCTACATACTGGCTGCTATGGTTTTAATATCCCCACCAAAACTCATGTTGAAATTTAATTGCCATAGTAACATTATTAAGAGGTGAGACCTTTAAGAGGTGATTTGACCATAGGAGCTCTGTCCCCACGAATGGACTAGTGCAATTATGTCAGGAGTGGGTTGGTTATTAAGAAACTTTCCTGGTAAAATAAGATTGATCAAATTTCTCTCTCTGTCTTACATGCTGACTTGCCTTCTACCATAAGATGACACTTGCCAGATGCCAGCACCATGCTCTTGGACTTCCCAGCATCCAGAAGTGTGAGCCAAATAAACTCCTATTCATTATAAATTACCCAGTCTGTATCATTCTGCTATAGCAACAGAAAAAAAAAACTAAAACACTAAACAAACATTTTGTAGTCATTTTTTTTTTTATTGTAGCCATCCTAGGTTCTACCTAACAGGTTGTACAGAAATCTACCCCAAATATCAATTCCTTCAATAAGTGTGAATGGCTTGAACTACCCACTGAAGAGATATAGGCTGGCTGAATGGAAAAAAAAAATACAAGCCAAGAAACTGCTGTCTCTGGGAAATGTATCTAACTGACAGGACTCATTCAGACTCAAGGTGAAGGAATGGAAAACAACATTCCAGGCTAATGGAAACCAAAAGAAAGCTTGTGTAGCTATTCTCATATCAGAAAACGTAAACTTTAGCATCAATACATGAGTGAAATAATAAAATGTGGCATATGTATACCATGGATTACTACTCAGCTATAAGAAACAATGGTGATATAGCACCTCTTGTATTTTCCTGGACAGAGCTGGAACCCATTCTACTAAGTGAAGTATCCCAAGAATGGAAAAATAAGCATCACATGTACTCACCATCAAATTGGTTTGACTGATCAACATATAAGAGCACATATAGCAATAACATTAATTGGGTGTTGGGCAGATGGGGGGAAGAGATGGGTGTATACATACATAATGAGTGTGATGCTCACTGTCTGGGGTACGGACATGCTTGAAGCTCTGACTTGGGGGGGAGGGAGGTGCAAGGGCAATGTACGTAACCTAAACTTTTGTACCCCTATAATATGCTGAAGTAAAAAATAAAGAGAGGCAAAGACAGTCCTTATATAGTGGTGGAGGGAAAAATTCAACAAGATGTAACAATCCTATATGTACCTAACACAGGAGCACCCAGATAGTAAAGCAAATACTGCTTGATCTAAACAAAATAATACACAGCAACTCCATAATAGAGAGGGACATCAACTCCCCACTGGCAGAACTGGACAGATCCTCCAAACAGAAATTAATCAAAGAAACAATGGATTTAAACAGAACCCTAGAATAAATGTGCCTAACACACATTTAGAGAATATTAGACCCAAATAACATTGAATATATGTTCTTCTCTTCAGATCATGGAACTTTCTCTAAAATTGATCACATCCTAGGCCACAAAACAGATCACCACAAATTAAAAAACATAGAAATTATACCATGTATCTTGTCTGACCACAGTGGAGTAAAGTTAGAAATCAATTCCAACAGAAACACTCATTTCCACACAGCATCATGGAACATAAACATCCTACTGCTGAATGATTGATGGATCAAGCAGGAGATTCAGATGGAAATCAAAAGATTCTTTGAACTAAATAATTATGGGGACACAAGTTATCAAAATTGGTGGAATACAGCAAAAGCACTCCTGAGACGAAAACTCATAACCTTAAATGCCCACATCTAAAATACGGAAAGATCACAAACCAATAATCTAATGAATAATCTCAAGGAGCCATAAAAGGAAGAACAAACCAATCCTAAGCCAGACAGAAGAAAAGAAATAAGCAAGATCAGAGTAGAACTGAATAAAATCTACAACAAAACAACTATACAGAAGATTAATGAAAGAAAAAGTTGGTTTCCTGAAAACATAAACAAAATTGACAGGCCTCTTGCTAGATTGAACAGAAGCAGAAAGGAAAGGAGTTTAATAAGATCAATTGGAAGTGAAAAAGGGGAAGCCACAATTTATATCATGGAAATACAAAACATCACCTTCAAATAATATAAAAATATATATGCCCCAAAACTTGAAAAGGTGGAGGAAATGGACAAATTCATAGAATCACACAAACTCTTTAGGCTTAATAATGAAGAAATGGAATTCCTGAATAGACCAATATCAAGAACTGAAATTGAAACAGCAATAAAAAACCTTCCCAAGAAGAAAAGCCCGGGAACAGATGGCTTCACACACAAATTTTATCACACCTACAAAGAAGAACTGGTGCCCATCCTACAAAAACAATTCTACAACATCAAGAAGGACGGGATTCTCCCCAATACATTTTATGAAGCCAAAATTATTTTGATACCAAAACTAGGAAAGGATGCAACCAAAAAGAAAACTACAGACCGATATCCCTTATGAATATAGATGCAAATATTCTCAATAAAATCCTAGCAAATCGAATCCAAGTGCTTATCAAGAAAATAATCAATCACACCAAGTGGGCTTCATCCACTTGGATGCAGGGATGGTTCAACATACACAAATCTATAAATGTAATTCACCACATAACTAGAAGCAAAATGAAAGACCATATGATCCTCTCAATAGATGCAGAAAAAGCATTTGACAAAATTCAACACCCTTTTATAAGAACACTTAATAAAATAGGAATAGAGGGGCCCTATCTAAAAATGATACAAGTCATATATGACAAACCCACAGCCAACATCATACTGAATGGGGAAAAATTGAAAGCATTCCCACTCAGAACTGGAACCATACAAGGCTGCCCACTGTCCCCATTACTTTTCAACATAGTATTGGACATCCTTGCAAGACCTATCATGCAAGAGAGCAGAATCAGGGGTGTCCAAATAGGGAAAGAAGAGATCAAACTCTCACTCTTTGATGATGATATGATATTATATCTAGGAAACCCCAAGGATTCAACCAAGAGACTCCTAGAATTGATTAATGAATTCAGTAAAGTCTCAGGACAGTAAATCAATACACATAAATGAGAGGCATTCATATATGCCAATAACAGTCAAATGGAGAACCAAATTAAGGACTCAGTACCCTTCACAACAGCAATAAAGAAAATAAAATACCTAGGAATATATTTAACTAAGGAGGTAAAAGACCTCTACAGGGTGAACTATGAAAAACTGAAGAAGTAAATTGCAGAGCACAGAAACAGGTGGAAAACCATACCATGCTAGTGGATCGGAAGAATCAACATTGTTAAAATATTTATACTACCCAAAGTGAGGTACAGATTCAAGGCAATCCCTATTAAATTACCAACATCATTTTTCACAGATATAGAAAAAATAATTTTATGCTTTGTATGGAACCAGAGAAGACACCATTTAGCAAAAGCAATTTTAGGCAATAAGAACAAAATGGGAGGTATTAATTGACCAGACTTTAAACTATACTACAAGGCTGTGGTTATTAAAACCGCATGGTACTGGCACAAGAACAGGGACACACCAATGGAACAGAACTGAGAATCCAGATATAAAACCATCCTCATATAGCCATTTAATCTTTGACAAATCAGATAAAAACATACTCTGGGGAAAAGAATCTTTATTCAATAAATGGTGCTGGGAAAACTGGATAGCCACATGTAGAAGACTGAAAGAGGAACCACATCTTTCACCTCTCCCAAAAATCAAATCATGGTGGATAACAGACTTAAACCTAAGGTGTGAAACTGTTAGAACTCTAGAAGGAAATGTGGGAAAGACTCTTATAGACATTGGCCTAGGCAAAGAATTTATGAATAAGACCCTAAAGGCAATCACAGCAACAATAAAAATAAATAAATGGGACCTGATTAAAAATCTTCTGTACAGCCAAAGAAACTGTCACGAGAGCAAACAGACAACCTACAGAATGGGAAAATATTTTCGCATGCTACACATCCGATAAAGGACTGATAACTAGAATATATTTAGAACTCAGGGAAATCAGCAAGAAAAAAATGAAACAACCCTATCAAAAAGTGGGCAAAGAACATGAATAGAAAATTTTCAAAAGAAGATATAAGAAGGGCCAACAAACATATGAAATAATGCTCAACATCTCCAATCATCAGGGAAATGCAAATCAAAACCACAATGAAGTATCACTTAACTCCAGTGAGAATGGCCTTTATCAAGAAGTCCCATAACAACAAACGTGGGCGTGGATGCACAGAGACAGGAACACTCATACACTGCTGGTGGGACTGTAAACTAGTGCAACCTCTGTGGAAAGCAATATGGAGATACCTTAAACAGATACAAGTAGACCTACCATTTGATTCAGCAATCCCATTACTGGCCATCTACCCAAAAGAACAAAAGTCATTCTATAAAAAAGACACCTGCACCTGAATGTTAACAGCAGCACAATTCATAATCACAAAGATGTGGAAACAACCCAAGTGCCCATCAATACAGGAGTGGATTAATAAAATATGGTATATGTATACCATGGAGTATTACTCAGCTATAAGAAATAATGGTGATTTAGAATCTCTTATGTTCTCCTATATAGAGTTGGAACCCATTCTATTAAGTGAAGTATCCCAAGAATGGAAAAATAAGAACCACATATACTCACCATCAAATTGGTTTCCCTGATTGTCACCTAAGTGCACATTTGGGAATAACATTAATCGGGTGTTGGGCAGATGTTGGGAGGGAGAGGATGGGTATATACCTACAGAGTGAATGCGATGCACACTCTCTGGGGAATGGACATGCTTGAATCTCTGAATTGGGGATGGGGGGAAAGGGTGATATACATAACCTAAACTTTTGTACCCCCATAATATGCTGAAATAAAAATAAATAAATAAATAAATATTTTATGTCAATAATTCAAACTTCTAGGTTGAAGAACAAGATAAAGAAGAGCAATTGAAAATGAACAAAAGCAGAAGGAACTAATAAAGCAGAAGGGACTAAAAGATTAGAATGGAAATAAACAAAATAGATAAAGAATAACAATAAAGAAAGAAAAAACAAAGCTTGCATCTGAAAAAACTCAACAAACTTTATAAATAATTAGTTAGACTAAACAGGGAAAAAAGAGACAGGACTCAAATTAATAAAATCAAAAATAAAAGATTGGACATTACTAACAATTTTACAGAAATTTTAAAAAGTAGATTGTATATAAATACTAAGAACAATCATATGTCAATAAATTAGACAACTTAGATGATCTAGAGATGTCTAGAGCTGAAATTGCTTGCCCATAGAGTGTGTGCATTTAAAATTCTGATAGATATTATTGAATTATCCTCCATAAAAGTAGCATGTGTAAGAGCGCATGTTAGTCCATGCCATATTGGACTTTGATATTAACTTTTTAGTCATTTTAATTATTTTAATTGTTGTTAAATGATATATTTGAAATTTTATCTTGTTACTTCTATTTGCATTCCCCTAATTACTACATGGTTGAGCATCTTTCATGTTTACAAACCAATTTTATTTTCTCTTCTCTGAAATACCTGTTGATTTTTTTAGACCATGTTTTTTATCTTAGATTTTTTGGCATAATTCTTTATATATTTTGAATATTAATTCCTTATTTATTACATATACTGCAAATATGTTATCCCAGCCTTATACTTGTCTTTTTACTTGTGTATAGTATCTTTTGACATACAAATTATTTTATTTTGTTTGTTTTAATTTTATGTGGTTAACCTTGCCTGTCATCCCTTTTATATCTCACAATGATATAACTATTTATACTAAATATTGTTCGAATAATTTTGTAGACTTTTAAATAAAGTTTATATCTTTATACATCTGTGATTAATTTTTGTGAATTCTGGAAGGCAGGCTCTATTTTAAAGAGTGCTAAATTGGGACTATCTGGTATCCACACTTTCCATATGAATACACAGAATTCTAATTATATTCCAAGTAAATGTGCTGGGGTGAAAGATTATTTTCTCCATTCTCCTTTGCAGCTAGGAACTGTCAACAATAAATAAGTGGAAATTGTTGGTTGAGGCTTCCTTTGAGCTTCTTAAAGGGTATTGACTTAACTTGTATGTACATCTTTTCTCCTTCCCTTCATACTTTCTTTTCTCTGTCTTGAATGCCCATGTATTGGCTGCATCTCCCACAGTCATCTGTGATTATGAAGCATTCTTGGGGATCCATGCTAGAGTCAAGACTAGTAGAGCAGAGTGATTGATAGCAGGAGTGTGAGTCCTGGATAATTACAAAGCCACCACATCAGCCAAGAGCAGTCCATCTCTCTCAGTAATTTGAGAGAACATTATTTTATTTAATCCAACATTATTTTATATTTTTCATTTATATAAACAAATTCTATCTGACACAGATATTGGCATTTGTGAGATGTTGCAAGAAATAGAACCTAAATATAGAATTGGCTGAATGGAGTAAAAATCAAGCTGCATTTTAAGAACTCAGATGTAGATAGCAGGTTGGTAAAGTAGAAAGCCTTGTTAGACAGTGACAAAGCATTTGGTTAAACAGTTGCCAGCTTTACCTTAGGAAGTAGACCATGTGCCAACTGAGGTTGTAGTATTAGAGGAGATAGTAAGAAAAATTCATGATGTTTGCACATGCTGGCCTCTTTCGTGCTATTTTTAGCTAAGTCTTTGCCTGACATAGATGAACTTAGACTAGAGCTAGCCACTCAAATAGCTCTTGCTGAGGGAGAGGCTCTGCTAAAGAAGGAACTCGTGCTGGAGCATGTGATATAAGTTGACAAAGAGTCTTGTGATTTAGAACTTTGCAGGTCGAAAAAGCCAATTGTTTTTGTACCATAAACTTAAAGTTTTAAAATTGTGGCAACAAAATAGCAGCCTTAGTAGGAGATAAGACTGAGGCCTTCGACTTTTTAAAGCATCTTCTGTTAAGTGTTCTCTGGAAGAAAATGGGAGCAAGTCCAGCAGTAAATATCAGAATAAGGTTTTATTACTAATGTAAGTTGGATCAGTATGTTTCAGTGAATTGTCATTTATTATTGCAGGTGAATTGAAAACTACCTCCTGCATGTTAATATCGTATGCACCCAGAATGTATCTTTCTATTTTTCTTTCTTTATTGTCTTCACATTCATTTTGGTTACTTCTTTAACCAAGGGTAGTTTAAAATCATTTTTAATTTCCACATAATGTATTTGTGTGTTAAATGTATTTTGTTAGTCATTCAGATTTTATAATTTTGTGTAAGGTCTAGATTTACTGTGTTTCAGTTAGAGAATGTGATCTGTATGATATTTTACCTTTGGGAATTTGCTGAGATTTTCTTTGTTGCTTTATACATTCTTTTAAAAAATATTGATGTACTCACTTTTGCCACGTATTGTTTGAGATGCTAGGGAAATAAGAATTAAAATTATATGGTTGTCAATGCTATTTTTCTTCCTCATCCTTTTAGCCTACATTTTCACCCTCCCCCTATGTCTGTGAGAGGAACTCCCACTTATTGCTTAAAACCTGTGTAGACTCTAGAGTGCTCTCATTCTTCCAGGTGAAAACCAGTAATAATGTTTCAATATTTGGGGTCTTCATGACACTTTATAGATAGTGTTTTTGCAGTGTTCTATTCATTTTGGAAGCTTGAGAGCCTAGTAAATACTTGTCAAAAGAAGACAAACTATTATTTCAAATGGACCTGATCACAGTTTAGCAAGAGGAAAAATATATAAACAAACAATTAAAATGTGAATTTTCTATGTGCTAGAACCATGGTAATTACAAAATGCTATAGAAGTATAGATGAAGGAGGGATTAGAATTGATATTGCTTGGGTGGTACAGAACTTCTTCAAAGAGTAGGCAGTATCTACACTAGTATTTCCTAGGTGGAGGAGAGGTATATATCCTCTGCCAAAGGAATGATATGAGCAAAAGTAGGGCCATGGTCCACTGTTCAAGGGAGATATGGTAGTTTGGAAAAACTGAGTTTGAGGGATGTTTGAAGGGGAGAATGAGTGAAGTTTTGAAAGGTATTGCTAGGGAATTTGGAGTTTACCTTTAAACAAAACAATGCCATCAAAATTGTTTAAGATTAGTTGTGAAACTAAATAAACAAAAGAATAATCAAGATTTAAAGTTTGTTATTTCAGTGTATCTAATTTTACAGTGAAGCTTTTACAGAATGTAACACTCATGTTTTTCTTTAAAAGCATAGCAAGAATCTGTTGTTTTTAAGGTATTAATTTACTCTTGGACATAGCAAGCTGAGTTTCAAACCAGAGCTTAGAGTTAGCAATGATAAAAAGTAAGGAGACTCATATTCAAAAATGACTGCTCATTAAAGGGGGTTCAATATTTTAACTAAATAATATAAGAAATAGAAAATACCTGGGGTTTGTTACATGTCTAAGCAAGCACTTTAGGTGTTGGGTAGTTTAGATTATCTCATCTCACCCTAGAATCAAACATATCTTGAAACATGTCACATGGAAACATTCCTTACTTAATTTCCACATACTAGTCACTTTAAAAAACTGTACACATATATAATCCTGAAAGGTACCTCGTGAAGCTACATCACATAGAAGCAGTCTGTCATGACTCATGATTTTTCAACACAAACTATTCTCCAATCCAGTGTTGCTTTGTCACTTTACAATTATCCTATGGGGCTTGAAAATTGCTGGCAATAATGAGCTATAAATGAATCCATAAAATATACTCTGTTAATTTCTTATGAAGAAAAGTTTGGTATCAAAATTTTTCTTCTGAGTAAGTGGTTTGAAATAAGTACATAAAACAATGAATCTCAAATCCTTTCTTTGCCTTGCAGAATAATAGGTATTTCTGAGAATAAAAGTACCACTGTTATAGGTACTTTAACAACAAAAAGGCCATTTGTGCAGAATTATTGATAGTAGTTTGATAAAAAGTGTTTAAAGGAGATCTTCTGCAAGTTTAAAATCTTATCAACTATGTATTTGTGGGATTAATGTTCATCTGGGTATTCAAAATGCACTCATATCTAAAATGAACATCTTCTAATTATACAGTTAGACAGTAGAAAATAAGATAATACCATGAATATGGTTCAAAAGACACATTTAAGATATACAAACAGTTCCTTTAGGCTTACATTCATCAAAATATTATATAATTTGGTATATATATTTTCCTTGCTACTTTCCAAGCTCATTTCACAAAATGTAGTATTGTACAGATTTGAATAATTAGGTCACTGGAAGCCCAAAGGGAGAGAGAATATTAGAGACAAGTTTATGCAGTAAAGAAGATGGTCCTCCACTCTGGTACATTTAGGGAGAAGAAAACCCTCATTTTTCTTTTAATTCCATAAAACACTTCCGCTTGTGTCATGTGACTGCACTAAAGTAGATTCCAGTCTGGTGTGTACTCTCCCCTGTGGAATCATCCATAAAATGCATTTTTGGTGCCTCTTTCCTTGTTCCACGATGTGAAAGAGTAAAGCACATTTTTAAAATAAAAAAATATAATGCTGCAAAGATATTTGCTTTGAAACAAATGTGTGTGAGGGAAACAATTAAAAACACTCATTTTCATATACCTTTTTAATGTTTATAAAAAACATTAAAAGGTATATGAGAACAGAAGAATATGACAATAATAAATGAAGAACTGATAATTCAATAACAAAAT
>MPIZ01000678.1:204195-235311 GCA_003258685.1 Prolemur simus | reverse complement strand
CTGGAGAATGAGAATGGACGTGCTTGGGACTCTGACTCGGGGGGATGGGCGGGATATGGACAATGTATATGACCTGAACTTATGTACCCCCATGATGAGCTGAAAAAAAAAAAAAAAAAAAAAAAAAGAGTTGCTCACAAGACTAGTCATTCACACAAACGTTTTCTCTCATTAATCTGAAATTTGGAAAGATCAATGATATTTTACTCTCTGCTTAACTGGAGCCCACAGAGAGACAGGAAAAACAGGAGTCCGACTGGTAAGTTAGGGTACCCTACCGTGTTGCCACTGGTCAAGAGTCCTGATTTTCCTCACTGCTGCTTTCAGGACAGGAGAGCAGTTTTGAGATCCTGCCTGCTATGCCAAACTGTATGGGTAAGGGGAAACTTCCCCTTTGCCCTGAAAGTTTTCTGAAAGATCAACTCACAATTAAGGCAGATTAATAAGAGAAAGGTTTATATACCATGCACATGGGGAAAATCGCAGAGTGATTATCCAATATTCCAATGAAGTTCAGATATTTTATACCTGTCCTTTTGGAGGGGAGGGTGAAGATGAGGAATACGGATAATTCTGTTTAGGGGAAATGGGAATGGTGCTAGGAAGGATAAATGGATAGGGGAAACAGATTGACTTGTATATGATTCTCTTTGCAAATTAAATTAACATGAGCAACTTAAATTAACCTGGGAGACAGTTATGAGACATTTAAATGATTTGGGCCAGGTCTGGTTGCATTCTTGATCCTCCTTCCTGTAATATATTGAGATAACAGGGAGAGGAAGGGAAGACAATTACCCCTTTTGATCTTTTGATCTGGCAGTCCAGTTTATGCAGATAGAGGGAAAGCCCCCTCCAGTGCTTTTTATCTTGAATGGCCTTTAATTCAAAATATTCTTTATACCAAGGAGTCAAATTTTGGAGTGAAATTTCCTGAGCTCCTTCAAGAGTCTAAGACAGTGATACATATAAGAATGAAAAGAAGATACAATAAAACTTTGATTGGTATTGCAAGGGCCTAAATGACACTGGCAAGAACCGAAGAGGTTTGAAGTGAAAAGAGTAGAAGCGCTCTGTGATGAAACAGCAGGCACCATAGAAGAGAAGCAGTGTAGTATGGGAGTGAACTCAGGCTCTCGCAACCGATTGCTTGGGTCCAAACTTTGCCTCTAATCCTTACTGGCTCTGTTACACTGAGTACATTATTAAGTTCTCTGAGCCTTAGATTTCTCCTGTTAAATATGGGGATAATTACAGTAGCTCCTCATTGCATTGTTGTGAAGATTATATGAGATAATATGCATGAGACAGAGAAAGTACTCAATAAATGCTAGCTGTAATAATGATAATGATGATTATGATGATAGCCATAAGGATATTTGTCCATTATTATGTTAGCTTGAGCAATCCTGAATAGTAAGGAAGTTGAAGGGGGGGGGTGCTTTCTGAGTATTATTAAAAAATTAAATTTAAGAAGATATAAACCCCACAATTTCAATAGGAAGTGAAACATTAGATTATAAATTAATTATTGTGTTTTTAAAATTCTTTTTTTTATTTCAGCATATTATGGGGGTACAAAAGTTTAGGTTACGTATACTGCCCTTGCCCCCTTCCCCCCGAATCAGAGCTTCAAGCGTGTCCATCTCCTAGATGGTGCGCATTGCACTCATTATGTATGTATACACCCATCCCCTCTCCCCCACATCTGCCTGACACCCGATTAATGTTATTCCTAAATGTACTCTTAGGTGATGATCAGTGAAACCAATCTGATGGTGAGTACATGTGGTGCTTATTTTTCCATTCTTGTGATACTTCACTTAGTAGAATGGGTTCTAGCTCTGTCCAGGCAAATACAAGAGGTGCTATATCACCATTGTTTCTTATAGCTGAGTAGTACTCCATGGTATACATATATCACATTTTATTAATCCACTCATGTATTGATGGACACTTGGGTTGTTTCCACATCTTTGCAATTGTGAATTGTGCTGCTATAAACATTCGAGTACAGATGTCTTTTTTATAGAATGTCTTTTGTTCTTTTGCCCAGTAAGGAGATTGCTGGATCAAATGGTAGATCTACTTGTAGCTCTTTGAGATATCTCCATATTGCTTTCCACAGAGGTTGCACTAGTTTGCAGTCCCACCAGCAGTGTATGAGTGTTTGTATCTCTCCACATCCACGCCAACATTTATTCTTTGGGGAATTTTTGATAAAGGCCATTCTCACTGGAGATAAGTGATATCCCATTGCAGTTTTGGTTTGCATTTCCCTGGTGATTAGAAGGGATAAAATTTGGATGTTTTACACTTCCCCATTTCCAAATTTATTACAGTGCTACAGTAATCAAAACAGTGTGGTACTGTCCTAAAGACAAACACATAGACAAATTGTATAGAATAGAGAATGAACAGTCTTTTAGATAAGTGGTCCTGGGAAAATTGGATATGAATACATACAAAAAAATGAAATTGTACCTCTCTTTTTAATATGTAAAAAAAACTGCAAAGTGAAACAGAAACCTAAACATAATAGTGAAACGTGTAAAACTCTTAGATGAAAATATAGGGGGGAAGTTTCATAACACTGAATTAGGCAAAATTTCATGGATATGACACCAAAATATAGGCACTAAAAGAAAAAAAATATAGATAAAATTGACTTCATCAAAATAAAAAAAAACTTTTATAAATCAAAGGACATTACCATGGGTGTAAAAACTCAACCCATAGAATAGGAGACAATATTTGCAAATCATATAAGGGATAAGGGATTATTATACAGAGTATGTAAAAAAAACTCTACCACTCAACAACAACAAAGACAGTTGAAAATGGGGAATACATTCAAACAGACCTTTCTCCAAAGAAGATATACAAGTAGTAATAAGCACATAAGAGATACCCAACATCACTAATCATTAGGGAAATTCAAATCAAAACCACTATGAGATAATTTTCACACACAGTAAGATGATTCTTAAAAAAAAAAAAAAAAGAAAACTCAGAAAATAACAACTGTTGATGAGGATGTGCAGAAATTGGAAACCTTGTACACTGTTGGCAGGAATGTAAAATGATGCAGCAGCTTTGCAAAACAGTATGACAGTTCCTTAAAAGTTTAAACACAGAATTGCTGTATGATCCAGAAATTCCAGTTCTTCATATATACCCAAAAGAATTGAAAGCAGATACCTGAAGAGACATTTGAATGTCAATGTTCTTAGCAGCATTATTGACAATAACTAAATGTGGTTACAACCCAAATGTCTATTGTAAATGAATGGATAACCAAAATTTGATATATACTTATAATGGAATATTACTTAGCCTTATAAATTGAAATTTTAAAACATGCTACAACATTAATAGACATTGAAAACATCATGATAAATGAAATAAATCATACAAAAAGGACAAATATTGTGTGATTTCAGTTATATGAGGCACCTAGAAGAGTCAAATTCATAGAAACAGACAGTATAATACAATAGCAGTTACCAGGGGCTGGTGGAAAGAGGGGAATGGGAAGTTATTTTTTTATCAATATGTCCTTTCAATTTGGGATGGTGATAAAAATCTTGAGACAGAGAGTGATGATGTTTGACCAGCAATATGTATGTAATTAATGTCACTGCAATCTATAGTTTAAAAAGTTAAAGGTAAATTTTAGATTACAATTTTATATTTTACTGCAATTAAAAAAATCAAGCACTTTCTATGCCTTCTACATATATTGTATTCAGCACTAAGGCCAAAGGGATCAGTCTTTGGGGTAAGATAGAAATATATGTTTCTAATATACATTCATGTATTCTTATGGTATCTTATTGATTATTTTTTTCAGGAAGAAGAGATTTCATTTATTCATTCATTTATATATTTATGTTAGGTGCCAAAATCATACATCATATAAGATACAGATCTTGACAACTTTTATATTTTAAATAATTTTTATGTCAAAATATTAGGGGGTACAAGTGTTCTTGTTACATGAATGAATTGTATAATGCTGAAGTCAGGGCTTTTAGTGTGCCTGTTACCAGAATAGTGTACATTGTGCCTAATGGATAAGTTTTTATCCCTCACCCTCCTCTCACCCTTTTCACTTCTTAGTTTCCAATGTCCTTTACATTTCTTTGTGCCCATGTGTTCCCATTGTTTAGCTTTCACTTATTAGTGAGAACATGTAGTGTTTGTTTTACCATTCCTGAGATACTTCACTTGATATAATGTTTTCCAGTTCCATCCAAGTTGCTGCAAATGACAGTATTTCATTTCTTTTTATGGCTGGGTAGTACTACATGGGGTGTATGTATGTGTAAAAGAGACCACATTTTTCTTTATTCACTCATCAATTCGTGGGCACTTAAGTTAATTCTTCATCTTTGTAATTATGAATTGTGCTACTATAAATATTTAGGTACAGGTGTCTTTTGATATAATGACTTCTTTTTCTTTGGATAAATATCTAGTAGTGGGATTGCTGGATCAAATGGTAGGTCTACTTTTAGTTCTTTGAGTTTTCCACAGAGGTTGTACTAATTTATAGTCCCACTAACAGTGTATAGGCATTCTTTTTTCACCACATCCATGCCAATATTCATTGTTTTTTGATTTTTTTAATGATGGCCATTCTGAGAGGGGTAAGGTGGTATCTCATTGCAGTTTTTTCTTATTTAAGCATATTATGGGGGTACAAAAGTTTAACTTATGTCTATTGCCCTTGCCCCCCACTCCCGAATCAGAGCTTCCAGCAAGCGTGTCCATCTCCTAGACAGTGCACATTGCTCATCGAAGTTTTAATTTGCATTTCCCAGTTGATTAGTGATGTTGAGCATTTTTTCACTTCTTTTTGCCATTTGTATAGTTCCCTTTGAAGAAATTCTGTTAATCTTGATTATTTTTTATCTTTCATTTCTATTCATATTTTCTGACCAAAGGAGAAATTTTACGATTGACTTGTACTTTCATTTACCATTAGGTTCATAGTTGTGCAGTGTTCAATTACTTTTTCCTAGGAGATATTCTTACTTTGCATTATATGTAGATGTTTATTTAGGGAAATAGTACTGGAAGAAAAACAAAATAAATTTAGGGTCAAGCAATAAAAATATAGATGCTTTTAGTGCACACAGACCCAGTATCCTTATGCAGATATATAATATTATATTAAAGCAATACTTTCTCCAGTGTATTTGGCACTAATCAAACTAATGTAAATATATTATTCATATTGTGAAATTTTAACATTTAACATTCAAGATAGAACACTTTTAAACTGACATATTAACACTATCTGAACAATAAAATATTTTAATAAATTGTTGCATTTTAACAACTTAAAAATAGTACATTAATTAAGGCTAAAAATGTTACCAAATACAGAGAGGGTGGGTCTTGGGTAAAGCAATTATTTGCATAATACCTGATTTAGTTGATAAATTTAGGGAGTCTTTAAAAATTTGAACAAATCAACCCCTTGAAGTATGAATTATCTGATTTGGCCATCTACATTGATCAAATTAATCACTGAAGTAGTCAGTGTAGACAAAGTCCATAACTCCTGCTTGAAGAGGAAAGAACTTAATCTCTGACTGCCACCAAATGTTAATAAATCCACCTGAATCCAGCTGATGAAAAGCAGAATGAAAAAAGAGAATATATTCCCAACCCGTTATATCATCCAATAAGTCATAGAAGGATTTCAGGGCTCACCTTAGAGGTTCCCTGAAATATAAGATTCTGCCTCTGATTTGTAACTACAAGCAGTTTCACAATATTTAGTAACTAATTATTTCCCAAATCTTTATATTTCATGACTTAAATGATACACTCTTTCATTTAGCAATTATAAATAAATGATGAAGTTGATGACTGTGAATACGCAGCAGCACATTTCTTATTTTACATTTGTTAGTGCTGCACATTCATAACTTCTACTTGTGATTTCATAAATATGTATAGCTCCAAAGAGATTGAGCTAACAGATGACACTGGTTCCTGGTGTATTCATAAACATAAACATATGACATCACCTCTCCATTGAACCTTTGACTTGATTTTTCTTTATGAGTCTCTGGTGGAAAGTACTTGTGACTTATGCTGCAAGTTTTAAATTATCCTTCAAGTACTAGTATATAAATATTATGGTATATGAATATGTTACAAAAAGTTTTTGTTTGATGAAGTATTTTCCTCAACTTGGTAGTTTAATTTTTTTAAACCTCTCTGGGTTTAAATTTCATTCTTAGCCTAAGAAATTCTTACCTTTAGGAGAAAATAATTTTGTTATACCATAGGTGTATTTTTTCTTAATACAAAGGTTAAAAATGCAAACTGTACAGATATTATACAGTGAAAATAAAATCTTTCCCACTTGCTGACCTTCAATTCCTTGATTTCTTGTGTATTTTTTTTTTCAGATAATCTATGTCCATGCAAACATATTAGTATGTAGCTCTTTCATTTATTTTACACAGATTGCACCATACTATATCCATTGTCCTCACCTGGTTTTTAAATTGAACACAAATGTCTTGGAAGTCTTTCCATATAAGTAAATGCAGGTCTCCCTCATTCTTTTCAAAAGCAAATTAGAGTGCTATCATATGAGTTCACTATAACTTATTTAACAAGTCCCATAATCCTATTTGCCAATCATTAGGTGAATTTGTAAGTCATATTAGCATGGTGAACACGAAACAATGACAAAAGCACAGAACTTAGCATCAAAATATCTGTGTTCAAATCTTTGCTGGGACATTTAATAACTTTGTTACTTTGAGAAGGTCGATGCTGGACATAATCCCTGTCCTAAAGGACCTCTTACAAACTGTTAATACTTAAGAGAAAAGATATAGATACACATAATGTAAAATGATACAATACTAGATTGCTAAGTAATTAAAATATATGAAAATATCCCCATCAGGTACATAGAATGATAGGGGTGCTATGTATCCTCAAGGGGGATTATCACTTTTGGTTGAACTTATTTTCCATGAGGAGGATAAAATTTGAGATGGTACTTAAGATGGATCTGAAGGAAGAAAGGTTTTAAATAGACACAGAGGAGAAAGACATTCTTGGAGGGATAATCAATTATATTGCCATTTTATTTCATATAATAATATTTAAGGAATTTACATTACTAAATGCAAAGTCTCTCCCTCCCCCTTTTTTAAAAAAGACTTTAAATTGTATTTACAAGTAAAATATGTTTCCAGTGTTTGACTCAAAATCTGGTAAACAATTACCAAAATCCTCTCCTTCTCTGTTTATTAACCTCTGCAAATTTCCTTATTTGGGATAGCAATCAAATAACAATTCTAAAGTCTAACTGGAAAATACTTACAGATATTCTTTATTGTTATACAAATCACATTGTCTTATGCACAAAGTCATTATAATGAAACTCTCTGTATATCAAAAATATTTAAACAGTCTAAGTAACAGTACATATGCATATATGGATAAATAAAACATGTGTGATGGATTAGTTCTAATGTAGTTATCTGTTCATATTCAATAATTGGTGATACAAGCCATTGAATTTTCAGTACTACAGGCTATCTCTAAAATACCACAGCCTTTTATTCTCTAAGTCCTACAGAGTTATAGTTGTCTATATAGTGACACAAAAATTAACATAAGTGTGTGCAGGTATGTATAATTTGTATAGTTATTTTGGCAATGGTCTTAGTTTCTTAGGATGGATTGCATTTTCATTATTCTTCTTGGAAGAAATGAATATAAAATGTAGCTTTTTACTAATAGTATGAACTATAAAAAATTAGTTATATGTAATATTCATATGACGTAACCAGAGAAACAGGTGTTTTGCAGTTAAATATACTTTGGAAATTATGAATTAAAGCTAGAGGGTATTTAGTATTTTTAATTCAACTTTTTATTTTGAGATAATTATAAATTACATGCAGTTTGGGCTGGGCACAGTGGCTCTTGCCTATAATCCTAGCAGTTTGGGAGGCCGAAGCAAGCAGATCGTTTGAGCTCAGGAGCTCAAGACCAGCCTGAGCAAGAGTGAGACCCCCGTCTCTACTAAAAAATAGAAAGAAATTAGCTGTACATCCAAAAATATATATGGGAAAAATTAGCCGGGCATAGTAGCGCATGCCTGTAGTCCCAGCTACTCGGGAGGCTGAGGCAGAAGGATTGCTTAAGCCCAGGAGTTTGGGGTTGCTGTGAGCTATGCTGATGCCACGGCACTCTAGCCCGGGAAACAGAGTGAGACTCTGTCTCAAAAAAAATAATAAATACAGAGAGATCTCATGAACCCTTCACCCAGCTTTCCTCAGTGGTGATATTTTACAAAACTACAGTACAACATCAACCAGGGCATTATGTTAGCATTGATACACAACAGTTCATTCAATACAAAGATCCCTCTTATTCACTTTTTGTGGCAACATTTACCTTCCTCCTGTCTGTCTCTCCCTTCACCATTCCTGAACCTTGGAAACCACTAATCTGTTCTCCATTTCTATAATTTTATCATTTCAAGGAGGTTGTATAAATGGGACCAAACATCATGTCACCTTTGGAATTGCCCCCCCCCTTTTTTTTCCACTCAGCATAACTACCTGGAGAGTCATTCAAACTATTTTGTGCATCAATAACTTGCTCATTTTTATTGCTGGGTAGTATTCCATTTTATAGATGTATTACAATTTGCTTAAGCATTCACCCATTGAAAGACATCTCGGTTATTTCCAGTGTTGGGTTATTTATCATGAATAAAGCATCAATAAATATTAACTCACAGGTTTTTTTGTGAACAAAATTCATCTTCATTACTTTGTTATAAATGTCCTGCAATACAATTGCTTAGTCATATCATGGTTACATATTTAGATTTTAAAGAAACTGTCATTTTTCTTACAGGAACGAATGTACCATATTACATCCCTACTAGCCATATATGAATATTTCAGTTTTTCCACATTCTAGCTAGCATTTGGTGGTTTCATCATTTTTTATTTTAACCTTTTTGATAGGTTTGTAATGATATCTCAATGTGGTTTTAGTTTGCATTTCCCTAATGAGTAATGATGTTGAGCATCTTTTCATGTACTTATATTCCATCTGTATATATTCTTTGGTAAAAATGTCTCTATGCATTTTATCAATTTTCTAATTTCATTATTTTTCACTGTTGTTGAGTTTTGATTTTTTTTACAAATTCTGGATATCAATTCTTTTTTTTTGATACTAATCGATAAACATTTATATGCATATATGGAAGTAACATTCATTTGGATCAGTCAGGTGGGAGGGGAGAGGGGGAGTGGCTAAATTGACACCCAATGGGTGTGGGGCGTGCTGTCTGGAGGATGGACACGCTTGTAGCCCTGACTTGGGTGGTACAAAGGCAATTTATGTGACCAAAGTATTTGCGCCCCCATAATATTCTGAAACAAAAACAAACAAACGAAGAAAAAAAAATCCTACAAGATAAAGTTAGTTTTGCTTTGCATATTAGTCAGGACTGAAAAACTTAATCACAAAAGCTGAAACCATATAAAACATTCTTAATAATATGTAGTGGAGAACATTATGATCAACCTCTGACCTTCAGAAATTTTTGTCAAAATACCCAATACTCTCTTACTAATAGTTATAAATATATAGAGAAGTAAAAAATAGTAACACTAATATTTACTTATCACAATGTAATTTAAAACATTAGAAACATCCAGAATTAAGATGTTTTTCTCTGTAAAAACTTACCAAGAATGTTTTAGATAGTACTTGCTTTCTCCTCACCAAAAATCTTAAAGATATGGAGTGTGATTTTATGCCTTAGTGAAATTTCATCCTCCTTTCTAAGTTTGTATCAGTGTCCAATATATTATACTCTGAGTTTCTGTTTTGGGGAATATCTCTGAGAGTTCTTCTGATGTCAAGTTTTCTTTTGCTGTCACTTCCATGGGACACCTGCATTCTTTTCACAGCAACCACTTTCCTGTTTAGGTTGATAAGTTTGTCTTCATTCAGTTCCTCTAGTTTTATATTGAGAAGTCTCTGGAACAGTGGCATTATCAACATTTCCAGAGTCAGCTATTTCTTCTGGAACTTCTTTTATGTTTAATTCAAATCTGACTTGTAGTATTGTTACTTTTCTTTTTTTTACTCACCAGAAAACTGGTTTCCCTGATCATCACCTAAATGCACATCAGGGAAGGATACCAATTGGATATCAGACTGAGATGGGGGGTGGAGGAGGGGATGGGTGTATGCCTACATGATGAGTGCGTTGCACACCCTCTGGGGAATGGTCATGTTTGAAGGTGCTGACTCAGGGAGGTGTTGGCGGGGGGGAGGGGATGGAGGTATGACTACAAGGTGAGTGCCAGGCGCACTATTTGGAGAATGGACATGCTTGAGGCTCTGACTCAGGGGGATGGGCGGGACATGTACAATGTATATAACCTGAACTTATGTACCCCCATGATGAGCTGAAATAAAAAAAAAATAAATGGATATCAATTCTTTATCATGTGTGCACATTGAAAATATTTTCTCTCAATTTGTATTTTGTGTTTTCATCCTCTTCAGGAGTCTTTTACAAAGAAACAATGCAAGCAAGTTCATTGTTAGCATATAGGAATGTCATTTATTTTTGTGTTGTTCTTTTGTCCTGTAACCTGATGAAAACTAGGAGGAGATTTTCTTTTTAATTTATTACAGGTTTCTATGTAAACAATCATGTAATGTTCAAATAGGGACAGTGTATTAGCTCTATTTTTATGAATTTTGTAGATTTTTTATACACAAGGTCATGTCATAGCCATGTAGAAAGAATTGTTTTCTTCCTTTCCAATCTGGATGCTTCTTATTTCTTTTTCTTGTTGTATTGCAGTAGCTAGAAATTCCAGTACTAGGTTTGAATAAGAGTACTAACACTATGTTGAATAAGAGTGGCAAAAGTGGATATCTTTATGTTCTTCCTAATCTTGGGGGGAAGGCATTATATTTTTCACCCTTAAATGTGATGCTAGGTCTAGATATTTTCTAGATGCTCTTTGTAAAGTTGAGGAAGTCTCCTCATATTTCTAGCTCTCTGAGAATTCTTATTATAATTGGGTTTCAGGTTTTGCCAAATGATTTTTGTACATCAATTGATTTAATCATATTATTTTTCTTTTATAGCTTATTGATATGATAGATTATATGGATGGATTTTTATATATTCAAACAGCCTTGACTCCTAGAATAAATTTCATTTGACTGCAGTGCATAAATCCTTTATATATTGCTGGTTTCAATTTGGTAAAATTTTGTTGAATATTTGCATCTATCTATATTCATGGCAGATATTACTCTGTAGTTTTGTTTTCTTCTTCTTTATACTGTCTTTATTTGATTTTGGTAACATAGTAATACTAAACTTATAAACTGAATAAGAAAATGGTCTCTCCTTTTCTATTTTCTAGGAGATATTATATAAAATTGATGTTAATTCTTCTTTAAATGTTTAATAGAAGTACAAAGTGAAATCATTTGGACCTTAAGATATTTTGTGGGGAGGCTTTTAATTATAAATGTAACTTCTTTAAAATGCTCAACATCTCTAATCATCAGGGAAATGCAAATCAAAACCACAATGAGATATCACTTAACTCCAGTGAGAATGGCCTTTATAAAAAAGTCCTAAAACAATAAATGTTGGTGTGGATGCAGAGAGACAGGAACACTCATACACTGCTGGTGGTACTGTAAACTAGTGCAACCCCTGTGGAAAGCATTATGGAGATACCTTAAACAGATTCAAGTAGACCTACGATTCGATCCAGCAATCCCATTATTGGGCATCTACCCAAAGGAACAAAAGTCATTCTATAAAAAAGACACCTGCACCCGAATGCTTGTAGCAGCACAATTCACAATTGCAAAGATGTGGAAAACCCAAATGCCCATCAATTCATGAGTGGATTAGTAAATTGTGGTATATGTATACCATGGACTATTGCTCAGCTATAAGAAATAGAGGTGATATAGAATCTCTTTTGTTCTCCTGGAAAGAGTTGGAACCCATTCTACTAAGTGAAGTATTCCAAGAATGGAAACATAAGCACCACATGTAGTCACCAGCAAATTTGTTTCCCTGATTATCACCTAAGTGCACATTTGGGAATAGAACCAATTGGGTTTGAGACATATGTGGTGGGTGGGGGAAGGGGATTAGTGTATACATACCTTATGAGTGTAATGTGCACTGTCTGGGGAATGGACATGCTTGAAGCTCTGACTCAGGTTCATGAGGGGGCATGGGCAATATACATAACCTAAACATCTGTACCCCCATAATAAGCTGAAATCAAAAAATAATGAAATTTTGATGAAAATCAAGAAAAAAAAAATCTTTGAACTGAAGAAAGTGGACACAAGCTATCAAAATCTATGGGACTCAGCAAAACAATTCCCCAAGGGAAAAATCCATAGCCATAAATGCCTACATCAAAAAGACAAACCACCAATTCACAACTTTATGCCACACCTCAAGGAACTGGAAAAGGAAGAACAAACCAAACACAAAGTCAGCTAGCAGAAAATAAATTAACAATGTTCAGAGCAGAACTAAATGGATTGGAACACACAAACACAAAATATACAAAGGATTAAGGAAACAAAAAGTTGGTTTTTTGAAAAAGTAAACAATATCAACAGAACTCTTGCTAGATTGAAGAGGAATAAAAGAAAAACGACTGAAATAAGCTCAATCAGAAATTAAAAAAAGGTAAGGATAGAAAAATGGCAGAGTAAAGGTGACCTCCTGGATTCTTGCTCCCAGAGAAAGAGGCGTATATCTCGGTCTGCTATGTGTGAGTGGATCACTACCCTACAAGAACAGCATTGCGAATGAGCAGAGAAACAGTGTGGGACACATAAAATAGGAAAAAAAAAGGTGAACGGAAGATAGGATCATGAAATCTGGAAATTCCGAGAGAAATGAGGGAATAGAGCATAGGATGGCTGCACCTGCCTAGCCAATGAGTACAGTGGGCTCTGACCTACAGGAGAATGTCCTGCTTCCCCACTAACCTCCACATGCACTCAGACAGGGAACTGCCTGAAGTCAGTGCGAACTTGCAGCAGGAGATGTTGGGCTTTGTGGAAAATGATGATGGCAGGAAGCATCTTGAACTCCCTGGAGCTGTGTGCCAGGACTGCACTGGGTAGGGGAGGGATTGGACTGAGCCACCACTGGAGGGAGTTAGGAGATAGGCAACATGCCTCTGGTGGTCAGCAGGACCAGAACAACAAAGGTGAACACTAAAAAGGGGACTCTAACCTAGAAACCGCTGTGGGTGAATAGGCTGGATCAGGGTGGGTCAGAAAGAGCAAGAACTCCTGCTGGACATGCATGAGATGGTGGGAGGGAGACATAAAAGAGACAAGGGGGCATCCTGATGACTCAGCTCCCCAATCCAGCACCTGCCAACTCCTGAACAATCGCCCCTAGTGCTAGTGATCTGCGGGTGGGCGGTTGCCGTTTTTGGGTTCCACAACCCAGATGCTGTAGTGCACTATGGTGTTGGGGAGTTCCCTTCTCCCAGCCCAGGGACTCTAATGACAAGCTCCACCCTTTCACGACCTAAGGTCAACTAGCCAGGCCCATTTTGATGGGTGAATTTTTGAATACTTCCAAAGTCATGGGAGACTAACACCTGCAGGATTTATAGGTGCTAGGGTGCTGGGCAGACTGGGGCAATACCCCTTTCCCCTAGAGAGCAAGTTTCATGTCAAAAGTGGTAGGCTCTACCCCTGGAGGTAGGGAGAGAAAAGAAAAGCCACTTTCCCTGTGTGACTAGCATGAATCCATGGGGCCTTGGTGCAGATCAACTGTTGACAGCCCAGTGAATTTGCTCATCAGACCTGTTTAGGTCATCCCGTAGGATCATAACTCTGGGGCTGGATTTCCAAGTCCAGTTGGCTGCCAACAGTGGGGTCCATGGTCAGGGAAGAAAACTCCTTGCAAGAGGTCACAATAGGCTCCCGAAGTAACCCCTCCCATCAGGAGCAGCCTTGCAACTGTGGTAGAAGCACCCTGAACAACATATTAATGGCTTCCCCTAGCGGAAGATCAAGCAACCATAGAAGTGCAAACATCCAGGCTGGTACACAGCAGCTGCTTTGCTCCTAAACAGCACCTACTGGTACAAAGACTAAACAGGGCATGTTATTTTCCAAATGAATACCAAAAGGTGGGAAGCAACGACTGATCCAGATGGGAATGAGTCAGTGAAAGGATGTTGGAAGTATGAAGAAGCAAAGGGAAAGAAGATCCCCAAAGTGGAACATCAGCTCTCTAGCAATGGACATTAACCAAATTCAGAACACTAAAATGACAGAAGAATAATTTCAAACATGGATTGTAAGAAAACTCAATGTTATGGAAGAAAAAAATGGATAACCAACACAAAGAAGCTGCACACACACACACACACACACACACACACACACACACACACAAATCCAGGACTTGAAAGAAAAATTCATTAAAGAAATTGAAATATTAAAGAAAAATCAAACCAAACTCTTGTAAATGAGGAATTTATTCAAGGAACTACAAATCACAGTGGAAAGCCTCAAGAACAGGGCAGATCAAAAAGAAGAAAGAATCTCAAGGATTGAAGATAACACTTTTCAATTAAATAAGTCAGTCACAGAGATAGAGCATGGAAATAAGAGAAAAGAGCAAAGCCTACAAGTAGTATGGGATTATGTGAAAAAGCCTAAGGTGAGATTTATGGGCATCTCTGAGGGTGAAGAAGAAAACACACAAGGGCCGGATAAGCTATTTGAAGATATAATAGAGGGAAACTTCCCAGGCCTTGTTAAAAATCTAGGAATCCAGGTACAAGAAGCTCAAAGGACTCCTAGGAGATTCATTGCAAACAGGAAAACAACACGACATGCAGTCATCACACTGGCCAAAATATACACCAAAGAGGCCCTCCTGTAAGTTGAAAGAAGCAGGTAACATACAAAGAAAACCGCATCTGAATAAAGCCAGCCTTCTCAACTGAAACCTTACAAGCAAAAAGAGACTGGAGCCCCATTCTTTTATCAAACAAAATAATGCACAAAGTAGACTCTTGTACACCACAAAATTAAGTTTTGTACATGAAGGAGAAATAAAGACATTCTCAGATAAGCAAAGACTGAGGGAATTCACCTAGATAAGACCAGCCCTCCAAGAAGTACTCAAAACAGTGTTACATGTGAATCAGCACAATAAACAGTCACCAATGCAAAATCACTCAAAAGCTAAAGATCAAAGGCCAGATACAACAATGGCTCAAGAGAGAAAACATAGCAATGAAGTTCTACCCAGCAGGATGAACAGAAATCTGCCCACATATCAGTTCTCTCGATAAATGTGAATGGATTGAACTCCCCACTCAAGAGACATAAGCTGGATGAATGGATAAATACACACAAGCTAAATACCTGCTGTCTTCTGGAAACACATAAAACCTTCATGGAAGCAGTCAGACTCAAGGTGAAGGGGTGGAAAATAATATTGCAAGCAAATGGAAGGCAAAAGAAGGCTGGCGTGTTGGTTTTGATTTTGGATATCTTAGTCTTTAAATCAACAAAGGTAACGAAAGACAAACATGGTCACTATATAATGATAAAGGGTACAGTTCAACATGAAGATATAACAATTCTAAATATTTATGTACCCAATTTAGGTGTACCTAGATTCATAAAGCAAAACCTACTTGATCTAAACAAAATGATAAACAGGAACACCATAACAGTCAGACACTTCAGCACCCCTCTGACAATACAGGACAGATCCTCCAAACATAAAATTAACAAAGAAATAATGGACTTAAACAAAACTCTAGAACAAATGGGTCTGACTGACATTTATGGAACATTCTACCCCAAAACCACTGAATGTACATTATTCTCATCAGCTCATGGAACATTCTCTATGATTGACCATATCCTAGGTCACAAAGCATGTCACAAAAAATTTTAAAGAATAGAAATTATACCATGCATATTCTCAGATCACAGTGGAAAAAAATTAGAAATCAACCCCAACAGGAACTCTCATCTCTACAAAAAGGCATGGAAACTGAACAATCTGCTGAATGATTATTTCATAAATGAGGACATCAAGATGGAAATCAAAAGATTCTTTGAACTGAATGACAAAGGAGACACAAGTTATCAAAATCTGTGGGACATAGCTAAAGAAGTCCTGAGAAGAAAATTTATGTCCATAAATGCCTACATCCAAAGACAGAAAGATCATAATTACACAATCTAATGAATCATCTCAAAGAACTGGAAAAGGATGAACAGGCCAAACACAAACCCAGCAGAAGAAGTCAAATAAATAAGATTAAAGCAGAACTAAATAAAATTGTCAACACCACCATCAACAACAACAAAAAACTATATGGAAGGTTAATAAACAAATTGCTTGTGTTCTTTGAAAAAATAAACAAAATTGACATGCCTTTGGCTAGATTAATGAAAAGCAGAAAATAAAGAGCTCTACTAAGCTCCACCAGAAATGAGAAAGGAGAAATTACAACTGATGCCACAGAAATAAATATATTATCTATGAATACTATAAAAACCTTTACACATATAAACTGGAAAATGTGGAGGGAATGGACAAATTCTTAGAAATACACAGCTTTCCTAGGCTCAATCAGGAAGAAATAGAATTCCTGAACAGGCCAATATCAAGTACTGAAATTGAAACAGCAATAAAAAGCCTTCCTAAAAAGAAAAGTCCCAGACCAGATGGTTTCACACCCGAATTTTACCACACCTACAAAAAAGATCTGGTGCCTACCCTGCAGAAATTATTTCACAACATTGAGAAGGAAGGAATCCTCCGCAACACATTTTATGAGGCCAACACAACCCTGATACCAAAACCAGGAAAGGATGCAACAAAAAGAGAAAACTACAGACAAATTTTCCTTATGAATATAGATGCAAAAATTCTCAAAAAAATCCTAGCAAACCAAATTCAGGTGCTTATCAAGAAAATAATTCATCACAACCAAGTGGGCTTCATCCCAGAGATGCAGGCATGGTTCAACATATGCAAATCTATAAATGTAATTCACCACATAAATAGAAACAAAAACAAAGACCATATAATCCTCTCAATAGATGCAGAAAAAGCATTCAACAAAATTATACACCATTTTATGATAAGAATGCTTAAAAATATAGGCATAGACAGGGCTTACCTAATAATGGTACAAGCCATATATGACAAACCCACAGGCAACCTCATACTGAATGGGAAAAAACTGATAGAATTCCCCCTTAGAACTGGAACCAGACAAGGTTGCCCTCCATCACCACTTCTATTCAACATAGTGATAAGTGTCCTAGCTAGTGCAGTCAGACAAGAGAAGGAAATCAAAGGCATCCAAATGGGAGTAGAAGTGGTGAAACTATCTCTTTACTGCAGATATGATCTTATACCTAGAAAATCCCAAAGATTCTGCCATGAGAAGACTGGAATTGATAAACAAATTCAGCAAAGTCTCAGGTTACAAAATCAACATACAGAAATCAATAGAATTCCTATATGCTTACTACAGTCAAAGTGAGAACCAAGTCAAAGAATCAATACCCTTCAAAAGCAACAAAGAAAATAAAGTACCTAGGAATGTATTTAACCAAGGAGGTAGAAAACCTCCACAGGGAGAGCTGTGAAGCACTGAGGAAGGAAATAGCAAAGGACATCAACAGGTGGAAAACCATATCCTGCTCATGGGTCAGCAGAATCAACATTGTTAAAATGTCTATACTACCCAAAGTGATCTACAGATTCAATGCAATCCCTATTAAAATACCAACATCATTTTTTACAGATCTAGGAAAAATAATTCTACATTTCATATGGAAACATAGAAAACACTGTATAACAAAAGCAATCTTAGGCAAAAAGAACAAACTGGCAGGCATCAATTTACCAGACTTCAAACTATACTGCAAGGGTATGGTAACTAAAACAGCATGGTACTGGCACAAGAACAGGGACAGACCAATGGAACAGAACTGAGAACCCAGATATAAACCCATCCTCATATAGCCATCTAATTTTTGACAAGGCAGACAAAAATATAGAGTAGGGAAAAGAATCCTTATTCAGTAAATGGTTCTGGGAAAACTAGATAGCCATATGTAGAAGACTGAAATAGGATCCGCACCTTCCACCTCCCACAAAAATGTGCTCACAGTAGATAACAGACTTAAACCTAAGGCATGAAACTATAAGAATTCTAGAAGAAAAAGTGGGATATACTCTTCTAGACATTGTCCTAGGCAAAGAATTTATGCAGAAGACCCCGAAGTCAATCACAGCAAAAAACAAAAATAAATAAACGGGACCTGGTCAAATTAAAAAGTTTCTGCACAGCCAAAGAAACTGTCATGAGAGCAAACAGACAATCTACAGAATGGGAAAAAATTTTCACATGATACACATCTGATAAATGGTTGATAACTAGAATCTAGTCAGAACTCAGGAAAATCAGCAAGAAAAAATCAAACAACGCTATCAAAAAGTGGGGAAAGGACATGAGCAGAATCTTTTCAAAAGAAGACAGACTAATGGCCAAAAAACATATGAAAAAATGCTCAACATCTCTTATCAGAGAAATGCACCTACCCCCAGTGTGGGAAAAAGTTTTCGCATACTACACATCAGATAAAGGACTGATAACAAGAATCTATTTAGAACTCAGGAAAATCAGTAAGAAAAAATCGAACAACCATATCAAAAAGTGGGCAAAGTACATGAATAGAAATTTTTCAAAAGAAGGTATAAAAATGGCTAACAAACATGTGAAAAAATGTTCAACATCTCTAATCATTAGGGAAATGCAAATCAAAACCACAATGAGATATCACTTAACTCCAGTGAGAATGGCCTTTATCAAAAAGTCCCAAAACAAAATATTTTGGTGTTCATGCAGAGAGATAGATACACTCATGCATTGCTGGTGGGACTGCAAACTGGTGCAACCTCTGTGGAAAGCAATATGGAGATACCTCAAAGAGATGCAAATAGATCTATAATTTGATATAGCAATCCCATTACTGGACATGTACCCAAAAGAACAAAAGACATTCTATAAAAAGGACATCTGCACTGGAACATTTATAGCAGCACATTCAGAATAGCAAAGATGTGCAAACAACCCACCGTGATTTGATTTTTGTGAGGGGTGAAAGGAGTGTGTCCTTTTTCAGTCTTCTACATGTGGCTATCAAGTTTTCCCAGCACCATTTATTGAATAAGAATTCTTTTCCCCCGAGTATGATGTTGTCTTCTTTGTCAAAGATTAGATGGCTATATAAGGATGGTTTTATATCTGCATTCTCGATTCTGTTCCACTGGTCTGTGTCCATTTTCTTGTGCCAGTACCAAGCTGTTTTAATAACCAGAGCCTTGTAGTATAGTTTGAAGTCTGGTAAATTAATACCTTCCATTTTATTCTTATTGCCTAAAATTGCTGTTGCTAAACAGGGTCTTCTCTGGTTCCATACAAAGCGTAAAATTATTTTTTCTTTATTTGTGAAAAATGATGTTGGTAATTTAATAGGGATTGCATTGAATCTGTAGATCACTTTTGGTAGTGTAGATATTTTAACAATGTTGATTCTTCTGATCCATGAACATGTTATGGTTTTCCACCTGTTTATATGCTCTGCTCTTTCCTCAGTGATTCATAGTTCTCTCTGTAACCCAAGTGCCCATCAATTCATGAGTGGATTAATAAAATGTGGTATATGTATACCGAGGATTACTATTCAGCTATAAGAAACAATGGTGATCTAGCACCTCTTGTATTATCCTGGATAGAGCCAGAACCCATTCTACTATGTGAAGTGTCCCAAGAATTGAAAAACAAGCACCACATATACGCACCATCAAATTGGTTTTCACTGATTAATGCCTAATTGCACATATAGGAATAATATTCATCAGATGTTGGGCTGATGGACGGGGGATAAGGGGATGGGTGTATACATACATGAGTGTGATGTGCATTGTCTGGTGGATGGACACGCTTAAAGCTCTGACTCGGGTGGGGCAAGGGCAATATATATAACCTAAACATTTGTGCCTCCATAGTATGCTGAAATAAAAAAGAAAGGAAAAAAAAGAAGGAAAAAATGTAATGAAATAATTAATACCACAGAAATGCTAAACCTCTTCCATGAATACTACATAAATCTTTATGTACAAAAGCTAGAGAACATAGAGGAAATGGCCAAGTTCCTAGAAATATACAAACTCTCAATACAAAACCAGGAAGAAGTAGAACTCCTGACCAGAACAAAAATGAACAGTGAGATGAAAACAGTAATAAGAAGTCTTTCAACAACAACAACAAAAAAAGCCCTGGACCAGACGAATTCACTGCTCAATTCTACAAGAGGTACAAAAATGACCTGGTACACACAATATAAAAATGATTGCATAATATTGAGAAGGAGAGAATCCCCTCCAACTCATACTATTAATATGAATCCAGTATCACCTTAATTCCTAAGCCAGGAAAGGAAACAACAAAAAAGGAAATCCAACACCATACTCCTTATGAATATAAATGCAGCAATCCTCAATAAAATACTTGCAAACCAAATTCAACAGCACATCAAAAAAAAAAATAATAATAATCTACTACAGCCACTGCACTTCATCCCAGGGCTGCAAGGAAGGTTCAACATATGTAAATTAATACATATGATTCACCACATAAACCAAAGGGAAAACAAAGTTATGATCATCTCAATAGATGGAGAAAAAGCATTTGGGAAAATCCAGCACCCTTTCATGATAAAACTCTCAAAAACCTAGTCATAGAAGGGATATGTCTCAGAATTATAAAAGTCTTACACATGACAAACCCGTAGCCAACATCACACTGAATGGGGAGAAGTTGAAAGCATTCCCACTAAGAACTGGAACAAGACAGTGACAAGGATGCCCACTGTTACCCCTTCTATTCAACATAGTGCTGGAAAGTCCTAGTCAGAGCAATGAAGCAAGAGAGAGAAATAAAGTGTATCCAAATCAGGAAAGAGGAGGTCAAACAGTAAATTATTGCTAATGATTTGATCTTGTACCTAGAAAACCCAAATAATCCCACAAAAAAAAAATCTCCTGGAATTGATAAATAAATTCAGTAAAGTGTCAGGATACAAAATCAATGTACATAAATCTGTAGCATTTCTATATATCAATAACTGTCAATCTGAGAGTCAAATCAAAGACTCAATACCATTCATAATAGCTACAAAAACTAAATTAATTATAATATATAGGAATATACTTATTCAAGGAGGTGAAATATCTCTATGGGGAGAACTACAAAACACTGAAGAAGAAAATTGCAGAGGATAAAAAGAAAAGAAAAATATATCATACTCATAAATAGGTAGAATCAACATTGTTAAAATGTGCATACTACATAAATTGATTGACACATTCCATGCAATCCCCATAAAAATTACCAACACCAAACTTCACAGTTACAGAAAAAAAAACAAACTCTATGCTCTGTTTGGAACCAGAAAAGAGCCCAAATAGCCACAGCAAACTTAAGCAAAAACACAAATCAGGAGACATAACATTACCAGACTTCAAACTGTACTACAAACCTATAGTAACCAAAACATCAGGGTTTTGGCACAAAAATAGAGAAAAAGACCAATGAAACAGAACAGAGAACTCAGCTATAAAACCACCTATCTACAAGCAAATTATTTCCAACAATACAGACAAAAATGTACACTGGGGAAAAGAAGCCCTATTCAATAAATGGTGTCATGAAAATTGGATAGTCACCATGTAGAAGAGTGTAACAGTACATCTCCCTCTCAACACTAACAAAAATTAATTTAAGATAAAAAAGACTTAAACATAAGGCATGAAACTTTAAGAATTCTAGAGGAAAATCTAGAAAAAGCTTCTAGATATTGGCCTAAGCAAAGTATTTATGACTAATACCTCAATGGCAATCATGGCAACAACAAAAATTAATAATTATGATTTGATTAAACTAAAAAGCTTCTGAACAGCAAAACAAACAATGAACAGAGAAAAAATAGGCAACCTAGAGAATGGGGGAAATATTTGCAAGCTACACATCTGATAAAGGACTAATATCCAGAATTTACAAAGAACTTAAGCAAATAGCGAGAAAAAAAAAAAAAACAACCCCATTAAAAAGTGGGAAAAAGGCATGAACAGAAGCTATTCAATGAAGAAAGACAAATGGCCAATAAACATGAAAAAATGGTCAGTGTCACTAATCATCAGGGAAATGCAACTTAAAACCACAGTGAGATCTCACCTTTCCTCAGTTAGAATTGCTTTTATTAAAAAGTCTATAAACAATAGATACTGGCATGGATGTAGAGAGAAAGGAATGTTTGTACACTGTTCTTAGGTTGCAAATTAGTACAACCTTTATGGAAACAGTATGGAGATTCCTCAAAAACTAAAAGTAGACCTACCATTCTATCCAGCAATCCCACTTTTGTGTATCTACCCAAAGGAAAAGAAGACTTTTCATCAAGAAATCATTTGCACTCAAATGTTTACTGCAGCACAATTCACATTTGAATAGAAATGGGATTAACCCAACTGCCCATCAATTCATGAGTGGATTAATAAAATGTGGTATATGTGTACCATGGAGTACTCAGCCATAAATAAAAATGAATTAATACCTTTTGCAACAATCTTGATGGAACTGGAGACCGTTCTCCTTAGTGAAGTATCTCGAGATTGGAAAAACAAACACCACATACATTCAGTATTAAATTAGAATTAACTGATGAGCACACATGTTACAGTGGGACATCAAACTCAGTGGACATCAACCAGGCAGGAGGGGAGAGAAGGGAAGGAGCATAAGCCTACCTAATGGATACAATTAACATTATTTGGGTGATGGGCATATGTATAGTTGGGACTCAAGCATTATGAAAGTTATCTATGTAACATAAAACATTTGTACCCCCTTAATATTTTGAAATAATAAAAAAATAAAGTGCCTATATCACGCTTATATTTCATTATAGGATCAATATCATATGTAAATTGTTTCAAAGATGTTTAAGTAAATACATTGTGGTATGTCAAAAAACAAAGCCCTGAGAAATGTCATTATCATGTTCTCATAATGGTTTAACAGTGAGAATTTTACTTTATTGCAATGTAATGAACATATGGTGCTTATTTTTCCATTCTTGGGATATTTCGCTTAGTAGAATGGGTTCCAGCTCTATGCATGAAAATACAAGAGGTGCTATATCACCATTGTTTCTTATAGCTGAGTAGTACTCCATGGTATACATATACCACATTTTATTAATCCACTCATGTATTGATGGGAACTTGGGTTGTTTCCACATCTTTGCAATTTTGAGTTGTGCTGCTATAAACATTCGAGTGTAGATGTCTTTTTGATAGAATGTCTTTTGTTCTTCTGGGTAGGTGCCCAGTAATGGGATTTCTGGATCAAATGGTAGGTCTACTTGTATCACTTTAAGGTATCTCCATATTGCTTTCCATGGAAGTTGCACTAGTTTGCAGTCCAACCAGCAGTGTATGAGTGTTCCTATCTCCCCACATTTATTGTAAGTTTTTCACTACTAACCATATAAATAACTTGTAAATAACTTGACATCATAAAAAAGAAAATAAGGTGTATATATACACAATGAATATTATTCTGCCACAAAAAATAATGAAATCCTATCATTTTCAGCAGCATGGATGCAACCACTGTTTTATGTAAAGTAAGCCAGGCACAAAAATACAATATTGCATGTTCTCAGTCATATGCGGGAGCTGAAAAAGTGGGTCTCATGGTGGTAGAGAGTAGAATGGTGGTTATCATAGAATGAGAAGGAAAGGGAGGGATGAAGAGAAGTTGGTTGATGGGTACAAACATAAAGTTAGATAAATGAATAATTTCTAGTATTTGATAATACCATGTGGAAATTATAGTTAAAAATAAGGGCAGATGTGGTGATGGGGAGGGGATGGGTGTATACATACATAATGAGTGCAATGCACACTGTCTAGGGGATGGACATGTTTGAAGCTCTGACTTGGAGGGTGGGGGGCAAGGGCAATATACGTAACCTAAACTTTTGTACCCCTACAATATGCTGAAATAATAATAAAAAAATAAAAAAATAAAAATAAAAAAATAAAAAAAATAAAAAATAATGTATATTTCAAAATCACTAGAAGAGAATAATTGTGGTTTCCAACACAAAGAAAAGGTAAAATTTGAGATGATGGCTATCCAATTACCCTGATTTGATCGCCACACATTGTATACATGTATGAAAATACCAAATGTACCCCCAAAATATGCACAACTATGGTAAATCAATTTCAAAAAAAAAAAAAAATTAAAGAATTAAAACAACCTAAATTTTTATCTTGTAATTCTGGAGCTCAGAAGTTCAAAATGGATGTTATTGGGCCAAAATCAAGGTGTTGCTGGAGGTGCATTCTTTCTGGGACTCTAGAGCAGAATCTCTTTGCCTTTCCTTGTTTCTAGAGGCTACTCACATTCCTTGGTTTTTGGATCCTTTGTCTTCAAAGCCAGCAATTTTAGTATCTGTCTCTTGCTTTCTCTCTCTTTCTGTTTTTGTTGTCATATCTCTTTCTGAGACTATTTTAAGGATCCTTGTGATGACATTAAGTCTGTCCAGATAATTCAGAATAGTACCCCATCTCAAGGCCCTTAACCTAATCACATCTGTATTTAAAGTGCCTTTTGCTGTGTAAAGCTACATATTCACATTTTTGGGTGATTGGGGTATGGATGCTTTGGGGAGGGTATTATTCTGCCTACCACAACTGGTTTAGGAGGATCTCAGTTGGGATGACTTGTTTCTACTCCACGTGTTTTTATTTTCCAGTAAGCTAGCCCAGTCTTCTTTATATGATAAAGATTGAGTTCCCAGCATCAAGAGGCAAAGCCCCAATTATTGAGTGTTTTTTAAGCCCCAGATTTGATAAGGTCTAACTGGCCAAAGCAAATCACAGGACCAACACCAAATTCAAAGTGGGAATGGATAACACAATGATATGGTTATAGAAAGGAAAAATTTATTTGCTACAATTACTAACAATTTAACACACTACAATAATTTAGGTTGAGTTATTTCCTCTCAAAACTTTGAAGGTATGAATCCACTGTATTCTAGCTTCTAATATTTTGTTAAGAAGTTGTAACTACAATTATTGTTCTGTTTAGATGGTCTTTCTGAGTACTTGGGTGTACTAGCGTTGCTAGACCTATAGAGTCTTTTTTTCATGAATTCTGGAAAGTTTTTCAGCCATTACCTCTCAAATATTGCCTCTCTTTCAATTATCTCCACTCTGTCCTTTTGTGACTTTCATTAGACATATGGAAGACAGTTTAATTCAAGTATATGTATATTTTAACATTTTATATTTAATTTTCCATATCCTTGTTTTTCTGAGTTGTGATTTGGATAATTTAATTGTTACTGGTGCATCTTCCATTTCATTAATTCTCTTTAGTTGTCTATTTTGCTGTTTCTCTTGTAAGATGTATTCTTTACTTTTTAATTTGAGTAATTATATTATATTTGATATTTAGAAGTTCCTCTTGTATTTTGAATTTTTATGTCAGTTTCCAATATTATCACTGGTGATTTTTGTAATTGTGTAGTTTATTTTTTAACCATTATATACATATCTGTTCTATACTCTGTATCTGAGTAATCCGATATCTGAAATCGTTATGGTTCTAAATCTGCTTGTTTTCTTTTCCTCTACTAACTTTCAATAATAGTGGCTTGGTTTCTTTTATGTGTTGTGATATTTGATTATGAAGCATTCCTAGATGTTAATTGTTTGAATTTCTAAATGGAGATGGGAAAACATTCCTGCAGAGGTTACATGCATTTTCTTCTATTTCTAGAAGTATCTAGAGCATTGAACTACAATCAATAAGCTTTCCTTTCAGAATCTCAGCTCAGACCCTAAGTCCAAGTTTTCCTTTTTCCTTGCAAACTTAGGATCAATATTCTGATAGCAATTCTGTCTCAGGCATCTGTAAGTCTTTCACCTACATCTTTGGTTCTAGCTCTACCTGGACCACAGTTCTTTGGTGTTCCATTCTCAGATGATGGTCTCCTTTTTGCTTTTTTTTTTTTTTTTCAGGTGAGGAATAGATGAGGTCTTTCTCTACATTTTGTGAGACCTTCAATGTCTCACAAATAATATCCGGCAAAGATTTAGTAGTTATAAAATTGAAGGGTCACTTGGAGCCTCCTGCATTGTCTAAGTTTGTCAGAAGAAGGTGTTAGAGATACAAAGGCCTAGAAGACTCAGGAAATTTTTGTTTTCCATATACATATGTGCTCTCTTACATTTCTGTTAAAACATATTACAATCTTCAGTGCAATTTTTATCACAGTGAAAGCATGATGAAAAGTATCAATTGACACTTGGCCTTAGAGTCACAGAGACAAAAGAGAGAAGTTGCCAATTTGATGACATGGAGCACATGTGTTCAGTACAAACAGAATATCTGTTACTGAGCTCCGGCTTCCTGTTGCCATTCAAGTGTAAAGGCTCAGTGTTGCTACATATTTTTATATTTAATATAAGATAAAAATCCAGATATATCTGAGATATATAACTTTTGGCAATAAAATAATGAATTTTAAAATAATACTGTGTGACTGAAATACTCAAGGTCTATGGGGGCATGGTTTTTCTAATAAAATAAAACTGGTAACCATTAATAAAAACAAGGTTTTGGCCATTAGATTAAGGGCCCTACTTTTTGACATATTGAGAATGAGGTCTTGATGGAACATCAAAATGAAAATAGCCATCTATGAAATGGGAAGATTTGTGACTTCTAGTATGCATCTAAAGTATGTATTGTTGGAAAAGGATTTTTAAAAAGGTTGAAAATATTAATTATAAGCAGACATTGCAAGCTTTGCTAAAATATTTGTACTTTATTCAATATGTAATGATAAATTTTAGAGAGTTTTAGTATGAAGTGGTAAGACTTAAGTATGTTTCATGAAAAATAATCAATTTATGGTATGAAAGATATACTAGAACAAGGGTTTCTATTCTGTTTGGCCATGAGCTTTTATCAATAAAAATTATTTTATTATGAACTTTTTGACACATGTATACTCATTTGGTTTTAAATTACATACATTTTCTGTTATGCTACATATATACATTATAAAGTATACTCAAAAATAAAAATTTAAGAATTGAATTAAAATGAAATACATAACACTTTACAATGTGTTTCTTACTGTGATGCTTTGCACCATCACTAGCCAATACTTCATAGCACATATGCATTTAGGTAAAGATTTATCATTAATAGTAGTAGATATAAATAGGTATTTTAAAAATATTTTGTGGACATTAGCAAATTATGATGACTTTATATATCTTATCTGATTATTGTCATTTTTACCTTGTATTGAGACTTAAGAAGTGCTTATTCTATGGGAAAAAAATTTTGCATGCTACACATCCGATAAAGGACTGATAACAAGAATCTATTTAGAACTCAGGAAAATCAGCAAGAAAAAAATCAAACAACCCTATCAAAAAGTGGGCAAAGGACATGAACAGCAATTTTTCAAAAGAAGACAGAAGAATGGCCAAGAAACATATAAAAAAATGCTCAACATCTCTAATCATCAGGGAAATGCAAATCAAAACCACAATGAGGTATCACTTAACTCCAGTGAGAATGGCCTTTATCAAAAAATCCCATAACAACAAATGTTGACGTGGATGCAGAGAGGCAGGAACACTCATACACTGCTGGTGGGATTGCAAACTAGTGCAAACCTCTGTGGAAAGCAATATGGAGATACCTTAAAGGGATACAAGTAGACCTACCATTTGATCCAGCAATCCCATTATTGGGCATCTACCCTAAAGAACAAAAGACGTTCTATGACAAAGATACCTGCACCTGAATGTTTATAACAGCACAATTCACAATTGCGAAGATGTGGAAACAACCCAAGTGCCCATCAATACATGAGCAGATTAATAAAATGTGGTATATATGTATACTATGGAGTACTACTCAGCTATAAGAAACAATGGTGATTTAGCACCTCTTGTATTTTCATGCATAGAGCTGGAACCAATTCTATTAAGTGAAGTATCCCAAGAATAGAAAAATAAGCACCACATGTACTCACCATCAAATTGGTTTCACTGATCATCACCTAAGAGCACATTTAGGAATAACATTGATCGGGTGTGAGGCAGATGTGGGTGGGGGAGGGGTTGGGTATATATATACATAATGAGTGCGATGCGCACTGTCTGGGGGATGGACACGTTTGAAGCTCTGACTCAGGGGGTGGGGGGCAAGGGCAATATACATAACCTAAACATTTGTACCCCACCAATATGCTGAAATAAGGAAAAAAAAAGAAGTGCTTATTATTCTACAAGTGTCAGAGCTGCATTCTTATATTATTCGTATGCATTTGTAATATTCATATAATTCCAGTCTTAAACTTTATTGCAGAAGTATCATAAGCCCCTTCGCCATGTTGGATTATTCGTTTAGTTAAAAATAGATAATATAATATGTAAATCCACTGAACTGGAGCAGGTAATCCACAATATCTAACCAAAAGCTGAAAATGAATGCAGAATGAAGATACAACTATCAAACCTTCCATATTATGGTATTCCCACTTTGTTTTTCATGGTTGCATGCCTATCATCATTGTTAAATAAACATATATGAACCAAGTCAGATGCCAGTGTCAATATGTACGTTAAATATCAGTAAAACTTAATTTTTATCTGATTTTTAAGACATCTAATAAATATAAACCAATGCTCTAACATTTCTGTCCTGAATACTAATGGGTCACTTTGAGTAACTTTGTGTCAATGTGCTTCCATTTGGAGATGACTGCCCTAGAAGAATTATTGAAATCAGAGGAAATGATTAGGCAAATATCTGTATAGTTCATGCATGTGTTATAACAGATTGATCTCAGTTTCTGGAAAGTATGTGGAATATAGTCTTATGTGAGAAATGATGTAATGGAAAACTTGATAATACTTGCTAAGTAGATGGATATAGGAAATGATGTAGGAAGATAAAAGGATAATTCTGAAGTTTGAAGACTGAAAACTGAAAAAAAAATCAGTAACCATTAATAAAAAAAAGAACAAGCTTTTGTGCATTAGATTAAGGGCTCTACTTTTTGACATATTGAGAATGAGATCTTGATGGAACATCAAAATGAAAATAGCCAGCTATCAAATGGGAATATTAGAGCAGTGTCCCACAAGAGTTTGAACTAAGTAAACAAACTTCACGTAGAAGTGACAATTGAGATGCTGAGATAAGTGAATTCTCTAAGGAACAAAATGAAATAAAATCAAGGGGACAGTCTTATATTTAAGGAGGAGTAGACAAAAAAGGAGGTAGAAAAGCAACAAAAAGCCTAGTTGAAAAGTTGAGAGAAAAAAATTTGAGAGAGAAAAGTCACAAATGATAAAGTTTAAGAGCATTTTAGTAAGAGATGGTTAATCAACTACTGAAGGGAAGTAAATTTTAATGAGATCTAAGAATTTAGTTTTATCATTTGGAGATTATTCCAAAAATAATTTTAGCAATGAGGAAGAGGAAGGAATCAGATTACAAAGAATTAAAGTATGAGTATAAAGGTTCCCAAAATATAGGAAATGATTGCACATTATTTTTTTTTGGTTGTTGTGAGATTTTATTTATTTATTTACTTCAGGATATTATGAGGGTACAAACGTTTTGGTTACATTTTATGTCTTTGCCTCACGCAAGAGAGGTTTAGAGGCTTGCCCTTTCCCTCTACAATGCACACCATGTCCATTAGTTGTGAGTTCACACCCCCAACCTCCTAATCCCTGGAGAATATTACTACTGTGTGAGCACCATAGTGTTGATCAGTTAGTGCCAATTTGATGGCAAAGTACATGTGGAGGCTATCTTCTTACAGGTTATTGGTCTGTTCAAGGTTTCTTTTTGTTTTGTTTTGAAAAACCCACTTTATTCATATATTGGAACCAGAATCATGAGGAGACCATGTTTTTTTTTTTTCTCTCTGACATTTCCTAAACATTTTTCTATCTTTATCTTTCCTCCCAAACATCCAGAAAGTTTGCATACTTAATTACCTTGATAAAGAAACATAATTAATAATTACAAACAACAGACTTTCTGACATCACTTTAAATAATGACAGTCAACTATTTAATTTTTGAGTTTTTTCAAATAAAAATACCATGTATTCAGAGGAGGGAGACTAAAGCTAAACATTTATTGACAAATCCATGGGATATACTGGCTGTTTTAGATCAAATATGATATAAAATGGCTTTTAAATTCACATATATGAATATATACTTACATACATATAATATAAAAAATTTAGAAATCATTTTTGTTACAAAAATAAAAGAGATTTCCAAACATGACAAACTCATTCTTCATCATATGGTAATGTGTATGTCCCAATGTCAAAAGTGAGTGAGTGTGTGTGTATATGTTAGAGATTGTATTCAGCACCTGGTACTTTCAAATGTCTATACTGCCCAAATTGATCTACAGATTCAATGCAATCCCTATTAAATTACCAACATCATTTTTCACAGGTATAGAAAAAATAATTTTACACTTTGTATGGAACCAGAGAAGACCCCGTTTAGCAAAAGCAATTTTAAGCAACAAAAACAAAATGGAGGTATTAATTTGCCAGACTTCAAACTATACTACAAGGCTGTGATTATTAAAACTGCTTGGTATTGGCACAAGTGCAAGGACACAGACCAGTGGAACAGAACAGAAAATCCAAATATAAAACCATCCTCATATGGCCATCTAATCTTTGACAAAGCAGACAAAAACATACTCTGGGGAAAAGATTCCTTATTCAATAAATGGTGCTGGGAAAACTGGATAGCCACATGTAGAAGACTAAAACAGGAGCCACAGCTTTCACCTCTCACAAAAATTA
>MPIZ01000678.1:179695-202016 GCA_003258685.1 Prolemur simus | reverse complement strand
GAAAAGATTCCTTATTCAATAAATGGTGCTGGGAAAACTGGATAGCCACATGTAGAAGACTAAAACAGGAGCCACAGCTTTCACCTCTCACAAAAATTAAATCACGGTGGATAACAGATTTAAACCTTAGGTGGGAAACTATTAGAATTCTAGAAGAAAATGTAGGAAAGACTCTTACAGACATTGGCCTAGGCAAAGAATTTATGAAGAAGACCCCTAAGGCAATCATAGCAACAACAAAAATAAATAAATGGGACCTGATTAAATTAAAAAGCTTCTGCACAGCCAAAGAAACAATCATGAGAGTAAACAGACAACCTACAGAATGGGAAAAAATTTTTGCATACTACACGTCAGATAAAGGACTGATAACAAGAATCTATTTAGAACTCAGGAATATTAGCAAGAAAAAAATAAAACAACCCTATCAAAAAGTGGGCAAAGAACATGAACAGAAACTTTTCAAAAGAGGACAGAATAATGTCCAACAAACATATGAAAAAATGTTCAACATCGCTAATCATCAGGGAAATGCAAATCAAAACCACAACGAGATATCACTTAACTCCAGTGAGAATGGCCTTTATCAAAAAGTCCCAAAACAACACATGTTGGCATGGATGTGGAGAGACAGGAACACTCATACACTGCTGGTGGGACTATAAACTAGTACAGCCCCTGTGGAAAGCAATATGCAGATACCTTAAGCAGATTCACATTATTTTAAAGAGTGTTGAGCAAACAAGAATCCAGAGATAGGCAGGACTTGGTTGCTTCAGGAGGACAGGACTAAGGGGCTGGTGGTAAATTTGATTGTGCCACCCACTGAAATCTCAATAGCAATTTTGAAACAGTTGGTCCTGAAGAGAACACTCAAACAGAAGGATCTCAACTCTAAGACATTTAATAAGTGGTCAGCCCTTAATTATGAAAATTTTCCTTGAAAATAAAAGGATTAAATCCTCAGTCCCCAGAACCCAGACTAAGTTAATGAGTAAGTCTCCAGTTCAGGGAAGATAATGTATAAGCAAGTCAAAATAGCAGGGTGACCAGTCAGTGAAAAAAAGGTATGGCAGTACTCCAGCCCTATAATAAGAAACAGAAAGAATGATCTGTTGGAATTCAGAAATACAGACCAAGACAGAAATCCAGGTTGTTGAATCAACAATCTTGGGGATTAACAGTATAACGGTGAATTCGGGGAAGTCCTTTCTGCAGAGCATCCATCAACGAACCAGGTTACAGATTATTTGACTGCAAGACTTGGGGTGGGGGAAAAGCAATATATTTATATATAGCTATTACTACTGATCATTTTGGATTAGCTAAGGACCAAGTTTGCAGATCACAGCTATCTAGCTGCAAACAGCTAATAGGGCAGAGGTTGAAAAATCAAGGCATATATTGGCAGATGGGGTAAAGTTTTAATTTTGTTGTCTTAAAGGTGACTTAGGCCTAGGAATGACAAAGGGGAAGGTAACAGTTGAATGGAATATGTTAAATATGTAAGAAGAAGAATAAAATTTGTGGAGGGAAATAACGAATTAAGTGGGAAAAAATAAGATGGAAATTTCCTTTCCCTTAACAAGGTAGTTATTTGTACATTGTAGAAATGTTTAATTTTTAATCAGGTGCCAGCCTATGTACATACTATAGAGTGGTGAACAATAAATACAAAGGTTTGACTTCATGGAGCTTATGATCTAGTAGGGGAGACAGAAAAATATGTATTAATATATAAGTAAAGAACTTGATAAGACTTGTGTAGAAAAGAACAGGATGTTGTGGAAAAAAAAAGGAAACATAGGGTAGGGGAGGGATTAGGCAACTGATTTAGATCAGGTTGTAGAGAATGGCCAGGTTTAAGGTGTTTCACTGGAGCTAAGATCTTAATGGATGGGCTGAACAAGGTGCTGACCTGGTGGAAAAGCCTTTCAAGTAGAAATAATAGGAATGGAAAGTGCTCTGAAGAGAGAACAATTTTGGCATATGGAGAATCAGAAAGAGGCTGGAGCATATTGTGTGAGGGAGAAAGTAGTAGAAGAATGTATGAGAGAATCAGTGAAAGTTCATATCATGCAGAGTTTTGTAGATTGTGGTAGACTTTGAATATTAAATTCTAAGTGTGAAGGGGGAAGGCATTGAAGGATTTAAACAAGACAGTGAAATTATCTAATTTACATATTTAAAAGAGTATTCTCACTGCTGTTTGGACAACAAAATTGAGTGGAAATGGGAATTGGATACAGAGAGAAAAATATGAGGCTATTTCAATATTCAGCCAAGAGATGAGCATGGCTTGTCATAGGCTGATGATGGTGGGGAGGGAGAAAAACAGACATGTGGGATATATTTTGGAAATAGAAATTGCAGAACTTTATAATGTATTAGATATGTGTAAAGACTGAGAGAAAGGTGTACAGAAAGAAACTAGGTTTCTAGGTCAGGCAGCTGCTTGATGTGTCAAATAATTACATTAAAAAATAGGTTTGAAAAAGGAAAACCAATTTAATCAATGTGGCAGATGAGAATCAAATAATAAAAATGGCAATTTATTTCATATACCGACATGTGATGAGGTTTAAATTGAGTAGTGTATTAGAATGACCTATTCTTGGGTCATTTTCAGTTCCTCATTATTCAGATATAACTAAAAATTTAAAAGCATCTGTCTGTAAAATTGAAGATTCCATTAGTAGTTTTGGATTTCTGTCCCTATAAATCAAAATGGAAACAATGGAAACTCAATTATGCTGAAGAAGGTAGGCACACTTTAAAACACTATCTACTACAGAATTCTTCAAAATGTAAACACATTTTATTAAGTGCCTTCAAACTTCATATTGTTTGCCTTGAGACTGTTTTTAAGACTGAATGGAAGCATGCATTGAAATAAAACATATTATTTTTTTTGTTAAAATATATGAAATATATATGGAGATCAAATTTGAAAATTTGACCTAGCTGACCCCCAGAAGTTCAAGTCTTTGCTACTATAAGAACATGTCTATAAGTATCATTCCTTACAATAAAAATTTTGACTACCTATAGTGTTTCCTTTCTGTTTGTAGATAAAACTGTCTACTGAATAAATTGTGAAGTATGAAAACCTGATCTTCCAAATTTTTCTAATCCATTATTTTACTCCTCGTTTTCTGCACATTTACTAGAAATCCAATATTCTATTTCTGCCTTCTTGCCTTCCTTTCTCTATACCAATTGTGGCATTCTACAAAAGACTTACAACCACTGCACCCCTATTTTTTAATATTTTCCTCTCCATATGATCCAGCAATTCTACTTCTAGGTATATGCTCAAAAAAATTAAACACTGGTACTCAAAAAATACTTGCACACAAACATTCATAATAGCATTATTCACAATAGACAAAAGTTGAAAACAACCCAAATGTCTATGAACAGTGAATGAATAAACAAATTGTACTATGTACATAAAATAGAAAAATATTCAGTCATAAAAAGGAATGAAGTCCTGATACATGGTATAACCTCAAAAACATTTATGCTAAGTGAAATAATCCAGACAGAAAAAGTCATATATTGTATGATTCCATTTGCTTCTTCACAATTCTATCAAAATTTAATTGATTCACGGATGATATGATCCTATATATAGAAAATCTTATAGGAGCCACAAAAAATACCAGATCAAATCAAGAATTCAGCAGTTTCTGGGTACAAGATCAACACACAAAAATCAGTTATGTTTTTATACACCAACAATAAACTATATGAAAAGAAAATTAAGAAAATAATTCCATCTATAATATCATCCAAAAATAAAGTAACTAGGAATAAATTCAACCAAACAGGTGAAAAAGTTATACATAAAGCATTACCTTAATAAATTAAAGAAGACATAAATAAATGGAAAGACATCCCATGTTCATGGACTAGAAGACTTACTATTATTAAAATGGTTATACTACCTAAAGTGATCTACATATTTAATGCAATCACTATCAAAATTCTAATAGCCTTTCTGCAGAAATGGAAAAGCTAACCCCCAAATTCATATGGAATTGCAAAGGTCCTTGAATACTAAAAAATTAATGAAAAAGAAGAATAAAATTGGAGGACTGACATGTTCTGATTTCAAAACTTACTACAAAGCTATAGGATTTAAAACAGTGTCACACTGGAATGCAAATAGACATATACACCAATGGAATAAGATTGAGAGTCTAGAAATAATTATATATACCTATGGCCAACTTATTTTTAACAACGATTCCAAGGCCATTCAATGGATAAAGATTCCTCTCTTCAATAAATGGTGCTCTCATACAACTTGATATCATTGTGTAAAAGAATAAAGTTGGAGCTATACTTCACAAGATATATAAAAATTAACTAAAAATTTTATCAAAGACCTAATTATAAGAAGTAAAACTCTAAAACTCTTAGAAGAAAATAAGATTTTTCTTGACTTCATGAATTTGAATTCAGCAATGGGTATTTAGATCTGACACCAAAAGTAAAAGCAACAAAGAAAAAACAGATAAATTGGACATTGTCAAAATTAAAAACCTTCTGCATGTCAAAGGACATTATTAAGGAAGAGAAAAGCAACTTACAGAATGGGAAAAAATATTTTCAAATTATATATCTAATAAGAAATCTAGTATCCAGAATATATAAAGAACTCTTATGACTCAACAACAAAATGACAATCAAATTCAGCTTTCATAAGTCATCTTCAACAACAACATCCAAAAACCAACTCCAAACAACCAACCCAAGGACTTGAATTGATTTTTCTCCAAAGATATGCAAATGGACAACTAGCGCATGAAAAGATGTTAAACATCATTAGTCATTAGGTTAATGCAAATCAAAGTCACAATGAGATACCACCTCATTCCCACTAGGATGGCTACTAAAAAAAATAGAAAAATAACTAGTGTTGGCAAGGATGTGAAGAAATTGGAATCCTCATATATTGCTGATGAGAATGTAAAATCGGTAGATTGCTGTGGAAGTTTGACAGTTCCTTAAAAAGTTAAACACAAAATTACCATATGACCTAGCAATTTCATTTCTAGGTATGTACTCAAAAGAATTGAACACTGGTACTCAAAAAATACTTGCACACAAATGTTCATAATAGCATATTCACAATTGACAAAAGATAGAAATACCCACATGTCCATACATAGCTGAATGGATAAACAAATTGTGTTATATACATAAAATGAAAAATATTCAGCCATAAAAAGGAATAAAGTACCAATACTTACTGTAACATGGAAAACATCTTTGCTACAACACAAATGGTCACATGTTAGATGATGCCCTTTATATGGATTATCATGAAGGGTTAAATCCATGGGATGAAAAGTAGTTTGGTGGTTTTAAGGAGCTGGGGGAAAGGAAGAATGGGGAATAACTGCTTAATGGGTATATGATATTATTTTAGGGTGATGAAAATGTTTAGGATTAGATAGAGATGGTAGTAGCACAACATGGTAAAGGTACTAAAGGATGCTGAATTATACATTTTAAAATGGTTAATTTTATTTTATGTGAAATTTGCCTCAATTAAAAAAAAAACTATCTGTGTCCCATTTCCTTAAATCTAATCAATAATAGCTTAATGTTCTACTCCCTCTCAGATAAAATATGCAATCTGATGGGTGGGTAATAGTGATTTAACACAAAGAATTGGCTAATGGTGGAAATTTCTGGCAGGGCTAGTTAGATAAATATTATTGGCTATGGAGGTTGCCTGACTTCCTCAATTAATACAAGTGTAAATGTGTTTTCTCTTACAAGACAATTTTAGTATACTGATAATAGTACTATGTCATGATTTTTGCATTTTTATGATTGTCTAATGTCTTTAAATCTTAATTATGTGCATAGCTGAAATGTATTACTCAGAGGAGGTTTATTGTATAACCAGAGCTTTATTTCTGGAAGCAAGTGGTATTAACTGCCAGCCGTTTTGAACCCTACATCTTTAGAAATATTATGATGTGTATACATTTGAAAAGGATTTGTCTTTTGTACTGGGAGAGCACCTAGGGCTTCTGAAACAGGCTTATTGATAAGTAGGCTGTCTGTCATCCTACCATTTAAAAATTTCTTTGGTTTTATGCTTCTATAAATGGACCACTTTAATTTGAAACATCTGTGTCTGATTTAAAGTGCTACTATATTATGTAACTGTAAAAATCATTCCTCCTTTATAACTGTTTAGAGGAAGTACTATTGAAATAGATGAAACTTTCCTTTAGGGGAACTTCTCCCTTCCTCAGAGTTGAATAAAGATTCCTTCCATTTCTCTCCAAGCAGGTGCAAAAGATACAGTTACAGCAGTCTTAGAGTTTGTTGGAACTAAATTTTGTCATAAAACTTTATACTGCAATGGATGTGCTGTAAATGTAAAATGGGTACTACAACACATTCTAAAAGGCTGGAAGGAAATTCCAAGCTCTAAGAAAACCTCAGAATCAAAATTGATACTTCAGAATGTTTCAACAGTCAAAGAATATAGCTTAGGAAGAAAACATGCTTCAATTATCTTACTAGAAAACAAACAAATGAAAAAAAGGAATAGCAAAATAGTATCCAAAGCTGGTTCCTACTAAAACTCTGATTATTCTATGAAAGTGTTATAGTCCAGTTGCCTAGTCTGTTTCTACTGTAAAAATGAGTGTTTAGGATAGTATTTCAAGCAAATCGATTAAATCTCAAAACAAATGTTTAATAAGATAATCTTTACTTACTAGAGAAAATAGAAATGACTGAAATTATTTTCCTAAAGGAATTTTACTTCACATGTTTCCACATATGTCATTCCATATGTAATATTATGATATTTATCAATGGATACCTTCAATAGATTTAAAAAGATATTATGAGGTGTTTATATATTTGGACAATTTCTCTTGCTATCACTATCACTAATGATTTTAGAAAGTATTTTAGGAAATTTACAGTAATTTAATAGCTTGCTATATTAGGTTCATGATTAGTTACAAGAACAATTAAATTCTGTTTGAGAGTAGTAGGGGAATTAATGTTTTTAAGGATAAGAAATTTCATCTATGATTTTCATATAAAATTGATCCTATCAACATTTCTGTTCTCACAGACTCTAAAATGTTGTGAAGAGCCTATAGCAATGGTATTTCTATGTATGCAACATAATGACCATAAAGTCTTTGCTAGGGATGATACTTCATTATCCAGAGGAAATGTTAAAGGAATTTATCAGGAGTTTCAGAAAATGAATTCCCAAGGGAAGTCTCTCACAATGGTTCTTATATATCACCATCAATACTGACTATTCTGGACTTCCACACCATCTGTTGGGCCATATTTCTTCATTCAAAACCTTTCCCACTCCTTAAAAACTGAAATCACAAAGGGATTCCTTTTAATTCTACAATAAAGAGGCTTTATACAGAGAATCTTTCTGTCTTTGGCTATCTATCATCCTTTGTCTCCTTTAAGTAATAGCACCTTGATTTTCTTCTATAGGATTGCCTCTTCTCCATAGTGATCAGTCTTTTGGGGACAGTCAAACAGGGTTTCCCTCCCTTCTTTAGCCAAATTATGGTTAAAAATGCAAGCTTAACCAATTAGGGTCTCTGTTGAGCAGAATGACAAAAGAATGACAAAAATGGTTAGACTTGATTCATCCCAGAAGAAGCAGTATAATATACCTGCTACGTGGATCACTAGAATTGTCCTTGTTCCTACCCTTTTTGTGCTTAGTCATTCAGCTGTTCTTTTGATTTTCAGGGCTATGCATTGTCATTCATGTAGACAGATCAATAGATTAGGTAGATAAATGCTTGAGTTATCCAAAGTCATTTTATTTTTGCTTGCAAGCAAAGAGTTTAAATAAGAAACTGACTTATAGTATTGCCCTGACAAGGTGTTTGTGAGTGTCAAAACAAGGTAAGGAATATAAAATACCTAGCATGTTGTATGGCACATGAGTGTCTATTAATATTAATATTAACTAACAAGAATTGAACCTGACAGTACTGAGCACTTCACTTGCATTACCTCACATAGTCCTTACTATGGATCTATGAGGTAAATTCCAATATTCTCTCCATTTTATAGATGAAGAAATGGAGAGTGTATGAGGCCCAAGCTCATGCAGCTAGTAAGTAATGAGGCTGGGATTTGAAGCCTGGCCATCATCAGATACACAAATTCAAACATTGTATTCTAATTCAGTTCCTCATCTTTCTCATGTGGCAGTGAAGAAGTTGTAATTGAAGGGATCCATTGTGACAGTGTAGTACAGCCCTAACTTCTACGTGAGAAATACTATACTGAACAGCTGTTTCTAACAAATAGCTTTGCCCAGTATTAAAGCATCATTGTATTAATTACTTTTCTGCTACGTATGGAGTTTCTTGATGGTCATCTGTTGACTAGCCTGTCCCATGTCAATAACCTAGTGGTAAATTATATTCCCAAAGATGTGTATTTCCTTCTCCTATGTGCAATGTGGGAAACATTTTAGTAAATGGATGGATCTGTATCTTCAATATCATATACATAATACATCTGCGAAATAAAACAATCAATATTTGATCTTTGGAACAGTAATTATGTTTTTCATATAAATGGGATTATATGGCTTTTATAAAAGCAACATCTGGCTCATTCTGGCTTAAGAGTCTTCTAGGTTTCTGCCATAAAAAATGATCCAAGTTTTTTCATACTTCCAATGTGATGAAACCCTTTGGGTTAGTTGCTGAAGTAAACCAAAGGCTGCATTACAAAAGCAGTAAGTAAGAAATTTTCCAGTTGGCACCTTTAGCCATTTTTCCTATTATAAACTTGTTAGCACAAATGAATCTACTTTTTTGAGATAACATCTGATTACTCTATGTTCCCAAAATAAATAGTCCACCAGGAAAGGTTATTGCCAACTCCATTATGGAGGAGAAGGGATGCTAACTGAATGTCATTTTGAGTGGTAATCACCCATTTCTTTTACCATGTTGTCCTCAGGAACCTGTCTGACCACGTTATTCTTAAACACACACTTAAAACACACTGCATAAAACTTGGACTTAAATTCATTTATAGAATTACCTTCTGATGAGGTTTCAGAATGCCCTCAGATCTTTCTTTGGCTTCAGACATAATAAGGACATACTTAAGTTTTCAAACACTAGTTCATTATTGTAAACGGACCTGCCATCCTTTCCAAAGTATTCATGATCCTTCCCATTTTGCATAAAATATTGTGTATCTCAGTGACAAAACAAGAGATAATAGGTGAAAAAGAATGCACATGTTGACAACTCAAAAATCTGTACCCGTTATTTTGGATCTGAAATCTTTTGAAAATATTTTAAACATGTTTAGCTTCACAGTGACATATTTTTCACCTTAGATTCAGAGGTCCTGTTTAATTGGCAGAGTTGAGCCTCATGTTCTGAGGACCCTGATTTTTTCATCCTCTCTCTATGTATTTAAATTTATCTTTCAAAGCCTTTATGTGGTATCTATTGACTTACTTTCCAGTATTATAAAATGTCTTATTAAGTTTATGAAAACCTTAATGTCTACTATAAACAAGAAAAAAAATCTTACCTGTTTTTTCAAAGACTAGTTATTGAGCACTTAGTAAGTACAAGATTATGTGCTCAGTTCTGGTGCTACAAAATTGAATTGAAACATGATTTCTATTCTGTCAGAGCTTTCTACTTTGTCATTATCTGGGCTCAATGTTTTTTTTTCCATGCTATTTATAGCCTGCCACTAGAAAGTAAACCTTGAGGTTTATTTTATATCTTACCTACATGATGGGGATTTCAAATTTTCTCTTTCTGTTTTTTTTGTTTATTTGATATTGTTTTGGGTTTTTCCCTTCATAAACTATTGAGTTATCAAAGTCTAAGTTAAAAAAAATAAAAGTAGCAATCAGGAAATCTAGGCTCTAGTTTTAGTTCATTTTCTAATTCACTATATGAGTTTAGGAATGTCTCAGCTACTCAGTTTCTTCATCTTCTGAGTTGACCTCTCAGGACATTTAATCTATGAGGACATTTACTCCAGTTGAGGCAAATACACTATATATTTATTCAGTTAGTTTGGTATCTGCAGGCTGAAAATTTTAAGTAATTCTCTATAAGGATCTCAGCCCCATAAAATTTAGCTGAGAATTGGCTAAGTACCAGCCATCCCATGGCTACTTAACATCTGCTGAATGGTTCCCAGAAAAGCCTCTCCCAAGTTAATAATGCTTTAGCACTCTCCACCATATATATCACTTTATTTATCTCAATCTTTATTTTTTATTTTTCTTTTTTTTTTGCAGATCCATTTGTTTTTCTTTCCCCTTTCTTATGCGCTACTTGTCTTCTGTTCTTCCTTTATCTTAGACTTGTCAGTGATATTGCTTATTCTTTTAAAGACACTCAGAGCTCAAAAAATGTCTTAACTCTCACAGGTTTATAGATTAAATACAAGATGCTGGTAAATTTGAGTTTTATAAACAATGAATAATTTGTGGTATAACTATATGCCATATATAATATTATAAAAGTATGTTGCATACTAAATAAAATATTCATTATTTATCTGAATCTCTAATTTAATTGGGGATTATGTATTTTGATTTGCTAAATCTGATAATCCTTCACCTTCATTAAGACATTTTCTCTTTATGTGATTAAGTACTACATTTATCTTGCCATTGAGAATTTTATGCCTAAAATTGAATATTCTCCCTCCCTCATTTCTGACCTCTGAACTCAAACCCAAAGCCTCAACTTATGCCATTTTGACTGTTACTTCTTATATGCAAAACCTTGCCAAGTATTTTTAATTCTTCTTTGAAATTTCTCTCAAACTCCTACATGCATTTCCACATTCCTTACTACATTTGTGCCTTGTGTAGCATATTATTGAAAGTATGAAGAGCATACTTACCATTTTTTTTAGGTAGTCTAACTTATGAATGGATTATTAATGTTGCCAGAGGAGAAAACTGAAACTGCCTGACTGATAGACAAAATCTAATGAAATGATATTAATATAATGTAGGGATAAACAGAATATTTTGAAATTGTCATTTTTTAAAATCAGCTACAAAAGTAGAATATGGGGGACACTTTATTTGCAGTGCAATTTGCATTGTCATTTTATTTTTCTTACATTCATGATTATTTGAATTTTTGGAATACATATTGTTATGCTTTAAATACGTTATATTTTAATTATCTCAACAGCCTTATGAGGTGACTACTAGCATTTTCTCTATTTTATGGATGAGGAATCTGAAACTCAGACATGTTCAAGAACTGTCCTAAGTTCCTAGCACATTTTATAGAAGGTTTATTCATAATGACCAAAAACTGAATTAACTGAAATTCCTTTTTACCAGTTAATGGATAAGCATGGATTCATATAACAGAATATTACTCAGCAATAAAAAGGGCCAAACCACTAATACACAGAACAAATGGATGAATCTCAAAGAGATTATGCTAAGTGAAAGAAGTCAGTCTCCAAAGGTTACATACTGTATTATTCTGTTTATATGACATACTTATTACAAAATTAGAGTGATAAAGAACATATTAGTGCTGTCATCCATGGGTTAGAGTTGGGGAAAAATTATGATTATAAAGCATAAGGCGGTTTTTTTGAAGGATGGAAGTATCTGTATACTGACTGTGGTGGCAGTTTCATAGATCATTACATGTTTTAAAATTCATGGAAATGTGCACCAAAAGAAAAACAAAGTCAATTTTGCCATGTGATATTATAACTTTAAAATAAAATTTTAAAAAGAGTAAAAAATACACTCGTTTATTTTGGTATATTTCTTTTAGTTTAGTTTCCGAACAAAGCAAAATGCATTTTAATACAGGAGATTATAATGGAATATTTGCTTTATAGATATTTTTAGCAGGGACTGGATATTGATTGTTGATTTAGCTGAATGCATAGTACAAATTTTATTTTAATAGTTTTAGGAGTAAATTTTAAGGCTTTCTAATCAGTCATATTTCCATACCATAGGAAAAGGAAATGTAATAGTGGTTAATATGGAAGTAAGCCAGAGGGGTTACTTGGAAACACAATAATACTGATTCTTTCTGATCTTGAAAGGGAATAAAATAATACATAAAATGGAATTGTGTGCATATGTCCAAAAAGAGATGTGAATGGACAGACTGGGATATATTCATACAAAATAATACCACTTGTCAATTAAAAGGAACAAGTTACAGATACACACAACAATATATGGTGACTCTTAGAAACCTTATGCTGAAAGATGCCAGACTTAAGAGTATGCACTGTTGTTCCAATAATATGAAATATAGGAATGAGCATAACTGACTGATGGTCACAAAAATAAGAAAGTGGTTGCCCAGGTGGAAGTGAGGTTGGTGAGGTGAAAAGGGACAGGCAAAAACTTTCTGAGGTAATGCTACTACTCTATAACTTCTTGTGGTCAGTGGTTATGTGGTTTATACCATTGTCAATACTCAAATTATGTAAGATCTGTGTATTTTGTATGTAAGTTGTATTTTAATACATAAGAATGATATTTAATTATATGAGAAAATATTCAAAATGCATTAAGGAATATAATAAGAGTATGTTAATAAAAATGAATTATATTCAGTTTCTTTACTGCATATAAACCACAAAAATAATGATGATAAGAAAAAAATTGTGCACAATAAAATGCACACATTAAATGTGTCATTTAAGCTAACAATTTCAGACCACGTTTTATTTTTTTAATTTTTTTCTCTTCTTACTTCTTGGCTGCTGAAGAAATTCACAAAATGTGTGGATTGAGTCCAATACACAAATAACATATATTTTTATGACTAAGAAATATTTACTACTGACTCAAACAGTAAATTATGACATTTCATTTAATTAGCTTTCTTTGTACCTATTATTAAGTCATTGCTCATCTTTTAATGTGTCTAAAATATAATATTCCATATGCTTAAGCTCAGGCTCATCCCTAGAATTTGCAGGCAAAAGGCAAAAGCATTAATACAAATGAAGGCTTATAACCCCATAACCTACCTCATTTATTTTCCCAACTCTGGAACTGTTTTCCACCCAGAAGACAAGTGTGTGGTTTTTTATTAGGCTGCTGAGTCAATTATAATCCCTCCATCTACTTTCTGTCTTCATATAATGGAGTTTTTATTTTAACAACATCCTAGTTTCGTCAAATGTAGAGTTCGTTTTCACTTTGTCACTTTTTTCTCTTATTAATATTTGAGAGTGATTCTCAGAAGATAAAGATGTAGAAATCTCTTTGTTCTGCCATCCTAAATCTAGATGTATCTTAATTACATTTTGTACCTTCTTCAAAATGTATATGCTCTTCTCTTATGCAGCATTCTTTTTTTGTGTGTGCAGTTGTCCTAGCTCCTTTGGTAGACTATAAGCCCTGTGAAAATAGGTTGTCTCATTGCTTACTTATTTTTGTTTCCCTTGAAGAATCCAATCTTCTGCCTTAACTACAGGTGATCCATGATTTATGATTGGGTTATGTCCTGATTAACTCCTTGCAAGTTGAAAATATCCTAAATTGCAAATGCATTTAATACACTTAACCTACCAAACATCATAGTTTTTAGTCCAGCCTACCTTAAAGGTGCTCAGAACTCTTACCATTAGCCTACAGTTGGGCAAAATCGTATGGCAACACAGCACAGTACACTCTAGAACTGCAATCCCCAAGTCCCGGGCTGTGGACCAGTACTGGTCTGTGGCCTGTTAGGAACCAGGCTGCACAGCAGGATGTGAGCAGCTTGCAAGTGAGAGAACCTTCATCTGTATTTATAGCCACTCCCGTCACTGGCATCACTGTCTGAACCCCTCCTCCTGTCAGATCAGCAGCAGCATTAGATTCTGCATTATGGTGAGTTGTATAATTATTTCATTATGTATTACAATGTAATAATAATATAAAGTGCACAATAAATGTAATATGCTTGAATCATCCCGAAACCATCCCCCCACTCCGCAGTCCATGGAAAAATTGTCTTCCATGAAACTGGTCCCTGGTGCCAAAAAAGGTTGGGGACCATTGCCATAGAGTATCCATTGCTTACCCTCATGATCCCATATCAACCAGAGTTTCATCCCACACATTGCTAGCCTGGGAAAAGGTCTAAATTCAAAGTATTATTTCTAATGATTTCTACTAAATGTGTACTGCTTCTCTACCATTGTAAAGGTGAAAAATAATAAGTCCAACTACCGTAAATCAGTGACCATCTGTATACGTGGCACCAGAAAATACTTGTTGAATTAAATTAGGTTAAATTACATTTTAAGAATTTTAGGAAAACCAATATGTAAACTGCATTTATACTTATCCTGTCTTCATTAACAGATTAGAAAGATTTTATTTCTTTTTTAAAACCTATGGCCATCCTAATGTAAAGTGTTATGTTTCACTTGCCAGTGTTATCTATTAAAAGTCATAATGTGAAAACCAAGATGTTAATCCACTTTATGGGGTTGTGAAGATTAATTAGATAAATACCATTGTGAAAGCATACAGTGTGTAGTTTGTGCACAACAAAACACTGCTATTGTTGCCTCTATTAATATTTCCATTTGGTCACACAGTGAAACCCTTAGGGTTTATTTTTTTTGTGCTGTGTAGAGTTAACTGCTCTTATAGTAGTGAACCTGTTGCTGCTGCTGTTTATCTGCTACTATTTCCTATCATTCCTCTGTATTTTAATTTCTAATAGTACAGGATGATGGTTAAGATTGCAGACTCTGGAATCAGGCTTTCTGGTTTTTAATCATTACTCCATCATTAACTGGGTTTTTGACCTTGAACAAGATACTTAACCTCTCTATGCTTCAGATCCCTCAAGTGTAAATTGGGGATAGTCATAGTATTTATTTCATAGTCTTGTTTTAAGGTTGAAATTAGTTATGTAGCACATTTAAAACATATCCGAACTATGGTGAATATTGTAAATGGTCTGGTTATTATAACAATTCTGATCTGTTGTTTCTAATGTGAGTCTTCAAGCAATAATATGCTAATTTAATTTAACATTTAATTCTAAGCTGCTCTTGGTCCTGCAGTTGGCTCTAAGAATTTCCTGGATGTTGCACAGTTTCCTGGAAGAAATGTGCATAAACTCTGCAGAAGCCATCTTTCCCATTTATTTATAGATTTTGGAGGATAAAACCTACCAATAGTATGGCTTCTAAAAACATGGGAATACGATTGATGATTTACAAGGGAATTCTGCCAAAATAGGCTAGGTGGAAACATCTGGTGTACCCCAAACCTGTGAAATTATTCCACATGGCTGTATCCTGGCCTTTTCATGGAAAAAAAAAATAATAGCATCATCTAGTTCACCAATCTTTTCAGTAAAATACCATGATTTTTCTTGGAAAGGAAAGAATGGTTATAGATAATTTCCACATTTAGTGATAGGTTTTTTATTCAAGTAATTTAGCTCCATTTGTTTAAATACATAATTAAACACTGAAGATAGTATCCTCTCCACTGCTTCTGCAGCTGTATTAGTTGAATGGGATGGGAGTAGAAGTATATTATTATATTCATGATTAATTCATCTACAGTTGAGTAGATAGAGGGACAATGGAATGAGCTTAAATCAAGAATGAAAAATCTTCTCTCCCTGCCATTTCAACTAATATCAAGCATAATTTTATAGACATTGAATTTGGAGTCTTTTCTGTCCATAGGACCTAATCTTCAGTTATAGCAAACATTTACTCTTGTTCATAATTAAAGTCTACCATTATTTATTGTTTGGCTAATATTCCTGATGAGTTTCAGTTGCTAATTGCATGCCTGCTTTGCTGTGCTACATTTCATGAAATTTGTAAATGCATTCCTCTGCCTCTGCAAATCCTTCATATCTCTATGTCAGTAAGTCAAATTTGTTGAGGATATAGTAGTAGAAAAAACATTTTCTCCTTCAAAGGTGACATGTGGTGTATTATCTTCATGTGCAGTATTTTCAGGGGTGTAGTTTTTGACTTACAATGAATTACTTGCTTGACTGAGTTTGGGATTGTTTATTGCCGATGACATATTTCTCTCCAGGGATGTGTTGTTTATCTTGTCGCTTCTTTAAAACAGTAAATGGTGAGATGAACTTGGAATTTTCCAGCAATTTTTGAAAGGAATGAAAGCACTTAAAGTTTTATTCCATCTCAGCAAAGGCAACCTTTATAGTTCCAACGTATGTGAATAAACATTAACCTAGCATGTGAAAAAACATTAACCTAGCAAGTGAAAGGGTACATCAAGAGCTTTGCGCATACAGAGTATGTATCTTACTAATTATGCCTAGTACTCATAAAATGCAATGATAATAAGCAAATTATTTTTCAAGCCAAGAAAAAGGCCTTTTGCAGGCAGGGAACTCTTTTTATTATATTACAAATATTTGGAGATCATATCCATATCCTTATTCCTGTAGGAAATCAATATATATATATCTTAATAACATTGTCATATCATTTAAAAATGTAAATAAATTTTAATGTGTTTGAATCATAATAATACTACTCCTATTTCCCCGTTCTTTCTGATAAGATATAAATATTTACTTTTTCATGATTTGTCAATTCAGGCCCACAAAACTGAATTTAGTTTTGAGGAAATATTTTCTCAACCCCTACCACCCCACCATCCCTTTCACTATTATCAATGTATCTCAGACTTTAATAAATGATGGCTGTCTGATGGCTTATGATCATTTTTATGGACACTACAGTTTAAACCATTGATAATTTCCCACAACCATGACTTTTTTTGGTTGAGTGAGAAGGGTGTTTTTTCCTGTTTTACAACAGCCAACTCTGTTCCCCCCACCCACAAGAATGGAGTACTAGAGATTGATTGATTCATTCTTTACTTAAAGAAACATTTGTTAATACCTCACTGTGTTCCAATGATACCATAGATAATTGAAATACTCAATTGATTTTAAACCTTGATTCTAACCATCTTCCCAATAACCTCCCACACCCCCATTTTTTTTTAGGTCTGTAAGCATCAATTAGGTAAACTGCCTCATTTGTTATTTATGTTCCATATTTTCTTCTTTCTTTACGTATATAATCCAGTTGGAATTGTAAAATCTTATAAAATACATAGTTTTGTTTAATATTCTCTCTACACTTATAAAGTAGACACAAAGAAATCTCACAACCGCCTCTTCCTTCAGATATAGCTGTGCTGAAATTTGGTGTCACAAATTCTTGTTTTAGAAATAGTTTACCATTAAAAAAAAAAAGGATCTCTACAAGGTCTCTTCAGTGGGACCAATTTTGTAACCATAGGTTTGCAGCTGTCATAATTGCAGTCTAAACTGCATTCATAATCTACGACAGTAATTATAAGTATGAACATATAATTTTATTCACTCATTCTGTAACTTCATATGGGAGACAAAAATCGTTCTTCTCTTATTCAACACTTGAGGTTAATTTTTTTTTACCAATTAGATATCTTAAAATATGGAACATTTTACTCCATGCTACTTGAAATCCATGTTATGCATATCTGTCCTTTCCATGTAGATTCAATATTCAAGGGTTGTTTAATAAAGAATAGATTTATTTCAAACTCATTATTCAACTTAAACTACTCATTCAAAATTCACTGGTGAGGACCCGTGAAAATCCAGAGAATATCTTCTCTGCTTCAACTTCGGTGATATTCATTCACTCAAAAAGTATTTGTTGAGCAACAAATATATATGTCAGGCTCTGTTCCAGAGTTAAGAGAAACAAAACTAATACAAAAATCTGCCCTCATGGACCTCTTAATCCAGTGTGTGTATTTGGTGATAGTGATGGTGATGGTGGGGTACTTGAAACTGTTGAATACCCCAACTTTGTTATACTCCTGATTTATTTCTGTGACTCAGTCATTTTTTCAAAGATAACTTATCTAAAAGAGCTTTTTTCCAACCATTTTTAAAGTATTGTTTTTCTAATTTATATTTTTAATTATGGGTACATAATAGCTGTATATATTTATGGGGTACATGTAATGTGTTGACACAGATAAACAATGTGTAATAAATCAGAGTAATTGGGATATCCATCACCTCAAGCATTTATCATTTTTTTGTGTTTCGAATATTCAAATTTCACTCATTTAGTTGTTTAAAAATATAAAAAAACTTATTATTGACTATAGTTACCTTGTGCTATAAAATATTAGATCTTGTTCATTTTATCTAACTATATTTTTGCATCAATTAACCATCCCCATTTATCCCCCTGCCCCGCTACCCTTCCCAGACTCTAGTAACTATCATTCTACTCTCTATCTCCATGAGATCAATTGTTTTAATTTTTAGCTCCCAATCTAAGTGAGAATATGCAAAATTTGTCTTTCTGCGCCTGACTTATTTCACTTAAGTTAATGTTCTTCAGTTCCAACCATGTTGTTGCAAATGGCAGGATTTTATTCTTTTTTATAGCTATATAATATTTCATTGTCTATATGTACCACAAGTTTTTTATCCATTCATCCTCGGATGGACACTTAGGTGGATTCCAAATCTTGGCTATTGTGAATAGTGTTGCAATAAAAACAGGAGTGCAGATATTTTTAACATTGATTTTCTTTCTTTTGAATGTATACCTACTGGTGGGATTCTGGGATCATATGGTAGTTCTATTTTTAGTTTTTTGAGAAACCTCTGTACTGTTCTCCATAATGGTTATATTAATTTATATTTCCATCAACAGTGTATAAAAATGTCCCTTTCTCCACATCCTCACCATCATTCATTATTGTCTTTCCTTTGGATAAAAGTCATTTTAACTATGATGAAATGATATCTCATTGTAGTTTGATTTACATTTCTCTGATGACTAAATATGTTGAACATTTTTTCAAAAATTTGTTGGCCATTTGTATGTATTCTTTTAAGAAATGTCTATTCAGATCTTTTGTCCATTTTAATTGTATTATTTATTGTTTTTCTATTGAGTTGTTTGAGCTCCTATGCATTGTAGTTATTAATCTCCTGTCAGATGGGTAGTTTGCAAATATTTTCTCCCTTTCTCTGGATTATCTCTTCAGTTCATTCATTGTTTCCTTTACTGTGCAGCAGCCCTTTAGCTAAATGTGACCCTATTTGTCCATTTTTGCTTTGGCCTATTGAGCTTTGGAGGTACTACTCAAGAAATTTTTGCCCAAAAAAGCCTTTAATCCATTTTGATTTGATTTTTGTATATGATGAGAGATAGGGATCTAGTTCCATTCTTCTGCATACATATCTATGTTTTTAGCACCATTTGTTGAAGAGGCAGTCCTTTCCCCACTGTATGTTCTTGGCAACTTTGTCAAAGATAAGTTTACTATAGATGTGTGGATTTATGTCTGGATTCTGTAATCTGTTCCATTGGTCTATGTGTCTGTTTTTATGCCAATACCATACTGTTTTGGTTACTGCAGCTTTGTAGTAGAATTTGAAGTCAGGTAATGCGATTCTTCCAGTTTTGTTCTTTTTGTTCAGATAGCCTTGTGTATTATGGGTCTTTGTATTTCCACATAAATTTTACGATTATATTTTGTACATCTATGAAGAATGTCATTGGTATTTTGATAGGGATTTCATCAAATCTGTAGATTATTTTGGGTAGTATGAACATTTTAACACTATTGATTTTTGCAATCCATAAACATTGGAGAGCTTTTCATTTTTGTGTACTGTTCAATTTATTTTATTTTTTATTTCAGCATATTATGGGGGTATAAATGTTTATGTTATGTATATTGCCCTTGCCCCACCCAAGTCAGAGCTTCAAGTGTGTCCATCCCCCAGACAGTGTGCATTGCACCCATTAAGTGTGTATATACCCATTCCCTCTGCCCCCTTCCCATCTGCCTGACACCCAATGAATGTTACTACTATATGTGGACTTAAGTGTTGATCAGTTAATACCAATTTCATGGTGAGTACATGTGGTGCTTGTTTTCCCATTGTTGGGATACTTCACTTAGTAGAACAGGTTCCAGCTCTATCCAGGATAATACAAGAGGTGCTATATCACCATTGTTTTTTGTGGCTGAGTAGAACTCCATTGTATACATACCCCACATTTTATTAATCCACTCATGTATTGATGGGCACTTGGGTTGTTGCCACATCTTTGCAATTGTGAATTGTGCTGCTATAAAAAACTGGAGTGCAGGCATCTTTTTTATACAACGTCTTTTTTTCCTTGGGGTAAATACCCAGTAATGGGATTGCTGGATACAGTGGTAGTTCTACTTTTAGTTCTTTGAGGTATATCCATTCTACTTTCCACAGAGGTTGCACTGGTTTGCAGGCCTGCCAGAAGTGTATGAGTGTTTCTATCTGTCTGCGTCCACACCAACATTTGGTGTTTGGGGACTTGAAATATGCTTCTGAGATTAGGAATTTCCTCTTATGCTTCTACAATCACTATGATATGTTATAGGTTATCAAGTATGAAATATCCAATTTCCTTAAGTACTAAATTTGACATTTGATATCTGTGACATCTCACTTTGACACTTCTTGTTTTATGTTTATTGTGAAGGTACACCCTCAGTATTTCAAATGCATGTTTTTGCTTGTGATTATCTTTCAAATTTCTTTTTTGGAGCAATTTTTGTGAAACCATGGATTAGTCAGAAATTCATGTTATTTTCAAATATGAGTTCTGTTGTGGAACAAATGCAGCTCAAAATATCAATGAAGCATTTGGGAAGGATGTTGCTAATGAATTCACAGTACATGGATGATTTGAGAAGTTCCATTCTGATTATTTTACTCTTGAAAATGAGACATGTGGGCAACCTGAGACCAAGGTGGATAATGATCAGCTAAAAGCTGTAGTGGAAGTGAATCCATTTTAACCTATGCATGAATTAACAGCAAGGTTGGACACTTTTATTTCAACAATATTGGACCATTTGAAAAAAAAATTGGCAAGGTAAAGAATCTGGATAGATGGGTTCCGCATAAATTAAATGAGTGTCAGATAAGAAATCATCCCGAAGCTTGCCTTTCTTTGCTTTCACAGCATAAAAGCTAACCATTTCTATACTGAATTGTTACATGTGATGAAAAATGAATTCTTTTTGACAATCACAAGTGTTTGTCACAATGGTTGGATAAAGATGAAGTACCAAAACACAATCCAAAACTGAATTTTCATCAAAAAATGCTAATGGTGGCTATTTGGTGGTCCAGAGCTGGTATTATCCACCACAGTTTCATGAAACCTAGTCAATTGATTGCAGTGGATGTTTACTGCAACCAATTGGATAAAATGGTGAGGATGCTTGGGATTAAGAAGCCGAGATTGGTCAACAGAGACAGGCCAATCCTCTTGCAAGACAATATTCGACTATGTGATGCACAAACAATGCTGCTCAAACTACAAAAGTTTGACTTGGAAACTGTCTGTCATCCACTGTATTCATCAGACCTTGCACCAACTGATTACTACTTCTTCCAGGTTTTGGACCACTTCTTGCAAGGAAAAATACTCAGTTCTCAACAAGCTGTGGAAAAGGTCTTTTGGGATTTCATCACCACTCGCTGTCCAGGCTTCTTTGCTGCTGGCATAAACAAGCTACCATTAAGGTGGCAAAACTGTGTCTGTAGTTTAGGTGCATACTTTGATTAATTGTACTGCTTCTTGTTTGAGATATAATAAAGTACACTTTTGATTTGAAATCATACATTTCATATTTAATGACCCATAGTTTTCCTGCTTATATAAAGAAGATGCAGCTTGTCAGAAAGACCAACAAAGCCAAGCCAAGCCAAGCCCAGTCAAGCTTAGCCTAAGATCAGCCAACCCCCAACTCATCTCCAGATATTTGAGTGAAAATAAATTATTGCCATTTAAAGCCATTATGGTTTGGGTTGCTTTGTTACATACCATTTTTATATCAATAGTTAACTGATATATTACATTCATACTTTTATTCACAGTCTTCTTTTTCATATTTCATTAATCATTTAGATATCTCTTAGATACCTACTCATTTTACAAGACTCAGACTAATGTCCACTCCTTTAGGAACTTTTGTATTATCACTTCAACTAATAAAGAATTTCCCCCTTTTTAATAATCATTATACAATGTGTATATATATCAAATATTCACATTTTTCACCTTGAATATAATTAATCTTTGTCAATTAAATATTTTTAAATTAAAAAAAAATTTTGACCACTGTTATACTTTAGTACTTTCTATCTATATCACTCCTTTGGGAAATATAACTTACCATACATAGGGATTTATATGTTTTTGT
>MPIZ01000678.1:145838-177438 GCA_003258685.1 Prolemur simus | reverse complement strand
TTTTTGAGACAGAGTCTTGCTTTGTTGCCCGGGCTAGAGTGAGTGCCATGGCATCAGCCTAGCTTACAGCAATCTCAAACTCCTGGGCTTAAGCAATCCTACTGCCTCAGCCTCCCAAGTAGCTGGGACTACAGGCACGCACCACCATGCCCGGCTAATTTTTTCTATAGATATTTTTAGTTGGCCAGATAATTTTTTATTTCTATTTTTAGTAGAGACGGGGTCTCGCTCAGGCTGGTCTCGAACTCCTGACCTCAAGCGATCCACCCGCCTCGGCCTCCCAGAGTGCTAGGATTACAGGCGTGAGCCACTGCGCCCGGCCTAAGAACTTCTTTATATCTCACGTGACCCTGCAAATAGTAAGTTCTTAGCAACTAGCTAGGGTTTTGTGATATGGTACTTTTTGCAGATCACTTTCTATTCTCTTAACTATTCTTTCTCTTTTTTAGTATCACATTTTCTTCCTCTTCCTTCTTAAGGTAGCTCCTTAGCTTCCTTCTCTTTTCTAACTTTAATCACTCTCACACGCTTAAGAGTGTAGATTCTGGAGCCAGATGGCCTCTTTGTGACCTAGGGCAGGTTATTTAACCCTTCTTTTCTTTAGTTTATGCTTCTATAATGTGGGTGATAATAATAGTTCCCACTATTTTTATAACATTTTAATGAATTAATACATGTAAAAGACTTAAACCAGTATGTTCAATATACAGTTGCTATTATTATCATTGAAAATGAATTTAATAATTTATGGCTCTAAGAAGAACTTTTATTCTGATGATTTTATGGCTTTTCAATCTATATCTCTAGCCCTAATTTCTCTCTTATCTGTTTACCATGTCCATGTTTTAAACTGCTTACAGGAATTTTCTTTTTTGCTATCTTTACAACAAAATCCATTAGTATAAAAGCAGACAATCTCCACTTTCACTCTTAGTTAATTATTTTATTCCTGTCAGCAGTGCCTTTCTTCCCCTGGTATCTCAAACTAGAAACCTTAGGATGTAGACGGTCTTTTCACTTACTCTTATGTCATGTCCTGTTCATTCTTCCCTCAAAATGGCTCAAATTTACCCTTTTCTCTACTTCCACTGCTAATGCTCTAGTCCAGGCTCTCAATCGCTCATTCCTAGATTTGCACAATATCATTCTAGCTAGTTTATCTGTGTCAGTCTCTCCACTTTAAGTCCAACCTAAATACTACCCTACTTGAGTAGCATATTCTTCTATTTTGGGGACAGAACTCATCTCTCTGACCTCATCTTACCTTTAATCTTAACACAAACTCCATTGTGCATCACACCAATCATGGATTCCCTATCTCTCATGGTTAAGTTTATTTCCTCAGTTGGTCAGCACCCATCATGCTTTAGTACTATATAACACTGATTTTAACAACAATCAATATTTTATTTTTATAGATTCATAGAATAAGTACATTTTTTATATTAGATATGGAAGAGAATTAAATATTATTTAGGGAAACTTCTGAACATTACAGATTATGGAACTGAAACTTAGAAATAACAAATGATTTACCAAGGTCACATAAGTAGTGATAAATTAAGACTATACTCAAGTGTATGATCTGGTGCTGATTCTATTATGTCATAATTCTTCCTGTTCAAGATGTCTTGAAATAGAATCTAAGCCTTAGTGCTAATAGCAGTGAATCCTAACTACTGGATTAGGGCAATCATGTTCTTTGATTATTTCATGTATGTCATACAAATCAACTTTCATATAACTGATGCTAAAACCATTCCTTAAATTTTCCTTCTTTATAAATTCCTCATCAGACCCAGGACATGTCTGGGTGCATACCACAACACAATAAATATTTTTCTTTGATTAGACACAACTGTAAACATATATGTCATTATTTCTAGATATCATATTTGAAGAATTGTATAATACGCATCACACTATATTAAAATGTGGATAAAACTGCTATTGTTTCATTATTTGATGCTATATTTTAACCAAGACAACACATTATGAAGAAAAGATCACCATGCCCTACTGTGATCTAAAGATTTTGGGGGTTAAAAAGTATTATTTGTCTTGAAGAATGCAAAGTTTCATTATGTTATTAGGTTCATCAGATTTTTTGTGATTTTACAAATATAGACATACAACAGCATTGTTTCCTCCACCTAAATGACCTTTAAAGTTTGTTGATATCTTAGTCATTCTTAAGTTCCATTTTAAATATTGTCTCTTTCTTAAATAGAAGTATATCACACAGGATATGTTTCTAATATGGCAGGTTTTATTCATTATATAGTTGTGTGTTCATATATTTATTTCCCAGCTATACCGTGAAGACAGGGATAGGACATTAATTTTGCAATCTCAGTGCTTAAAAACATAGCAGGTGCTTTTTGAATGGAAGGATTAATTTAAACTGAAATGTAGGGGAATATAAGTGTGTTTAAGTGAATGTTCATGTATTTTGCAACAATGTATAAGGTAAGTTACAAGATATTGCCTACAAAGTGTAATCACTGATGAATACATACTCTGAGCAATATTCTCCAATCAATCAATAGGTATTTTTTGTAATTCATGACAATTTATTTTCAAGAAAATAAAGGGACATAGCAATTTTTCTTTTACAAAAGCAGGTAATCAACCTGGCACTAGATTTTTGTGTGACTAGGGTACAATTATCTTGATATAATTCTTTTTTTTATTTCAGCATATTATAGGGGTACAGAAGTGTAGGTTACGCATACTGACCTTGCCCACCCTCCCCCAGAAGTCAGAGCTTCAAGAGTGTGCATCCTCCAGATGGTGCACATTGCACTCAATATTTATATATACACCCATAGCCTCCCCTCCTCCCATCTGCCTGACACCAGATTAAAGTTCTTCCTATATGTACACTTAGGTGTTGATCAGTGAAACCAATTTGATGGTGAGTACACATGGTGCTTATTTTTCCATTCTTGGGATACTTCATTTAGTAGAATGGGTTCTAGCTCTATCCAGGAAAATGCAAGAGGTGCTATATCACCATTGTTTCTTAGAGCTCAGTAGTACTCCATGGTATACATATACCACATTTTATTGATCCACTAATGTATTGATGGGCACTTGGGTTGTTTCCCTATCTTTACAGTTGTGAATTGTGCTGCCATAAACACTCTAGTGTAGATGTTCTTTTTATTGAATGTCTTTTGTTCTTTTGGGTAGATGCCCTGTGATGGGATTGCTGGATCAAAGGGTAGGTGTACTTGTATCACTTTAAGGTCTCTCCATATTGCTTTCCAAGGAAGTTGCACTAGTTTGCAGTCCCACAAGCAGTGTATGAGTGTTCCTATCTCTCCACATCCACACCAACATTTATTGTTTTCAGACTTTTTGATAAAAGCTATTCTCACTGGAGATAAGTGATATCTCACTGTGGTTTTGATTTGCATTTCCCTGATGATTACAGATGTTGAGCATTCTTTCATATGTTTCTTAGCCATTCTTCTGTCTTCTTTTGAAAAGTTTCTATTTATGTCCTTTGCCCACTTTTTGATAGGGTTGTTTCATTTTTTCTTGCTGTTTTTCCTGAGTTCTAAATAGATTTTAGTTATCAGCCTTTAATCAGATGTGTAGCATGTGAAAATTTTCTCCCATTCTGTAGATTGTCTATTTGCTCTCATAACAATTTCTTTGGCTGTGCAGAAGCTTTTTAATTTGATAAGGTACCATTTATTTATTTTTGTTGTTGCTGTGATTGCATTTGGGATCTTCTTCATAAATTCTTTGCCTAGGCCAATGTCTGTAAGAGTTTTTCCAACATTTTCTTCTGGAACTCTAATAGTTTCGCACCTTAGGTTTAAGACTGTTACCCACCGTGATTTGATTTTTGTGAGAGGTAAACGGTTTGAATCCTGTTTCAGTCTTCTACATGTGGCTATCCAGTTTTCCCAGAACCATTTGCTGAATAAGGATTCTTTTCCATAGTGTATGTTTTTCTCTGCTTTGTCAATGATTAGATGGCTACATGAGAATGGTTTTATATCTGGGTTATCAGTTCTGTTCCACTGGTCAATATCCCTACTCGTCTGCCAGCACCAAGCTGTTCTGAATTGCTATAGCCTTATAGTATAGTTAGAAGTCTCGTAAATTGATGGCTCCCATTGAAGGGTATTGAGTCTTTGATTTGGATCTCAGTTCGACTGTTATTGGAATATATGAATACCTCTGATTTGTGTGTATTGATTTTGTATCCTGAGACTTTACTGAATTCATTTATCAATTCCAGGAGTCCCTTGGTTGAAACCTTGTGGTTTTCTAGATACAGTATTTCTAATCTCTGGTCTAATTTTTCTATCAAGAATTTTCAGCACTATGTTTAATAGAAGTGGAGATAGTGGGGAACCTTGTCTGGTTCCAGTTCTAAGTGGAAATGCTTTCAATTTTTCCCCATTCAGTCTGATGTTGGGTGTGGGTTTATCATGTATGGCTTGTATCATTTTTATGTAAGCCCCGTTTATGCCTATTTTGTTAAGCTTTCTTATCATAAAAGGGTGTTGAATTTTGTCGAGTGCCTTTTCTGCATCTATTGATAGGATCATATGGTCTTTGTTTTTGCTTCCATTTATGTGGCAAGTTACATTTATAGATTTGCGTATGTTGAACCATCCCTGCATCTCTGGGATGAAGCCCACTTGGTCGTGATGGATTATTTTTTTGATAAGCACCCGGATTTGGTTTGCTGGATTTTGATGAGAATTTTTGCATCTATATTTATAAAGGATATTGGTCTGTAGTTTTCTTTTTTTGTTACATCCTTTCCTGGCTTTGGATCAGGGTTATGTTGGCTTCATAAAATGGGGAGGATTCCATCCTTCTCGATGTTGTGAAATAATTTCTGCAGGATAGGCACCAGTTCTTCTTTGTAGGTGTGCTAAAATTCGGGTGTGAAACCATCTGGTCTGGGGCTTTTCTTTTTAGGAAGGTTTTTTATTGCTGTTTCAATTTCAGTTCCTGATATCGGTCTGTTCAGGAATTCTGTTTCTTCCTGGTTGAGCCTAGGGAGGCTGTGTGTTTCTAAAAATTTGTCCATTTCCTCCACATTTTTCAGTTAGTGTTCTTAAAGGTTTTTGTTGAATTCCTAGATGATATCTTGTATCTCCATGGCATCAATTGTAATTTCTCCTTTCATGTTCCTGATGAAGCTTATTAGAGATTTTTCTTTTTTTTTTTAAATTTTTTATTTTTTTATTTTTTTTTAATTCAGCTCATCATTGGGGTACATAAGTTCAGGTCATATACATTGTCCATATCCCGCCCATCCCCCCGAATCAGAGTTCCAAGCGTGTCCATTCTCATTCTCCAGACAGTGCGCCTGGCACTCATCATGTAGTCATACCTCCATCCCCTCCCCCCCCACCTCCCCGGGTCTGCACCTTCAAGCATGACCCTTCCCTTTTTCTTTTCTGCTCTTCGTTAGTCTAGCCAAAGGCATGTCAATTTTGTTTATCTTTTCAAAGAGCCAACTTTTTGTTTTATTAATCTTCTGTATAGTTTTTGTGTTGTCAGTTTCATATAGTTCTGATTTGATCTTATTAATTTCACTTCTTCTGGTAGGTTTGGGGTCGGTCTGTTCTTCTTTCCCCACCTTGTTGTGTCAATGCATTAGGTTGTCTATTTATGATCTTTCTGCCTTTTGAATATAGGCTTTTATGGAAATAAACTTTCCTCTCAGGAGTGCTTTATCTGTGTCCCATAGATTTTGATATCTCATGTGTCCTTTGTCATTTAGTTCAAAGAATATGTTGATTTCCATCTTGATTTCCTCATTTATGATATAACCATTCAGGAGAAGGTTGCCTAGCTTCCACGACTTTGTGTAGAAATGAGAGTTTCTCTTAGGGTTGATTTCTACTTTTGTCCCACTGTGATCTGAGAAGATGAATAGTATAATTTCTATTTTAAATTTTTTTTTAAGACATGCACTTTATCCTAGGATATGGTCAATCTTAGAGACTGTCCCATTAGCTGATGAGAAGGATATATATTTAGTGCGTTTTGGATAGAATGTCCTGTAAATATAAGTCAGGCCCATTTGTTCTAGAGTTTTGTTTAAGTCCATTATTTTTGTTTATTTTCTGTTTGGACTATCTGTCCTGTGCTATCAGCGGGATGTTGAAGTCTCTCTGGCTATTATGGTGTTGCTGTTTATCATTTTGTTTAGATCAAGTACGGTTTGCCTTATGAATCCGGGTGCAACTAAGTTGGCTGCATACATATTTAGTATTGTTATGTCTTCTTGTTGAACTGTACCCTTCACCATTACATAATGACTCTCTTTGTCTTTCATTACTTTTGTTGATTTTAAAACTAAGTTATCTGAAATTAAAACCACCATGCCAGCCTTCTTTTGGTTTCCATTTGCCTGAAATATAGGTTTTTACCCCTTTACCTTAAGTATAAATGCATCCTTGCAGGTTAGATGTGTTTCCTGAAGACAGCAGATACTTGGTTCATATTTTTTTATGCATTCAGCCAGTCTAACTCTCTTGACTGGGGAGTTGAAACCATTCACATTTATTGAGAGAACTGATAGGTGAGGCAAATTTCTGATCATCGTGCTTGGTAAAACTTTATTACTTTGTTTTCTTTCTTGAGCCATTTTGGTGTCTGGCCTTTTATCTTTAGCTTTTGAGTGGTTTTACATTGGTGAGTGTTTATTGTGCTGATCCGTGTGCAACTCTGTTGAGTACTTCTTAGAGGGCTGGTCTTGTCTTGATGAATTCCCTCAGTGTTTGTTTATCTGAGAATGTCTTAATTTCTCTTTCATATACAAAACTTAGTTTTGCAGGGTATAAGATTCTGGCTGGGCATTATTATGCTTCAAAAGAGTGATAATGGGGCCCCAGTCTTTTCTTGCATATAAGGTTTCAGCTGAGAAATCTGGCATTATTCAGATGGGCTTTCCTTTGTAAGTTATTTGTTTCTTTCATCTTACATCACCTAGAAGGACCTCTTTAGTGGATTTTTTTTTTTTTTTTTGGTCATTCTGATGACTGCATGTTGTGGTGTCTTCCTATTCACAATGAATCTCCCAGGGATCCTTTGAGCTTCTTGTACTTGGATGTCTAGATTTTTACAAAGGCCTGGGTAATTTTCCTCTATTATATCTTCAAATACCTTATCCAACCCTTGCGTATTATCTTCTTCACCATCAGGAATGCCCATAACTCTCATGTTGGGCTTCTTTACATAATCCCACATTTCTTGCAGGCTTTGTCTTTTCTCTTATTTCTCTGCTCTATCTCTGTGACTGACTTATTTAACTGGAAAGGGGAATCTCAATTTCTGAGATTCTGTCTTCTGTGTGATATACCCTGTTCTTGAGGCTTTCCACTGTCATTTGTTGTACCCTGAATAAATTATTCATTTCCAGCAGTTTGGTTTGATTTTTCTTTAATATTTCAATTTCTTTAGTGAATTTTTCTTCCAAATCCTGGATTTCTTTTGTTTTGTTTTGTGGTTTCTTTGTGTTGGTTATCCATTTTTTCTTGCATATTATTGAGTTTTCTTACATTCCATTTTTGAAATTCTTCTTCTGTCATTTTAGTGTTCTGAATTTGGTTAATGTCCATTGCTAGAGAGCTGATGTTCCTCTTTGGGGTGTGCTTTCCATTTGATTGTTCATAATTCCAGAGTTCTTTCACTGAGTCTTTCCCATCTGTATAAGCCATTGCTTCACACCTTTCAGTTTTCATTTGGAAAGTAACATGCCCTGTGCAGGCTCTGTTCCAGTAAATGCTGTAGGAGCAGTCAGATCGCAGTTGCTGCCTACCAGCCTGGATGTGTGCCCTTCTATGTTTGCTTGATTTGCCACTAGGAAGAGCCACTAATCTGTTGTTTAGGGTTCTTCTACCACTCTTTGGAGTCTGCTCCTGGTGGGAGTGGTTACTTGGGGAACCTGTTTTGGCCTCTTGCCTGGGGTTTTATTCCCTGACTGCGGACCCCACTGTTGGCAGCCCACCAGAGGCAGTAATCCAGCCCCATCTTCTGATCCTACCAGATAACTTTTAAACCAGTCTGACGAGCAAAGTCACTGGACTGTCATCTTTTGATCCGCACCAAGGCCCCAAAGATTCAAGCTAGTTTCAGAAGGAGAGTGGCTTTTCTTGTCTCTTCCTACCTCCAGAGTTGGCACCTACTACTATCGGTGCAAAAGATACTGGCTATGGGGAGGGGGTGATACCATAGTCCACCCAGTGCCCTAGCTCCTGTAAGTCCTGCAGGCTTTAGCCTCCCACACCCCAGTGCCTGTAAGTCCCACAGGCATTAGTCTGCCATGCCCCAGCACCTGTATGTCCCACAGGCATTAGCCTCCCATGACTAGGGAAGCACTCAGAGTTCACACATCAAAATGGGTCTGGTTAGTTGACCGTAAGTCTTGTAAGGGGGAAGCTTGTCATGAGAGTCCCTGGGCTGGGGAAAGGGAGCCACCTGACACCATATCATACTGCAGCAGTTGGGTTGTGGACCCTGAAAATGGCGACTGCCTGCCAGCAGAGCGCTAGCACTGGGGAGCGACTGTTCAGGAGTTGGCAGGTACAGGATGGGGGCGCAGGGAGCTGAGTCATCAGGATGCCCCATTGTCTCTTTTTTGTCACCCTCCCACAATCTCATGCCTGTCCAGCAGGAGCTCTCACTCTTTCTGATCCTCCCTGAGTGGGCCTATTAGCCCATGGCAATTTCCTGGTTAGAGTCCCCTATTTACTGTTCACCTCCATTGATCTGGACCCAGAGTGCCAGAGGCAAGTCACCTGTCTCCTAACCAACTCCAGGTGTAGCCCAGACCAGTCCCTGCCCCACCCAGTGCAGTCCTGGCACAGAGCTTGGGAAGTTCAAGATGCTTCCCACTGTTGTCTCCTCTCCACAGAGCCCCACGTCTCCCACAGTGATTTTGCACTGATTTAAGGCAGATCCCTGTCTGAGTGGGTGTGGAGGTGAGTGGGGAAGCAAGACGTTCTCCTATGGATCTGATCCCACCTAATTCACTGGGTAGGCAGGTGAACCCATCCCATGCTCTACTCTCTATTGTTTGTCTTGCACTCTCCAGATTTCATGATCTTATCTCCCATTCACCTTTTCTTTTTCTTGCTTTTTGTGTCTCACACTGATTCTCTGCCAATTCACAATGCTGTTCTTGTGGGGGAGCAATACACTCATGTGTAGCAGATGGAGATCTAAGCCGCTTTCTCTGGGAGCAGGAATCCAGGAGGTTACTTCCATTCTGCTATTTATTTCCTCAATCAACAGGTTTTATACAAAGATAATTAAACTCTTGAAGGAATCCATGTATTTATCACACAAATCAATTTTTCACAAACAGATAAATTAAAGAACACATAAATGTGCTTAAATTAACAAGTCAGTATATTAAGGACACAATCTATTTTTGGATAAATTAATATTATTGAAATAAGTCAGTATGAAAAACTGTAAAAAATAGGATTAACCAATAGTTGGTATTTTATTTGTACATAGAGCCCAGTAACTATTTGGATTGAGTCAAAGAAAATTGTGATAAAAATATTAGTCTTTTTAGAGCAACAATATTCTCCCACCTCTCACTTCCTACTTTCTCATCTTCCAAGACCCTAGGGCTATCTACACTTACTTGCTTACCAAGACCATTCTACCAACTCCACCTGCAATAGTGGTGCTCCCTCAAAATTGCCCTGCCTATATTTATTCCTTTATGTTTCTTTTTATCTATTAGAATGGTGATCAAAGAGGATATCTATTGCTGGGTTTCAGGAGCTGACAATTTTATAAAATTCTTTCAGAGGAAGACAGATCACACATATTTAAGAGCTTTATATAAAGACCTTGACAAGAAGATATATAATATCGTTCCTTATCACTTATACTAGTAGTGTTACCTGAGATCCTTTTAACATGTTATTAGATAAAAATCGGGTTTCTCAATTTTAAAATAGGTTCAATAATGTCTGCTTTGAATAACTTTTGTGAAAACGATATTACATGTATGTGTGTGTATGTATGTACATATGTGTATATACATATTCACATAGTCATTCCTTGGTATCCTTGGTAGATTGGTTTTAGAACCATGAATACTCAAGTCCCTTATATAAAATGCTATAGTATTTGAATATAACAAATGTACATCCTCCCATATACTTTAAAACATCTCTAGATTACTTATAATACTTATTAAAATGTAAATGCTGTGTAAATAGATGTTTAGGAAATAATGACAAGAAACAAGTATGTGCATGTTAAATGCAAATGCAGCCATCCCTATTTTGGAATATTTTTGATCCCTAATAGGTTGAATCCATGGATGCAGAACCCATTGTATATACCTTTGCACAGGGTCTAGTGAATTGTAAATACCATTCCTCCTTCCTGTAATAAACTGAATATTTAATTATTTAGTAGATTGCCACTGCAGCCACTTTGTAAATACTTATGTTGCTCTTTCTTTCCTTGGTATACCATAAAAATTTACTCTCCACTTCTGTGGTGGACAGATTGAATGTGCCTGTCAAGTGGAATGGCTCTGCTATGTACCTTTTATAGAGCAGTATTTGATGTTCGCTCCATGGAACAAATTTTAAAATTTGTTAAAAATAGGGTTACATGTTTCATGAAATATTAAAGGTGTAACATAGTGTATCCCTCTACTGTAGAATTAGAATGCACATATTAACATAATAAAAATGTGTTTGTATGTGTATATATATACTGTTTATCTTTGTTTCAGCCAACACTTTCCAAATTTCTTTCATGATTGGACTTTTTCTTTTATAGAAACTATCCTAGTGTATTAATTGGCATAGAGTCTAAATGAATGAAGAAAAGAAAAAAAAATAAAATAAATTTGTCTGTCCCATGTAATAGTTCTGAAATATGCAGTCTGGATATGGTAACACAGTTTTCCTTCTGGAATTTGTACAGAGAACAAGTATCACTCCATCTTTTTGTTCTGTCATCCTTAAGTGTGGAAAATCGTGGATTCCAAATTGTGATTTAATACGATTACTCCAACGCTCCCCATTATGCCTGTACTCCAGCCTGAAGAAATAATAAAGGGTGAGTGGAGCAAATCATTTTCCTTTTAAGTGCATAACACAGAAGTGATACAGCTTTGCCACATGAAATCACCAAGCCGCAAAGGAGGCTAGGAAATGTATTCTTATTAATAGCTGAGTGGTCATGCATTAAGATAAAACTTGAGAGTTCTATTTGTTAAAGGAAGAAGAGAAGGGGAATTGGTGAACAACCAGTATTCTCTGTTGTAAGAGCAGACTCTTCTCTATAACACTGTTATTGAAAAAAATATATTAAAGAATATGAGAATATAGCCCTCCTTGGACACTTATGTTAATTTAAGAGATTTGAACAACCACTTTCCATAAACATAAGCAAGAGAAGTCACATGGTGATTACACCAATTATCTCAAAATGATTACACTTACTTTTGAACTGTCTGACTTTTGATTCACTTCCCTTCTGGTTGATCACAATTGGACTAATCTCTCATTTACATTGACTCTGTTGCTGTATTTTGGGTTTGTTGTTTGCATCTGTTCATTTCTGTCCTTCACTATCTTCTATGAAAATTGCCTTGGTGGAGTTGACTTTGCAAGGTTTACCTCCTTTCTGCTTGCCCAAGACTTGAATCTTTCCCCAACTTCATCTTCCAGACCTAATCTCAAGCCTTCTGACCAACCTGCCTACTATTTTGCAAAGTAAGTATTCAGATAGTGTATGCACACTAGTGTTTACTTGAGGAAGTTCACTTTAAAGCATAGCAAGAAATCTCAAGTTTGGAAGAAACATTAAAGTCTTAATATTTACATGATCCCTTAATTGTATGTCATTACTATCCAATGATATTAACTAATTCTTTTTATTTTTATTATATAATTGACAAAATTGTTTATAGTTAAGTTGTACAAATTGATATTTTGATATACATATACATTGTAAAATGATCACCACAATCAAGTTAATTAACATATCCATCACCTAACAAGATTACCATTGTGTGTGTGTGTGTGTGTGTGTGTGTGTGTGTGTGTGTGTGTGGTGAGAACACTTAAGATCTACCGTCTTAGCAAATTTCAAATATAGAATACAGTATTGTTAACTATAGTTACAATGCTGGACATTAGGATATCTAGAACTTATTCATATTGCATAATTGAAACTTTATACCCAATGAAAAACAACTCTCAATTTTTCCCACCCCTCAGAGCTCCTGACAATCACCATTCTACTCTACTTCTATGAGTTTGACTATTTTAGATTCCATATAAGTGAAATCATGGAATATTTTTTTTCTGTGTCTGGCTTATTTCATTTACAATAATGTCCTCTGGCTTCAATCATGCTGTTTCAAATGGCAGGATTTCCTTCTTTTTAAAGCCTGAATAATATTCCACTACACACACTCACACACACACATATGTATACATACACACCCCACATCTTCTTTATCAATTCACTTGCTGGTGGACATATAGGTTGTTTCTACTTTATGGCTATTGTGAATAATGATGCCATTGACATGGGAGAGCATATATTTCTTCTTCATACTAATTTCATTTCCTTTGTATATATACCCAAAAGTGAGATTGCTGCATGGTATGGTATTTCTATTTTTTAATTTTTTGAGGAAGCTCCATACTGTTTTCCAAAATGCCTGTACCAATTTACATTCTCAGTAACAGTGTACAAGGGTTCCCTGTTTTCCACACAATCAATAACACCTATCATCACTTTACTTTTTGATAATAGCTATTGTAATAGATGTGATGTGATATCTCATTGTGGTTTTGATTTGCATTTCCCTGATAATTAGTGATTTTGAACACTTTTAAATATACCAATTGTCCATTTGTATGTCTTCTTTGAGAAATGTCTATTCAGGTCCTTTGCACATTTTTAAATTGTGTTATAAATTTTTATACTATTGATTTGCATAAGTCCTTTATTTATTTTGTATATTAACCCCTTATCAAATATATGATTTGCAAATATTTTCTCCCATTCTATAGATTGCTTTTTCATTGTGCTGATTATTTCCTTTGCTGTGCAGCAGCTTTTTAATTTGATGCAATCACACTTGTCTATTTTCGCTTTTGTTACCTGTGTTTGGTGTCATATCCAAAAAAATCATTGTCCAGATCTATGTCAAGGAGGTTTTTCCTATGTTTTCATCTAGTAGTTTTATGGTTTCATGTTTTCCAATTAAGTTCTATCATTAATTTTCAGTTATACAGTGTATACAGTGGAAAAGTACAATTTTATTCTTCTGCATGTGGATATCTAGTTTTCCCAGTACTATCTTTTTAATTTAAGAGACTATACATTCCCCATTGTGTGTTCTTGGCACCCTTGTTGATGATCAATTGACCATACTGGTGTAAATTTATTTCTGGGCTTTATATTCTGTCCTCTTGGTCCTATGTCTGTTTTTATGCCAGTACGATACTAGTTGGGTTACTGTAACTTTGTAATATATTTTGAAAGCAGAAAGTGTGATGCCTCTCACTTTGTATTTTTTGCTCGAGATTGCTTTGGCCATTGTGGTTCCATATGTTTCGGAATATTTTTTCTATTTCTGCAAAGAATGCCATTGGGATTTTGGTAGGATATAGTTACTAATTCTTGAGGCATTTCATCTAGTTAATAGATCACATCAAAATTTACCACTCTGTAATATCGAGTAGTGGTTCTCAGTTCAATCTCACTCCAAAACTATCCCTTAGTCATGCAATACTAGTAAAGACACTTTTTTACATAATATTCCTTTCTAACTTGGAAAGCAGTCATTATGCTTTTTTTGTTTATTTTGGTTTCTATTTTTACATGCAAAGCCAATAAGAACTTAGTAGAGTGGCAGTCCTAGAGTCTGTGCAGAGATATAGAGTACTGAAGAAAAGGCTGAAGTAGGAAAAAACCCAAAAAGCAGAAATGAAGCAAATGTAAATCTTAGCTAAGAAAATAGCCAGAACTCATGGTAAGAGAGACATTGACTAAAGGTAACTCTATATAATAAGGTTGAGATGAAGTTATATATATGCATATGAGAGAAAAGGTTAAAGATAAAGCTTTGTGCACTTTTTGAGAATATTATAAATTTGTTATAAAATCAGTTTTTTATCAACAAATTTATTCATTTCATTATTTGGTTCATCATTTGGGCTGGAGTAAGCACGAATCATTACCTTTAACTTTATTATACTTTGTATCACTAGAATAAAGTATATGGAAGACAGTATGAATCAGATTAGACTGAGAAATGTGCAGAAGATTTTCTATGTGTCTAATACAGGGGTAGAATTAATTTGTCTTCTTCTTATGCCTTCTTTCATTTCATTTTCTACAACTAACACAGGGGTAGTATTTCCCCCTTGGGACAAAAGAATAGTTCCTAATGTCAAGATACAGTATGTTTTTCCAATGTCTTTGAGACAAATAGATTGCTGTTTTTCAGATCAATGTTTCTGTCCCAAATCTCAGTTCTGCCCCAGGACAGGAACTCGGTTTGTGGAGAAGGCTCCTATCCACAATGTCAGTTCTTTGTTATGAAGTCTGTATAAAACCAGATTTATCATATCTTATGTTCAAACTGTCTACATTCCTAAAAGTTCTCACTTTTTAATTTATTAAGAAATATGTATTTAATATAGTACTTTATATCCTTAAAATAGGCTTAAACAAATGTCATCTAATACATTTTTATTTCAGTGTTTATTTAAGTGTGTTTATTTATACTTTTGGAAAAAAATCAATTTTATTTACTAATAATTCATATTTCTTCATATTGCTAATTATATAAACAATTTAATAACCTTATTTCTAAATTCATGAGTTGCATTATTTCATAGTGCTGAAATATTTCTGCATGAATAATATAATCCATTTATCTATCCTCATTGTATTAAAACTATCTAAACCATTCCTAATTATTTGATTTGTAGGTATTCAGTTTCACTGAACATTCTATATTAGTAAAATTTTACTTAACTTTTTTCTACAACTTGTGCCATATATGCAGAATTTATATCTTAGAACTGCTCTGAAGACTTTGCAAAGAAGCACAATCGTACTTAATGGAAAATTACTTCAATGTGAAGTTATATTTCCAGAAAGAGGAAATGTATGAAATTGAGAACTCCTAATAGCAAGCAAGAAGTCTCTTTCTCTTTAAATTCTTTCTCAATTTCAATTTCTTAAAAGTGTGAAATGAGTAGAAAGAACCATGGCAGAAATCACTGGCTTCTATAAATTCTAATATAAATTCCTTTTGGGAAAGATATCTGTGTGAGGAAATAGTGATGATTCTTGTGGAAGAAGCTCTAGAAAGTAACTAGACAGAAAACAAAAATCAACAGAGACCATGGATAAAGTACTTAATATATTACTTCTGTTATTTAGGAGCTTTAAATCCCAATTTGTTCTTGTCTTCCATAGCTTTGCACCAGATTGAGCCAAGGAAGGTATTTATATAGATGGATTTTCTGATATAATAGAGATGCATGTTAATCATGCAATAACAGAAATATACATACTAATATAATTACATTTCATTCCTTTTAATAAGATATAAATATGTAGGAAGAACTTTTTCAATTCTCCATCCATTATACCAGTTATTTTAAACTTGCTGTATTTATAATATGTTTTATTTCTCACAAAGTTTTGGGCCAAATTCAGCATATTTACAATTCAAGTATGAGTATTCCTTGGCTTTTTCTGCTTTCATTTTATTGTTTAGCTTATACTGCTAAAAATCTGTGGAGGGAGGACTGTAAGCAAACTACTTCTATGGCATTTTTACTTTAAAAAGTGGTAATGATCATGTGCAATATGATGATTTAAGAGTAAAATCTAACAAAATTTAGTATCAGTCACGTGTGTGTGTGTGTGTGTGTGTGTGTGTGTGTGTGTGTGTATAAACAAGGATCTTGATGAGGGTCTAATATTATATGTGTATGTATCCAAGGAACCCACCGAATGCTAGGTTCTATTGTTTGAATACTTTTTTCTCCAAATTCCCACTAAAACTTATTTGTTTTTGGAAATATAAGTGATTGTATATATTATTAAGCATGAATTGAAAAACTTGTGTAAAGAAAATATATATATATATATATTGTTTTAACATATGTTGTCAATTTATTAAACATGTGTAAACTTTATTATATTCATTATTTTACATATAAGTGGTCGTATTATAATTATTTCATATAACATACATGTAATGAACACTTACATAACCTCTAATAACCTCAGTACTTTCACATACCTTGTCTTGTTTAATTCTCATCAGAATCTATGATATATTACCATCACTCTTCTTTCACAGATGAGGAAGCTGATTGGAAAGGTGAATTGATTTGTTCATGGTCCATCTTCTGAATCCCAAGCATGTGCTTGTTCCATTATACCATGTGGTTGTGCAAAGCAGTTAGATATTCATTACAAAGGGTGATGGGATGTGGATTTATGTACTTTGGCTTGTGAAATGCGATATACAAAATGGTATCACTCATGTTCAGAGCCCTAAAATGGAGTTGGAAAGCCATTCTAAGAAGAACTGACTGCATGTCCTCCAAACTTACTGCAAAAAAAAAGCCACCCAAAACAAGCCCTGCTTTGAACCCTTGAACTGGACCAAACTGCAACAACCAAAGCATCCTGGAAAATATTGATGTTGTCTCATAGATCCCATAAACTTTGGTCATTCCTTTTTATTCTTTTTTCTTGTCTGACTATTTCCAAATAGTCTATCTGCAAGCTCACTGACTCTTTCTTCTTTTTGATCAACTCTTCTGTTGATACTCTCTATTGCATTTTTCATTTCACTCATTTTATTTTTCTGCTCAGGATCTCTGTTTGATTTTTTTTTATTATTTCAATCTCTCTTAAATTTCTCTGATAAGTTTCCGAATTGATTCTCTATGTGTCATTGAAGTTTGTTAAGCTTCCTTAAAACAGTAATTTTGAATTCTTTGTCTGAGAGATCACACATCTCTATAACTGTAGGTTTAGTCTCTGGTTCCTTATTTTGTCTGTTTAGTGAACTCATATTTCCCTGAATGTTCTTGATGCTTGTGGACATGTGATAATATGTGCACATTGAGTGATTAGGTATTTATTTTAGTCTTCACAGTCTGTTTTTGTCTGTGCCTGTCCTTTCTCAGGGGGCCTTCTCAGGGATTCTAAACAGACTGACTGATGTGTTCCCTAAGGCTATGATCACTGCAGCTGTCCCAGCACCAGAGGAAACTCTATGCCCGGGTTTGCCACAAGTCTTACAAGGGCTCATAGGTTAATGTGGCTTTCTAGATCAGATGGACCTAAGGAAGACCCAAGGAGAGCATTGGGGCCATGTGGGAGCACTGGCCAGGGAACAAAGTCCAGACAACTGTCTCAGTGGCCCAGATGGGCATGCATCTCAGTAGATCTCTGCACCAGTGGGATGGGTTCCCAACTTCAGCGAGAGAGGCTGTCTCCCCATAGTTTTTCAACTTGGGGAACTCCAGGGCTATCATTGGTTTCTATTAGTTCCTGCAGCTTGCATTCACTTAATTGGCTTAGATTTTCTGGAAGCCCACAAAGCTCACATTTCCTTCTCCTAAAAGGGAGAGATGCAGTTACCATTGGGAAAAGTATTAACACTAAAGAGGGAATCCTTTAGGAACTCACAGAACTCTACATCCCTATAGTTTTAGTTCTTGAAAACAAGAAGAAAATAACTCCTACTGAAAACTTATTGTCCCCAATGTGGTAGTATTGAGAGGTGGGGCATTTAAGAGGTAAGACATGAATGAATTAATAAACTAATGGGTTAAGGGAGTAATGGGTTATCATGGAAGTGGGACTGGTAGCTTTATAAATGGAAGACAAGAAACCTGAATGAGCACACACAGCCCCCTTGCCATGGTATCCTGCACCACCTTGAGACTCTTGGGAGAATCCCCAGCACCAATAAAACACTCACCAGATGCAGCTCCTTGACCTTGGACTTCTCGGCCTTCATAACTATAATAAATTAATTCTTTTTTAAAAAATATGTTACTCACTTTCAGGTATTTTGTTATAAGCAACATAAAGTAGATGAAGACACGGGGATAAGTCACCAAAGGTCTTATAATCTTATTGGCATGAGACACTTTTGAAGCCCTCTGTAGATATGGGAAAGAATGCATTCTTGAAGAGTAAGAGAGAATATACACCTCAAAAGACCTTCAATAGACCTTCAATAGACACTTCAAAAGACCTATAAAACTAAAGATTTTTTTAAGAGATATGGGGTCTTGCTATTCATCCAGACTGGAGTACAGTGGCACAATCAAAGTTCACTGTAGACTTGAACTCCTGGGTTCAAGTGATCCTCCCACTTCAGCCTCCCGAGTAGCTGTCTATACCAGTGCATGTTGCCATGCTCAGCTAAAATGTGTTTCTAGATGAGCAAAAGACAGAAATATCCAAGAACTACTACCACCACCACCCCCTCCAACAACAATGAAAAAGGAATAAGCTTGAAGTGAAACCAGAATAGGGAGTTCTGAGCAGCCACTGAAAGCAAAGTAGCAGAGTTACCCTAAAAGCAACTGCCAAAAACAGCACTGTATTCTAGATATTACTATGTGAAAGAGTCTCAAAGGAGGGAGATGAACCTGAGGAAATTACACATTTATCAAGGACATTGAAAGGGGTTTAAAGTAGTCCTAGATCATTAGTGTCTTCTGACTAAGGAAGATGCAACTGAAAATTAAATCATGACCTATATAGACCTTTATATCACCACAGATAAAGCTCAGAGATATGAATTTACTATTAAAGATTAGTAAACAATGAAGAAAGTAAATTGACAGAAGTGAGAGTCAGCAGGAAATAATAAAAACTTATTTACATACCTAAAACTTAGAATTATCAGAAACAGTCGGTAAATTATTTATTAAATGCTAAAGAAAATAAGACTTGGATACCAAAAAATAAACCAGCAGTACAAGACTATCAAAAATACTGTGATGTTTACAGTCCCACCATCAGTGTAAGACTGTTCTTATCTCTACACGTCCTCACCAGCATTTATTGCTTTGGGATATTTTGATACAGGCCAATCTTACTGGAGTTAGGTGATATCTCATTGTGGTTTTGATTTGCATTTACATAATGATTAGAGATGTTGAGCATTTTTTTATATGTTTGTTGGGCATTATTTTGTCTTCTTTTGAAAAGTTTCTGTTCATGTCCTTTGACCATTTATTGATAGGGTTGTTTGATTTTTTCTTTTTGATTTTTTTTGAGTTCTAGATAGATTCTTGTTATCAGCCCTTTATCGGATGTTAGAGAGCAAATATTTTCTCCCATTCTGTAGGTTGTCTATTTGCTCTAATGATAGTTTCCTTGGCTGTACAAAAGCTTTTTAATTTGATCAGGTCCCATTTATTTATTTTTATAGCTTCTGTGATTGCTTTGGGGGTCTTCTTCATAAATTCTTTGCCCAGGCAAATCTCTGAAAGAGTCTTCCCAACATTTTCTTCTAGGATTCTTAAGGTTTCATGACTTAGATTTAAGTCTGTTATCCAGAAGCTGAAAGATGGCAGAGTGGTGGTGACCTCCTGGATTTGTGCTCCCGGAGAGGAAGGCATGGATCTCAGTCTGCCACAATGCTAGAGGATCGCTCCCCCACAAGAACAGCGGTGTGAATCCATGGAGATTCAGCGTGGGACACAGAGAGCAAGAAAAAACTGAGGTGAACGGGAAAACAGATCGTGAAAATCTGGAGAGTGGGGGACAGACAATAGAGAGGGGAGCCTGGGATGGCTGTACCCTCCTCACCAGCGAGTGAGGTGGGTTCAGCCCCAAAGGAAAGTGGCTTGTTTCCCCACTGACCCCCACTCCCACTAAATTAGGGATCTGCCTGAAGCTGGTGCAGAATCACCGGGGGAGATGCAGGGCTCTGTGGAGAGGAGACAATAGCGGGAGGCATTTTGGACCCCGGAGCTCTGTGGGCGGACTGCAAGTGGCGGGAGAGGGTTTGCACTAGGCTGCAGCGAAAGACACCTGGGGGACACCAAACTGTCTTCTTTACGCAGGCAGCTGCGGTCCCTCAATCCTGGCTCCTCTGGCCCCTGCCGGACCCTGAACATTTTCCCCCAGCTCCAGCGACCAGCGGGTGGGCAGCAGCCATTGTTGGGGTCCATAGCCTAGCTGCTGCGGAGCGATTGGGAACCGGGCGGCTCCGTACCCTAGTCCATGGACCCCCATTAGGAGCTCGGCCTTTGCATGAACACTGAGTGCTTCCCCAGTCGCGAGTGAGTAGAGCATGGACCTTGCAGACATCGGGGTGGGGTGAAAATCATCCACAGGAGCTGCAGCAGCTGGGATGCTGGGCGAATGAGGGCACTGCCCCCTCCCCCTATCCACTGTCTTTCATGCAGAGAGAGGCAGAAAACACCTCAGGAGAGGAAGAGACAAGGAAAAAGTTGCTTCCCATCTACAATTAAATCAGCCCAGTGATGGGACTCTCAAACCGGTTTCGGGCTAAATTAATTCTCTGGGGCTGGACCTAACAGGAGCAGCCCCCCAGCTGAGGTAGCAAAATACTGAACAACACATGAAGGGCTCCCCCTGGTGACAGAGGAGGCAGCTTACCTGAGCTGCTACACAGCCCAAGATCAGCGTGCACAGAGTGCCTCTGTTCAGCCTAAAGCAGAAAGAAGGGACCTAAGGATTGATCCATATGGGAAGACCTCAGTGAAAGATCACTGGGAGTATAAAGAATCAAGCTGAAACCTTGCCTTCAAAGAGGATTACTAGTTCTCTACCAATTGACACAAACCAAACTCGAAATAGCAATATGTCACAGGAAGAATTTCAAACATGGATCATAAATAAGCTGAATATTATGCAAGAAAAAATGGATAACCAACACAAAGATACCACAAAAAAGATCCAGGACTTGGAAGAAAAATTCACTAAAGAAATTGAAATATTGAAGAAAAATCAAACTGAACTCCTAGAAATGAAGAATTTACCCAGGAAGCTACAAAACACAGTGGAAAGTTTCAAGAGTAGGGTAGATCAAACACAAGAAAGAATCTCAGAGATCGAACATAACACTTTCCAATTAAATAAGTCAGTCACAGAGATGGAGCAAAGAAATAAGAGAAAAGACCAGAGTCTACAAGAAATGTAAGATTATGTGAAGAAGCCTAATGTGAGTATTATCGGCATTCCTGAGGGTGAAGAAGACAATAATAAGCAAGGGTTGGATAAGCTATTTGAAGACATAATTGAGGAAAATTTCCCAGGCCTTGCCAAAATGCTAGATATACAGGTTCTAGAAGCTCAAAGAACCCCTGGGAGATTCATACGAAATAGGAAGACACCACATCATACAGTTATCAGACTGACCTAAATATCCACTAAAGAGGCCCTTCTTTGAGCTGTAAGGAGAAAGAAACAAGTAACATACAAAGGAAAATCCATCTGAATTATGCCAGATTTCTCAACTGAAACCTTACAAGCAAGAAGAGACTGGGGCCCCATTCTCACTCTTCTGAAACAGAAAAATGCCCAGCCTAGAATCCTGTACTCAGCTAAGCTCAGCTTTATATATGAAGGTGAAATTAAGACATTCTCAGATAAACAAAAACTCAGAGAATTCACCAAGACAAGACCAGCTCTCCAAGAAGTACTCAAAACAGAGCTACACAAGGACCAGCACAAGAAACACCCACGAATATAAAACTACTCAAGAGAAGATAAAAACCCAGTTATCACAAGGGCTCAAGTGAGAAAACAGAATAATGAAATTCAACCCAACATGAAGAACAGAAATCAGTTTCACTTATCAATTCTCTCATTAAATGTGAATGGATTGAATTTCCCACTCAAGAGACATAGACTGGCCCAATGGTTAAAAAAATACAAGCCAAGTATCTGCTGTCTTCAGGAAACTCATCTAACCTGCAAGGATGCATTTAGACTGAAAATAAAAGGGTGGAAATCTATATTTCAAGCAAATGGAAGCCAAAAGAAAGCTGGTGTGGCAGTTTTAATCTCCGATAACTTAGTTTTTAAATCAATAAAAGTAATGAAAGGCAAATATGGTTACTATATACTGGTGAAGGGTACAATTCAACAAGAAGACATAACTATACTTAATATATATGCACCCAACTTAGGTACACCCAGATTCATAAAGAAAACCCTACTTGATCTCAACCAAATGATAGATAACAATACAATAATAGCCAGAGACCTTAATACGCTGCTGACAGTACAGGACAGATCCTCCAAACAAAAAATAAACAAAGAAATAATGGACTTAAATAGAATGCTAGAACAAATGGGCGTGACTGACATCTACAGGACATTCTACCCAAAAATCCACTGAATATACTTTCTTCTCATTAGCTCATGGGACATTCTCCGAGATTGACCATATCCTAGGACATAAAGCATGTCTTAAAAATTTTTAAAAAATAGAAATTATACCATGGATCTTCTCAGATCACAGAGGAATAAAAGTAATAATGAACCCTAACAGAAATTCTCATTTCTACTCAAAGTCATGGAAGCTAAACAAACTTCTCCTGAATGATTATTTTATAAATGAAGAAATCAAGATGGAAATCAAAAGATTCTTTGAATTAAATGACAATGGAGACACAACATATCAAAATCTGTAGGACACAGATAAAGCGGTCCTGAGAGGAAAATTTATTTCCATAAATGCCTATATCAAAAAGACAGAACACTTACAAATAGACAATCTAATGAATAGACTCAAAGAGCTGGAGAAGGAAGAACAGACCGACCCCAAACCCAGCAGACGGAGAGAAATTATTAAGATCAAATCAGAACTAAATGAAAAGGACAACAAACAAACCATAAGGGAGATTAATAAAACAAAAAGTTGGTTCCTTGAAAACATAAACAAGATTCACACACCTCTGGCTAGGCTAACCAAGAGCAGAAAACAAAAAAACTCTAATAACCTCCATCAGGAACATGAAAGGAGAAATCATGACCGATGCCACAGAGATACATATCATCTATGAATTTTACAAAAATCTTTATGCACACAAATTGGAAAATGAGGAGGAAATGGACAAATTTTTAGAAATACACAGCCTTCACAGGCTCAACCAGAAAGAAATAGAATTCCTGAATAGACCAATATCTAGATCTGAAATTGAAACAACAACAAAAAAAACCTTCCCAAAAAGAAAAGCCCTGTACCAGATGGGTTCACATCTGAATTTTACCATATCTACAAATATGAACTGGTGCCCATCCTACATAAACTATTCTCCAATATCGAGAAGGATGGAATTCTCCCCAACACGTTTTACCAAGCCAACATAATTTTATTACCAAAACCAGGAAAAGATGCAACAAAAAAAGAAAACTACAGACCAATATCCCTTATGAATATAGATGCAAAAATTCTCAATAAAATCCTAGCAGATCGAATCCAAGTGCTTATCAAAAAAATGTTCCATCACTACCAAGTGGGCTTCATCCCAGAGATGCAGGGATGCCTTAACATATGCAAATCTATAAATGTAATTCACCACATAAATAGAAGCAAAAATAAAGGTCATATGATCCTCTCTATAGATGCAAAAAAAGCATTTGACAAAATTCAACACCCTGTTATGATAAGAACACTTAAGAAAATAGGCATAGACGGGACCTACCTAAAAATGATACAAGCCATATATGACAAACCCATAGCCAACATCATACTGAATGGGGAAAAATTGAAAGCATTCCCACTTTGAAATGGAACCAGGTAAGGCTGCCCACTGTCCCCATTACTTATCAACATAGTATTGGAAGTCCTTGCGAGAGCCATCAGGCAAGAGAGCAGAATCAAGGGAGTCCAAATAGGGAAAGAAGAGATCAAACTCTCACTCTTTGCTGGTAATATGATGTTATATCTACAAAACCCCAAGGATTCAACCAAGAGACTCCTGGAATTGATCAATGAATTCAGTAACGTCTCAGGTTACAAAATCAATACACACAAATCAGAGACATTCATATATGCCAATAACAGTCAAATGGAGAACCAAGTTAAGGACTCAATACCCTTCAAAATAGCAACAAAGAAAATAAAATACCTAGGAATATATTTAACTAAGGAGATAAAGGACCTCTATAGGGAGAACTACGAAACACTGAGGAAGGAAATCGCAGAACACGTAAATAGGTGGAAAATCATACCATGCTCGTGTATCGGAAGAATCAACATTGTTAAAATGACTATACTGCCCAAAGTTATCTATAGATTCAATGCAATCCCTATTAAATTACCAAGATCATTTTTCACAGATATAGAAAAAATAATTTTACGCTTTATGTGGAACCAGAGAAGACCCCGTTTAGCAAAAGCAATTTTAAGCAACAAAAACAAAATGGGAGGTATTAGTTTGCCAGACTTCAAACTATACTACAAAGCTGTGATTATTAAAACTGCTTGGTATTGGCACAAGTGCAGGGACACGGACCAATGGAAGAGAACAGAAAATCCAAATACAAAACCATCCTCATATAGCCATCTAATCTTTGACAAAGCAGACAAAAACATACTCTGGGGAAAAGATTCCTTATTTAATAAATGGTGCTGGGAAAACTGGATAGCCGCATGTAGAAGACTAAACCAGGAGCCACAGCTTTCACCTTTCACAAAAATCAAATCACGATGGATAACAGACTTAAACCTTAGGTGGGAAACTATTAGAATTCTAGAAGAAAATGTAGGAAAGACTCTTACAGACATTGGCCTAGGCAAAGAGTTTATGAAGAAGAGCCCTAAGGCAATCACAGCAACAACAAAAATAAATAAATGAGGCCTGATCAAATTAAAGGGCTTCTGCACAGCCAAAGGAACAGTCATGAGAGTAAACAGACAACCTACAGAATGGGAAAAAATTTTTGCATACTACACATAAGATAAAAGACTGATAACAAGAATATATTTATGACTCAGAAAATCTGTAAGAGAAAATCAAACAACCCTATCAAAAAGTGGGCAGAGGACATGAATAGAAATTTTTCAAAAGAAGATATAAAAATGGCTAAGAAACATATGAAAAAATGTTCAACATCTCTAATCATCAGGGAAATGCAAATCAAAAGCACAATGAGATACCACTTAACCCCAGTGAGAATGGCCTTTATCAAAAAGTCCCAAAACAATACATGTTGGTGTGGATGCAGAGAGACAGGAATACTCATACACTGCTGGTGGGACAGTAAACTAGTGCAACCCCTATGGAAAACAATATGGAGATACCTTAAACAGATTCAAGTAGACCTACCATTCGATCCAGCAATCCCATTATTGGGCATCTACCCAGAAGAACAAAAGTCAGACACCTGCACCCAAATGTTTATAGCAGCACAATTCACAATTGCAAAGATGTGGAAACAACCCAAATGCCCATCAGTTCACAAATGGATTAGTAAATTGTGGTATATGTATACCATGGAGTATTCCTCAGGTATAAGGAATAATGGTGATACGACATCTCTTTGGTTCTCCTGGAGAAAGTTGGAACCCATTATATTAAGTGAAGTATCCAAAGAATGGAAAAACAAGCATCACATGTACTCACCAGAAAATTGGTTTCCCTGATCATCACCTAAATTCACGTTGGGGAATGATACCAACTGGATATCAGACTGAAGTGGGCGGTGGGGGAAGGGGATAGGTGTATTCCTACATGATGAGTGCCTTGTGCACTGTCTGGGGAATGGTCATGCTTGAAGGTGCTGACTCAGGGAGGTAGGGGGTGGGGGGAGGGGATGGAGGTATTACTACATGATGAGTGCCCGGCACACTGTCTGGGGAATGGACATGCTTGAGGCTCTGTATCAGGGGGATGGGTGGGGCACGGGCAATATATATAACCTGAGCTTTTGTACCCCCATAATAAGCTGAAATAAAAAAAAAAAAAGTCTGTTATCCATCTAGAATTGATTTTTGTAAGAGGTGAGAGGTGGGGATCCAGTTTCCTCTGTGGAAAAGATTTTGGAGATACCTCATAGAGCTACAAGTAGAACTACCATTTGTTCCAGCAATACCACTATTAGGCATCTACCCAAAGGAACTGAAGTCATTCTATAACAAAGACATATACACTCAAATGTTTATGGCAACACAATTCACTGTAGCAAAGATATAGAAACAACCCAAGTGTCCGTCATTCCATGAGTGGATTAATAAAATATGGTATATGTATACAATGGAATACTACTCAATTATAAGAAATGATGGTGATCTAGCACCTCTTATATTTTCCTGGATAGAGTTTAAGCCTCTCCTCCAAAGTGAGGTATCACAAGAATGGAAGAATAGTCACCACATCTACTCACCATCACACTGGCACTGACTGATCAACACTAAGGTGCTCAGACAGTAGTAATATTCTTTGGGGGTAGGGGTTTTGGGCGTGGGCAAACTCACAACTATTGGATGCAGTGGAATTGTAGAGGGGGGAAGGGCATGTCTCAAATCTTGGTTGGGATGTGGCAAAGTCATAAAATGTAACCAAAATGTTTGTACCCTCATAATTTCCTAAAATTAAAAAAATACTGTGATATTTAGATAACAATCAAATAAAATTTTAGAAATGTATGTATACACAAACAAGCACCGAAATATATTTGTTGAAATTTTGAACTCAATAGACTCTTCCACTTCTCTTACCGGGTGTGAAGTTGAGAGATTATTTGTTCCAAAAAACAATAAGAAAAATGCAGATAAGTTATATAATAAAAATTTTACTTTTTTGACCTATCAGATTGCTGACAATACAAAGAAATCTAAATAAATTCCAGGAAGTAGAGGGACCTATATATATGAGGAGGTATGCTATTTTCACTGATTGGAAGATGAGATATTTTTATGATGTTAATTCTTTTCATATTGAGCTATGCATTTGATACATTCTCAAGTTTATAGATGTCATTCATTTTTTAATCATCACGCTGATTGTAAACTTTGATTCAAAGGAGCAAGAAGAGCCAAACCAGTTTTGAAAAGGAAGAAGAAAATTAGAATACATAGAATAACCAATTCCAAGAATTGTTATAAACCTACCTAGCAAAGCCAATGTAGTATTAGCTTAAGAATATATATATATATATATATATTTAAGGAGATTTTATACATACACACACACACACACACACACACATATATATATAAAACAAATACAAGTGTCCTGAAATAGACTCATTTTTAAAAATTAATAAAGTTTAGTTTTAGGGCCATTTTAGATTTACTGAAAAATTGAGTTGAAAAGTACAGAGTTCCTATGTTCTCCTTCAGCCCCCTCCCCCACAGTTTCCACTATTATTTAAATGTTACATTAATGTAATATAATTATTACATTGATAAGTTCACATTGACACAATACTGTTTACTAAAGTCTCTACATTAATGTTCACCCTATGTTGATGTTCTATGGGCTTTGACAAATGTATCGTGCTGTTGTTTTAAAATGTAGGTTTTATTATTACACAGGTATAGTGAGATCAACAGATCTGGAGTTGATTGTCTGCCATTGAAAAGATAGTTTGTAACTCATAGTTTCCAAAAGGAGGGAACCTGCTACTTCACAGGGGTACCACTCCAGAAAGCACCAGGTTCAGTTAAGAGACAGACAGTGGAGGAAAACATGGGAAAGAGCCTTTATTGTGGTTTCCATGGGAGGGAACAGGTGAGGGAGGGTAAGTAGGTTTAGTATTGACTAATTTTAATAACTTCAGTAGGTTCTGAGGCAAAGTGGCTGTCCCTAGTTGTCTGGTACTCAGCTCTCAGATGGTTAGTGTAGGTACACAATGGCCAAGAGGATTAGTGTTCTCTGAGAGCTTCGTAAAGGTATTGCTAGGGTACAGACTCTGGACTGATTAGTTTGCATATGGAAGGTGTGCTCACAGGTGAGTCATTTACTATGTCTAGGAATTGGCTGGTTCTGGGATGGGCAGTCTCTCCAGTGTCACCAAGGTCCCAGATGTCAAAGCATCAGAAACACATGGTTAATATACATGTATTCATCATTATGCTATCATGCAGAATAGAATAGTTTCAATGCCCTAAAAATGCCTTGTGCTGGACCTATTAATTCCTCCTTACATCTTCCTCCTAAGCCCCTGGCATACATTTTTTATTCCCTACTTTTGCCTTTTCCAGAATGTCATATGGTTGAAATATATGTAGCCTTTCGTATTGTCTTCTTTTGTTTAGCATTTATATTAATATAACATCAGTTGGTCTTCCACAAAGTAATAAACGTAATTCAGTGAGGAAATGATTGGTTTTTCAATAAATGGTGCTGTAATAACTAATTAACCATATTTTAAACATGTTCTTCAATCTTTCCCTCATACCATATAAAAACATCAACTCAAAATGATTTACAGATCTAAACTAAATATTAACATTCCAAAATTTCTAGGAGAAAACATAAAAAATTATGACATTGGATAGGTAAATATTTTACAGCTTATATACAAAAATATAAACCATAAATGAAAAAATAGACTATAAAATTAGAATAGTCTCTCTTCGAGAGACATCATTTTAAAATGAAAAATGAGGACATAGATTGGGAGTAAGTTTTTGCAGTGCATATGTGTGATAGGCAGAATTCTAAAATGTAGCCCCTAGATTCCTGCTCTCTCTGGTGTACACTCTTTGTATTATCCCTCCCCTTAAGTGTGTGAAAGACAAGTAAATAGAATGAGACATCATGCCCATGATTACATTACTAATCCATTAATTTTGAGTTAAACAAAAGGGAGGCTACCCTGGTTGGTCTGGCCTCATAAGAAACAAGAAGCAGTAGTAGAAGTGCTCCTGCTGGCCTGGAAAAAAAAAACAAACAAACATATATGTTTAAAATTGCCTATGGATGCCATATGGCACAGAGTGTGGTTCAGAAAACAGCAAGAAAACAGGGACCTCAGTCATATAGTTGCAAGGAAATGAATTCTTCGAACAACCAATGAGCATGGAAGATAACATGGAGCCTCAGATGAGAATCACAGTCCCATCTAACATCTTAATTACAGCCTGAACAGAGGACCCATTTAAACCATCCATAGATGCCTGGCTTATTGTAAGATAATAACTTTCTGTTGTAAGATAATAAATTTATATTGATTTAAATTGCTAAGTTTGTGACATCTTGTCATCCAGCAATAGTAAATAAATAAACATATTTGAGAGAGAACGTGTATCCAGAAATTATTAACAATTTCTACAAATTCATTATAAAAATTCAAACAACTCTTTGTAAGTTTTCTGCCTTTTTGAAATAGGCATTTATGGAAATGAATTTTCCTCTCAGGACTGCTTTAGCTGTGTCCCATTGATTTTGATAAGTTGTGTTTCCTTTGTCATTTAATTCAAAGAATGTTTTGATTTCTGACTTGAATAGACTCAAAGAGCTGGAGAAAGAAGAACAGACTGACCCCAAACCCAGCAGAAGGCAAGAAATTATTAAGATCAAAACAAAATTAAATGAAAAGGACAACAAAAATACCATAAGGGAAATTAATAAAAAAAAAGGTTCTTTGAAAAGATAAATAAAATAGACACACCACTGGCTAGACTAACCAAGAGCAGAAAAGAAAAATCTCTAATAACTTCCATCAGGAACATGAAAGGAGAAATCACAACCGATGCCACATGACATCATCTAGGAATTTTACAAAAATCTTTATGCATACAAATTGGAAAATGAGGAGGAAATGGACAAATTTTTAGAAACACACAGCCTTCCCAAGCTCAATCAGGAAGAAATAGAATTCTTGAATAGACCAATATCAAGAACTGAAATTGAAACAGCAATAAAAAACCTTCCCAAAAAGAAAAGCCCTGGTCCAGATGGGTTCACGCCCGAATTTTACCACACATACAAAGATGAACTGGTGCCCATCCTACGTAAAGTATTCTCCAATATCAAGAAGGATGGAATTTCCCTAACACATTTTACCAAGCCAATATAACATTGATACCAAAACCAGGAAAGGATGCAACAAAAAAAGAAAACTACAGACCAATTTCTCTCATGAACATAGATGCAAAAATTCTCAACAAAATCCAAGCAAATCGTATCCATGTGCTTATTAAAAAAATAATTCATCACGACCAAGTAGGCTTCATCACAGAGATGCAGGGGTGGTTCAACACACGAAAATCTATAAATGTAATTCACCATATAAATAGAAGCAAAAATAAAGACCATATGATCCTCTCAATAGATGCAGAAAAAGCATTTGACAAAATTTAACACTGTTTTATGATAAGAATGCTTAACAAAATAGGCATAAATAGGACCTACCTAAAAATGATGCAAGCCATATATGACAAACCCACAGCCAACATCATACTGAATGGGGAAAAATTGAAAGCATTCCCACTCAGAACTGGAACCAGACAAGGCTGCCCACTGTCCCCATTACTTTTCAACATAGTATTGGAAGTCCTTGCGAGAGCTATCAGGCAAGAGAGCAGAATCAAGGGTGTCCAAATAGGGACAGAAAAGATCAAGCTCTCACTGTTCGCTGATGATATGATGTTATATCTGGAAAACCCCAAGGAATCAACCAAGAGACTCCTGGAATTAATTAATGAATTCAGTAAAGTCTCAGGATACAAAATCAATACACACAAATCAGAGGCACTCATATATGTCAATAACAGTCAAATGGAGAACCAAATTAAGGACTCAATACCCTTCAAAATAGCAACAAGGAAAATAAAATACCTAGGAATATATATAACTAAAGAGGTAAAGGACCTCTATAGAGAGAACTATGAAGCACTAAGGAAGGAAATTGCAGAACACGTAAATAGGTGGAAAACCATACCATGCTCGTGGTTTGGAAGAATCAACATTGTTAAAATGTCTATACTACCCAAAGTAATCTATAGATTCAATGCAATTCCTATTAAATTACCAACATCATTTTTCACAGATTTAGAAAAAATAATTATACACTTTGTATGGAATCAGAGAAGACCCCGTATAGCAAAAGCAATTTAAGTAATAAAAACAAAATGGGAGGTATCAATTTGCCAGACTTCAAACTATACTACAAGGCTTTGGGTCTTAAAACTGCCTGGTATTGGCACAAGTGCAGGGACACAGACCGGTGGAACAGAACAGAAAATCCATCCTCATATAGCCATCTAATCTTTGACAAAATAGACAAAAACATACTGTGGGGACAAGAAACCCTTTTCAATAAATGGTGCTGGGAGAACTGGATAACCACATGTAGAAGACTGAAACAGGACCCACAGATTTCAAATCTCACAAAAATCAAATCATGGTGGATAACAGATTTAAACCTTAAATGGGAAACGATTAGAATTCTAGAAGAAAATGTAGGAAAGACTCTTACAGACATTGGTCTAGGCAAATAATTTATGAAGAAAACCCCTAAGGCAATCACAGAAACAACAAAAATAAATAAATGGGACCTGATTAAATTAAAAAGCTTCTACACAGCCAAAGAAACAGTCACAAAAATAAACAGACAGCCTACAGAA
>MPIZ01000678.1:121277-132828 GCA_003258685.1 Prolemur simus | reverse complement strand
ATATATTTTTAGTTGGCCAGATAATTTCTTTCTATTTTTAGTAGAGACGGGGTCTCACTCTTGCTCAGGCTGGTCTCGAACTCTTGACCTCAAGCGGTCCACCCATCTTGGCCTCCCAGAGTGCTAGGATTACAAGCGTGAGCCACCGCGCCCGGCCTCATTATATTTTTTGATCCATTCTGCCAACCTATGTCTCTTGAGAAGGGCATTTGGACCACTCATGTTGATTGATAGGATTGATATGTGGGATGTTCTTTTGTTCATCATGTTGGATAGTATTTTATTGCATGGAATATTATTTTCCATCCTTTTACCTTGAGTCTGGATGAGTCCTTGTGTGTTAGATGTGTTTCCTGGAGATAAAAGATACTCAGGTTGTAGTTTTTCATCTATTTAGACAGACTATGTTTCTTGAGTGGGGCATTCAGGTCATACATGTTGATTGATTGATATGTGGGATGCTGTTCTGTTCATCATTTTGGGTAGTACCTTATTGTTTTGTTTGCCCTTTTATGCTATTGCTCTATATGATCTCTGAGCTTTAGCCATTAGGTGACTTTTTACTGGTGAATGTCTATTGTGCTTATCTCTGCATTAATAGAATGCAGTTGTGAGTATCTCCTGCAGAGCAGGTCTGGTCTTGACAAATTCCCTCAGAATTTGCTTGTCTGTAAAAAAGTCTTTAATTCTCCTTTATATATGAAAGTTAGCTTTTCAGGATACAAAATTCTAGGCTGGCAGTTGTTCTGTTTAAGAAGATTAAGATGGGGCCCTAATTACTCCTGGCTTGTAAGGTCTTTTTTGAGAATTTTGCCAATAACATGATTGGTTTTCCTTTGTAAGTTACTTGATGTTTTTGCCTCATGGCTTGCAGGAGTTTCTCCTTCATGTTGACTTAGGCCAGTCTGATGACTATATGTCTTGGTGATTTCCTCTTTGCAATGAATCTCTCAGGTGTTCATTGAGCTGTTTGTACCTGGATATCTATATCTCTAGCAAGACCAGGGAATTTTTTCTCAATTATTCCCTCAAATGCATTTCCAGCCCTTGTTCATTTTCTTCTTCACCATCAGAGATGCCTATGATTCTTATATTTGGCCATTTCACATAATACAATAATGCTTATAGGCTTTGTTCATTCTTCTTGATTCTTTCTTCTTCATTTTTACTAACTGAGTTATTCAAAAGAATTGTCTTAGGTTTTTTTTTTTTTTATATGTCTACCTCCTTTCCAATTTTTCATTCATTTTCTGAATTGCTTCTTGGTTTCTTTGAGTTGGTTTTTCATTTTATCTTAGATTTCATTGAGTTTCCTTACAATCAATATTTGGAATTCTTTATTTGTTATTTCAATATTTTCATTTTGGTTGAGATCCATTGCTACATAGCTCATGTGCCCTTTTGGGTGTTTCTTTTCACTCTGATTTTTCATACTTCCAGTTTTTCTCTGATTTCTTCTCACCTGGTGCAGCTATCAGTTCTTGTTTTCAGATTTTTTTGTTATTGTTTAGATAGGGCTTGACCCCCCCCCACACACACACACACACTTGTGAGGGTGTGTCTATAGCATACGTTGGGTAAGAAGCTTTGGCTTTGTTTCTGGGTCCTTTGACAGCAGTCTGGGTTCTGAATGGACGCCTCAGTTATAGATGTCCTTAGTGTTGTGGTTTTCTCAGGTGCCAGTGGTTTGTAAGCTATAGCAGTGTTGAGCAATGGTGCGTGGGCAGATTCCTTGTCTCCTGATGATGACAGAGGATGGAGGTCTTTGAAATCCTTTGTCTTTCTTCAGCCCTGTGGTCTTCTTAACAGGGTGAATTGTATTGACATGCCCAGTTTGATCTCTGAGACAGTAGGTGATGCTCGTGTGTAAGGCTCAACCATACCCTGTATAAATCAGTAAATGTTTTAAAGGGCTATACAAATTGACCTCCCTGCCAGTAGGTGGTACTTGCCAGGAAGAACTAGCTACAGTGTTATTTTGGGGACTTGTGACCAGCTGTAGCCCCTCAGGAGAAACATTTGAATGCCCCAGGTGGTGGGTGGGACCTGGGAACTTCCAGATGAGTTCTTATACCCCACCACTGCAGAGATGGCTGGGGGAACTAGGTTGGGTGGGGCTGAGTCAGGTGAGCCTACACTCAGGCTCCACAAAAGCTAAGGTAACTATCTCAGCAGCAGTTGAAAGTCCCTCCTAGGCTGCTGGGAATAGCCACCAGGGAGGGGCTGAAGTGCCCTACCAAGCCAGATAGTCTGCTTGTGGGGATGGGCCATCTGAGATTATCATTCTAGCTGTCTGGAGCGAGTTTCACTTTTCCCCCTCCTCCTCTGCTCCACAGTTTCCCTCTAGTGCCTGCTCACACACAGGGGCCCAGACAAGTCAAGATCCCCAGAAATGATGCTGTGGGCTGGGAGCTTCCCTGTCCAGGATCCCGTCCTGATCTGACAGTGTAGCTTTCTTGTGGAGGAGGGGTGCTCCATGAGTGTGCTCCAGCTCAGATCCGTACAGCACTGTCCTCTCAGTTCTGCCCAGGTGGACACCCTTGTCTCTCAAGATTAGTTCACAAATTTCCACTCTGGACCCCAGAGCAACAGAATTGAGTCCTAGGGATATTGATCTTGCCTGTGGGCCTGTCCTTGGGTCCCCAAAGATCAATCCTTGACTGTGCCATAAAGAGGTGTTGCTGGTCTTGGGGTGCTCAAGCAGATTTGATGTCCCTCTGCTTTGAGGTGTTCCCTCCTCTGATGGAACAGCCAGGGCAGCAGCAGCAGGGAGCACTGGATAGCTGGGAGCTCACAGTCTGAGCATCCATTAGTCCTCTGCAGGTTTTTAAGAGGAATGGTTTGAGTCTCACTCTTTGTTGACACCTTGGTGTAGTGTACACACAGAGAGGAAGCAGCCACTCCTGAGAATCCTGGGTCAATCCTCTCTTGGCAGCCATGGGTTGTGGAAAGGCAGGGAAGGAAAAGAGTCTGAATGGAGGGCAGGTAGCACTCTGGTCATCTCTATCCCTCTCTCCGGAAGGCAGCCCACACAGAATGTTCACTTCTGGGGTCACACTGGTCTACTGGGCACCACTGTCCCCTATGGCTCCTGCATTCTCGTCCAGAGTTGGGAAATGTTTGTGTGGGGATAAATGAGATAAAAGCTGAGGGACTGAAGATCCATGGGTAAAACAAAGGTGTGCAGTGAGTAGAGAATCCATATAGGGCCTGTCATCTCAGCTTGGGTGTATGGTGCTGGGAAGTGACCCTAAGGAGACTGATTCTTTGTCCTCAAGAAGCTCCCTGTCCATTGGCAGCAGCTGCTTTTGGGTTTGTTAGGGTAGAATGGCTCTCCAGAAGCTCAGGAGCCTGCTGACTGCCAGAGGTGTGTGACAGAGAGAAACAAAGCCCTTCATCTACACTATTTAGCAGGTTCCAAGCCTCTTGCAGGTTGATGTCTGCCAATATCTTGCTCCTTCTTGTTCTGCTTCACAACTTCCTCCCATGGAATCTCTAGGTTTTGGTACTTTTCCCTTGGAATTACACCCTATCTATTTTATTTTTTTCTTTTTCATCTAAAACTTTTTCTTCTTTCTGAGATGATCCAGCAACTGATGTATCTGGGCCGCCATCTTGTCACAAACACCTATTCACCAATGTTAATAGCAGTTTTATTCATAGCACATAAAAACTAGAAACCACTCAAACATTCATCAGTAAGAGAATAGATAAAAAAATTGTGGGATATCCAAACAAAGGACACTACATAGTAGTAAAAATGAACAAACTCTTGATAAACACAACAATGTGTACAACCCTCAGGATCACTGTGCACCAAGCACAAAGGAGAACATGCTATAAGGTTTCATTTATGTGAAACTCCAAGAAAGATGACTGTAATCCAGTGACAGAAAATAGATCAATGTGGTCTACTTCCTGGTATAGGGAGCAGCTATATACTGGGAAGTGGTATATAGGAAACTTTGAGGACAATGGAAAATTATTATATATCTTGATTATGGTAATACATTACATGCGGTTGTATACATATTCAAAATAATTAAGCTATAAACTAAATGTGTGAATTTTTATATAAATACTATATTTTAATACAGTTTATAAAATAAAAAAAGAAACTAAAGACATTTTGAGTCAGATAAAATATAAAACAATTTATCTCCAGGTGGTCTGCCCTATAGGAAATGTTAAAGTTTTTCACTCTAAAGACACTAGATGGAAACAGATAGAAATCCAAATCATCAGGAAGGAATGCAGAAAAATTGAACTATCTGAATAAATGCAAGTCTTTTAAAAAGTATCTTTTTTTTTTTTTTACTTTATAAAGAAAAGAGGTTTATTTGGCTCATGGTTCTACAGGCTGTACAATAATAAAAAGTATCTGTATCTACATCTTTATCTATATCTACCTAAATGTCAGTAATATGTTGCTATGTACCAACCTACTTCTATAATACAAATCCAGCAGGAGAATCTTTCCACTCAGCTAAGACAGAGTCTTATATAATAGGCCATAATTATGTGAATAACTGGCATATCAACTTTGTCATATTTTATTGGCTAGAAACAAGTCAGAGGTTTTGCCACACTTCATGGGAGGCAATTATAAAAGGCAAGAATCATTGGAAGGGAGGATAATCTTAGGAAGTTCTTACCAAAGCCTGATAAGAACTTCCTAAGGTTCCTCTGGTCTCCAGTGATCTATGTCTCTCCCATATGCAAAATATATTCACCCCATCAAAATATCCCCCAAATTCTCATACTATTACAGCACCAGCTCAAATTTCAGAATCTTATTGTCTAAATCTGGACCAGGTGCAGGTCAGGTTCATGGATTTAATCTATTTTTCTCCTGAGGCAAACTTCCTCTCCATCTTGTGGATTTGTGAAAGTAAAGACACAAATTATCTGCCTTCAATATAACTATGATTGTTAAATTTATGTGTTGACTTGACTGGGCCTTGGGGTACTCAAATATTTGGTTAAACATTATTTCTGGGTATGTCTGAGTTGGTGTTTCTGGATGAGATTTACATTTGAGTTGGTGGACTGAGTTAAAGAGATTGTCCTCCTAATGTGGATGGGTCCCATGAAATGCCCTGAAGGCCTGAATAAAAGAAAAAGCTGAGTCAGAAAGAATTCTTTCTCTCTGCCTGACTGTCTTCAATTTGGGACATCAGGGACATTCTTCTATCTTTGGACTTGAACTCAGACTAGAACTTTCACCATCAGTTCTCCTAGTTCTCAGGTCTTTAGACTCTGACTGGAACTATATTATCAGATCTCCTTACCAGCCACAGGTCTTGGACTTCTCAGCCTCCATAATCTTGTGAGCCAACCCAGACTAGTACAACACCCAACATACCATGGTGGGACTAGTATAAGACAACAGCTATAGACATTCCAGTTCAAATGATGGAGAAAATGAAAGATGTAAACTAGTTACTGTTTCACACATGAAATACAGATTGGAAAACTCTCCAAAGTTCTTGGATCAAGTTTCAAAGACTAGGAATAATACTTTGTGGCTCTTAACTCTGTCCTCTGGGTTTTTTCTTTCTGCCTTCTGAATCATTCTTCCTTTTTCATGGAAAGTAGCATGTGTTTGCAGCTCAGTCTGCTTCCTGCCAGTAGAAATTTGAGGGTCCAAGAGACACCTTTTATTTTCAATTTTCTGTCTTTTTTTAGTACAAGCTGTCAGAGTTTTTGCTAAAATAAATTTCTCAAGATCTTTGTGAGCCTTTCATGTATTTCATAGAAATTTATTCCATTAGACAAAAGAAAAACTCACTGATCTTTTAGAAATAATCGTTTCTCTAATTCTGGCTCCTGCTAGTTGGATGAGGGACAATGCCCTCAAACTTCCAAGTGGTCCTCTGATTTGGTTGAAAGCATCTGCCAGACACACCCTTAATCTCTTCAAAAGAGTCTTTTGAGTAACTGAATACTCTGATGTTTTGATCTTTCTGAAGTTTCAAGAAATGGTTATAGAGTCACCCTCAGCCTTTTCTTGGGAGCATACTTTCCTAACAGAGAATCTCCTAATTTAGTACCTTTTGCCACCTTGATAGGCTGAGAATTTCCAAAATTATCAAATCTGCTTCCTTTTTATATAACACTTCTTTCCTTAATTTATCTCTTTTATCTCACATTTTACTACAAGTGACAGGAACCATGCCATACATTCAACACTTCGTTTGAAAAGATCCTCACTTCATTATCTAAGTTTATTACTTAAAAATTCTTTCCACATTACTAAAAGTCACAATTATGCTGAATCCTCTGCCACTATGAAACAGTAGTCCTCCTTCCTCCAGTTTCCATTAATATGCTCCTCCCTACTTTTTGAGCCCTCACCAGTAACATCCTCCAAGTCTAAATTTCTAACTGTTAAGGGTGAGTTAAGCTTTTGCTTTCATGCCCTTAAAAAGTCTTCTTGCTTCTGCCCACTGTTTCCACATTTTTAGGTCCTTGTTACAGTAGCAGCCCACTAAATGTATCAAAATCTGTATTAGCTATCTATCGCAGCCTAAATTCTGCATTAGTCAAACTTCAACCAGAGAAGCAGAATTGGTAGATTATACACACACACACATTTATTTTTACTAAAAGTCTCATACAATTATGGAATTTGCTAAGCAAGTCTCAAGTTAATTGAACAATCAAGAAGGGAAGATCGTGTTCAGGATGGAACTCCATGGGCATGGGCTAAGCTTTTTGTTCACAGGTAGCACTCAGAAAGCAAGATCGAGGGGAAAGGAGAGAACTTTCAGACACAGTGTCTAAAATCTTACATGAACAAGAGGTCTATGATCACTTTTAAAGGATTCCCAACTGATGAAGTCAATTCCACGCAGGATAATCTCTCTTTTGTTGAAGTTAAAGTGAAACAGATTAGGAATATTGATCACATCTGAAACAATCTCTTCATAGTAATACCTGGATTAATATTTGATGGAAGAACTGGGAGAAGATACATGCATTCTAAGATATGGCCATTGCCTTCCTTCAGTTCTCCAAAACTCAAAAGAGAATATCCTGTGTATTTTTCCATAAACAAAAGTAAACTAAAATAGAAATTATTGGCACTGTAGTTTAGCCAAGTTGACACATCAAAAATCTTCTTATCACTTGGCCTCTTAAGATATGCCATGTCTCTCCTTCAGTCTCTTAGTCAAATAAGTTGCAAAACTGGATCATACGGAAATGGAGGTATAGTAGGCTATGTCTCATGATGGAAGATGTGAAAATGTATCTGCAAACACTTTTAATTTGCCATTTTCTACACTTGAATTATAAACTATTTACATTTTTCCATATCCAAAGTACACTCACCACTCCAAAACTCGCTTCTCTCAAATACACCCTGTATTATTCTAGTTATATAAAATATAAGAATAAGTAAGACTAATCTTTCGTAATGCTTCTCAGGAGTGCCTTGATTGGGAAGATGTGTAAAAAAACTTTCTGAAGCATGGAAATGTTGTACAACTGACCTTTGGAGGGGGTTACACAAGTGTATATACAATTGTCAAAATTTATCTGAATGAACAACTAGGATTCATGCATTTATTTTATGTAAGTTTCATTTCAATAAAATAATAACAATAAATAAAATAATAAAAACATAAAAATACCAAACCAAAGGATCTATTAAAAAGTGGATTAAACACAGCTGACTAGAAAATTGGTGAACTGAAAGATAGATTTATTTTATTTTTATTTATTTTTATTTTTTATTTCAACATATTACAAGGGTAAAAATGTTTAGGTTACATATATTGCCCTTGCTCCACCCAAGTCAGAGCTTTAAGCATGTCCATCCCCCAGATGGTGGGCACCACACCAATCAGGTGTATATATGCCCATCTCCTCCTGCCCCTTCCCATCTGACCAACACACAATGAATGTTATTACTATACGTGCACTTAAGTGTTGATCAGTTAAAACCAATCTGATGGTGAGTACATGTGGTGCTTGTTTTTCCATTCTTGGAATACTTCACTTAGTAGAATGAGTTCCAGCTCTATCCAGGATAATACAAGAGGTGCTATATCACTATTGTTTTTTGTGGCTGCATAGAACTCCATGGTAGCTTTCCACAGACATCGTACTAGTTTGCAGTCCTGCCAGCACTGTATGAGTGTTCCTATCTCTCCACAACCATGCCAACATTCGTTGTTTTGGGACTCTTTGGTAAAGGCTATTCTCACTGGAGATACGTGGTATCTCATTGTGGTTTTGATTTGCATTTCCCTGATGATTGGAGATGCTGAGCATTTTTTCATATGTTTGTTAGCCATTAGTCTATCTTCTTTTGAAAAGTTTCTGTTCATGTCCTTTGCCCACTTTTTGATAGGGTTGTTTGATTTTTTCTTGCTGAAAGATAGATTTAAAGACATAGAATGCAATACAGAAAGTCAAATAATTAAAAAATATGAGAAAATACATGTGGAAGATAGAATGACGAGGCCTAAAATATGTCTAACTAGAATCTCAAAAATAAAACTGAGTGAATGAGAGTTGATATATAACATAAAGATACTATAATTGAGAATTTTCCAGAAATTATAAAAGAATGGAAGGATTTAAATAACCAAAATAAGGAGTTTTTGTGTGTTTTTTTTTTATTACCATATTGCCAGTATGTAGAACTCTGCCTGACATACACATGTAATAAATATTAATAAATGTTTGTTAAATAAATGACTGAAGCCTGCAGAATAAGAGGAAAATTGAACACAGTAAAAAAGTAACTTCCTTCCTAAAGTCATAGTGAAGCTATAGAAATATAAAGATAAGATTTTAAAACAGCCACACTGAAAGAATAAATAAACTAAAAGTGAAATAGAATTGTACCATATTCCTGTAAAAATCTGAAGAAAGATTTCAAAAATGCTAAAAAAAAAAAGTAGCCAGTAGGATGCTAACCCTGGTTAACATTCTCTAAGAGAATGTATCATTATTTTTTTCCAATACTAAAACTTTTTGAACATATAGAATATATGCATCTATATAATACTTTTTGGGCAATGAATATACAGAAAAAATTTACATTAATGTTCCTAAATACAATATTTGTAAACAGAATGATACACATGGAAAATCTCAAGTTATATTCTAAATAGAGTTAATGGAATGCTAGAGAGTGTTTTTGGCACTAAGAGGGACAGCATTTAGCAACTACTGCTAAAAACCATATTAATTGTTTAGTAAAAGGGAAATGATGTTTAAAGAATTTTACATTTTAACAAGATTAATTTTTACCCCAAAATAGATGTTTCACTGTACTTAATTTTTGTTTCAAAACTGATTTGTAATGAATTACAAAGTTTCTGATAATAAAGAATGGTTCCTAATTAGCATTTTCACAAAGAAAATCTGACAAGCAGAAACAAATTACTGATGTCAAGAACGAGATGCTTGTTTTTGCAAAAAAATCAACAACATATGCATAAGAGAAAACAATAGACTAACACCACAATAGACTTAACACCACAAAAGCAAATGTGATTAGAAAGGTGTGCTCAACTTCATTAATCAAAGAAATGCATATTAAGACTACAAAGTGATACCATTTTATATTCATTAATTTAGCAAAAATTAAAGGAATGCTAGTGGGAATGTAGATCCATGGGAACTCTCATATTATATTCTGTTGGGAAGAGTTTAAGTAAGCAAATTCATTTTGAAATGCAATTGGTCATTATCTTCTAAAGTTCAACATTGACGTTATTTTTGAAATAGCACTTCCATTACAAAATGTTCATAACTTAAAAAAATTACACCAGGAGTTATTTCTCAGATAATCCTATAATACAATGTGCATAGCAACAATTTTGAAATAGCAAAAACACAGACTAATATAAATGTCTTAATAGTATAATGGATATATGTGTTGGTGTATTCAACCTAAATAATATTATCCAATAGTGACAACTAAGGAACTACAACTACACCTCACAGGAATGATAAATTTTAGAGACATACTTTTGAATTTGAAAAGCAAAACACTCGAAAAAAAACTTCTACAAATAAGCCAATTTTGTAACTTAAAAACAAGCACAAGCGAGTGATATCAGAAATTGATGTACTATGAGGATCCAGGTGCTCACTATCCCATGGAAACACCAAATATACAGTAACATATGGACCAAAGTCACGTCTTTGAAACTCCAGAAACCAGTTAAAAAGCTGCAACAATCAAGCAAACTTTACCCAAGAAAAAGCTTCATTCAAAATAGTAGTAAAATTTGTGCCACTTTTACCTGCTCATGCCCCACACCATGTCTGGTGTGGCATGACATCATTGGAAGGAAGCATCTCCAATTCCTGGCTCCTCTCTCAGGTCAGAAAGGAAGCAGTGGAATTTGTTTGCAATGATATGGCTTCTTTTGAGGTGGCCTCAGTTAACAGTTCCAGTCTTGCTTGAACTGGAGCACTAACAGAAACAGTGGCATAGTTTGGATATCAGTTTGAGGGGAACTGAAAGCAGTGGTGGACACATTGGTATGTGAAAGCTACATGGTGACTGTGGACTTGTGGATACCTGATGGCAAGAGATTACAAGAAGAGGAATACAATAGAACCTCTAAGGACCAGAGAAGAAACAGGGATGAGGCTTTTAAAGAAATGAAGACATTTGAAACTAGCCATATGCATGGGGAATTGGGGAATAGAGCACACGCAGAGACCCAGGGAAGATGTATCCTTAGAAGAGACTGGAGAAGACCTTGAACCTTTATGCAGGGGTTACTGGTGAAGGTGTCTGCTGTGTAAAGCCAATACACAAACACTGTGAGGGTGGCTGTTTTTTAAAAAGCCCAATTTTCACCAAAAGATCCCAAGGCATAAAATAAAGAGGGAATTATGTCCCATGCAAAGAAACAAATATCCAGGAACCAATCATAAGAAACATAGCCCTAGAACTTACTTGACCAAGATATTAAAACAATTATTTTATATGTACTCAAAAAGCTAAAGTAGAACACCCGCAAAGAACTAAAGGAACATAGAAAATGATATATGAGCATAATGAAAGCATTAACAAATAGATACAAGAAAGGAGCTGCAAAAATTTAATAACTGAGTTGAAAGATAAACTAGAGGAGCTCAACAGCAGACTTGAGCAGGTATTATAGAAGACAGAATCAGCATACTTGAAGAAAGGTCATTTAAAATTACCAAGTCTGAGTTGAAGAAAGAAAAAAGAATGAAGAGAAGTGAACAGAGTAAAGGATTTTTGGGGACACCATCAAGCTGACCAATATATGAATTATGGAAGTCTCAGATGAAAGAGAAAAAGGAAGAGAGTTTATTTGAAGAAATAATGGCCACAATTTTCCAAATTTGAGGAAATACATAGATATACAAATTCATAAAGCTAAATAAACTCCAAATAGAAAAAATCTAAACAAATCCACACTGAGACAGATAATAATGAAACAGTTGAAAGTCAAAGATGAAGAGAGAATCTTTTTTTGTGCCTTTCTTCTTATTGTTTTATTAATTATTTTAAATTATTAGGGGGGTACAAATATTTTTGTTACAT
>MPIZ01000678.1:74459-93541 GCA_003258685.1 Prolemur simus | reverse complement strand
CAGTTTGCTGGTGAGTACATGTGGTGCTTATTTTTCCATTCTTGGGATACCTCACTTAATAGAATGGGTTCCAACTCTCTCCAGGAGAACCAAAGAGATGCCATATCACCATTATTTCTTATAGCTGAGTAATATTCCATGGTATACATATACCACATTTTACTAATCCATTCATGAATTGATGGGCATTTGGGTTGTTTCCACATCTTTGCAATTGTGAATTGTGCTGCCATAAACATTCGGGTGCAGGTGTCATTTTTATAGAATGACTTTTATTCTTCTGGGTAGATGCCCAATAATGGGATTGCTGGATCGAATGGTAGGTCTACTTGAATCTGTTTAAGGTATCTCTACATTGTTTTCCATAGGGGTTGCACTAGTTTACAGTCCCACCAGCAGTGTATGAGTGTTCCTGTCTCTCTGCATCCACACCAACATGTATTGTTTTGGGACTTTTTGATAAAGGCCATTCTCACTGGAGTTAAGTGATATCTCATTGTGGTTTTGATTTGCATTTCCCTGATGATTAGAGATGTTGAACATTTTTTCATATGTTTGTTAGCCATTTTTATATGTTCTTTTGAAAAATTTCTATTCATGTCCTTTGCCCACTTTTTGATAGGGTTGTTCGATTTTTTCTTAGTGATTTTCCTGAGTTCTAAATAGATTCTTGTTATCAGTCCTTTATCTGATGTGTAGTATGCGAAATTTTTTTCCCATTCTGTAGGTTGTCTGTTACTCTTCAACATAGTATTGGAAGTCCTTGTGAGAGCTATCAGGCAAGAGAGCAGAATCAAGGGTGTCCAAATAGAGACAGAAGAGAAAAAACTCTCTTTTCTGATGATATGATGTTATATCTAGAAAACCCCAAGGATTCAACCAAGAGACTCCTGGAATTGATCAATGAATTCAGTAAAGTTTCTGGATACAAAATCAATACACACAAATCAGAGGCATTCATATATGCCAATAACAGTCAAATGGAGAACCAATTTAAGGACCCAATACCCTTCAAAATAGCAACAAAGAAAATAAAATACCTAGAAATATATTTAACTAAGGAGGTAAAGGATCTCTATAGGGAGAACTACGAAACACTGAGGAAGGAATTTGCAGAGCATGTAAATAGGTGGAAAACCATACGATGCCCATGGATCAGAAGAATCAACATTGTTAAAATGTCTATACTGCCCAAAGTTATCTACAGATTCAAGGCAATCCCTATTAAATTACCAACATCATTTTTCACAGACATAGAAAAAAATAATTTTATGCTTTGTATGGAACCAGAGAAGACCCCGTTTAGCAAGATCACTTTTAAGCAACAAAAACAAAATGGGAGGTGTTAATTTGCCAGACTTCAAACTATACTACAAGGCTGTGATTATTAAAACTGCATGATATTGGCACAAGTGCAGGGACACAGACCAGTGGAACAGAACAGAAAATCCAAATATAAAACCATCCTCATATAGCCATCTAATCTTTGACAAAGCAGACAAAAACATACTCTGGGGAAAAGATTCCTTATTTAATAAATGGTGCTGGGAAAGCTGGATAGCCACATGTAAAAGACTAAAACAGGAGCCACAGCTTTCACCTCTCACAAAAATTAAATCACGGTGGATAACAGACTTAAACCTTAGGTGGGAAACTATTAGAATTCTAGAAGAAAATGTAGGAAAGACTCTTACAGACATTGGCCTAGGCAAAGAATTTATGAAGAAGACCCCTAAGGCAATCATAGCAACAACAAAAATAAATAAATGGGACCTGATTAAATTAAAAAGCTTCTGCACAGCCAAAGAAATAGTCATGAGAGTAAACAGACAACCTACAGAATGGGAAAAATTTTCGTATAAATTTTTTAAAAAATTATATTTGATATAGTAGTACATAGACCTTTTGTATGCTAAACTATAAATCTGTCTTGCAGGCATAAGCTGAAGTCTGATGATAATGCTCCCACAAAGATTATCACTTTCTTGTTTATCCTTCCAGAGATAGTCTTTATGTTTATAAGCATATATTGCCTTTGATAAATGGTCTCATGCTATACAAGTCCTTCAACACCTTACTTTTCTACTTAATTATTTACCTTGCTTATTTTTCTATCTCAATAAATAAAGAACTTTCTCATTCTTTTTCTTTTTTGGTGGCTGTTATTGCTGTGTTTGTTATGACTGCATATTTTCCCATTGACCAGATACAGCATAATTTATTTAACCAAAAACTCTGTTAATGGACTTTTGAATTATTTCCATTCTTATGCTATTGTCAAAATACTGCAATGTGTATTTTTAATGCTTTTCTTTGCACATATGCAGGGGTACAGTTACAGAATATATTTTTAAAAGAATTACTAAGTCAAAGCAATACAGATATACTTCCTAGGGACTGTAAAATTTTACACTCCCAGTAAAAGAATATTAGAGTAAAATTTCCTGTACATACTACTCAATACAGTTGGTTATCAAAAGTTCTGATAACAACTCATTGTAATTTATTTTTCATTTTTCTTATTATGAATGAATTTAATCATCTTTCATATGTTTGAAAGCAAGAGACTCCATTAAATTTTGCAGGTCATTTTAAATGTTGCACCAAAAAAGTAAGATATTTTGTAGTTGGGAAGATAATTAAATGGGAGCCTGGTAGTTAGGGTAGAGCATTGTAGTGAGCATTATGGTGTTCTGCCCAGATCCTGTCTTCTGGGCTGTTGCACTCATCCGCCAGCTGCTTGTAAATTGCCTACTGACAAGCCTCAGCTACATTCCTCACGGAGAATTGCAATTGCCCATATGGAACTGCCTCACACAAAGTTATGCCCCCTATAAGGAAGGAGCCTGCAGACAATGACTGACCAATGCTGGGATACAAAAGCCTAGGCCTTTGTTTCAATTGGAGCATCCCTGAAGGGACATCCCAGTTATAAGAGCTACTATCTGTTGAGTATACCACCTGAATATCAGTTAAGGACTCAGTTTGAGAGCATTGTGCTCATTTTTTTTCTCCCTACCCAATTCTGCATTTCTTGCTTCGCTACAAATGAAATACTCCTCCATAAATTTTCTGCATGCTAATTCCCAGGTCAGAATCCGTCTATGTAACCTAATTAATATAGCTGGTGGAAGGTGTGAGCCTAGGAAGCAAACTCTAAAATAGGATTTTGGTACAGGATTACTTTTTAGCCAGCTGTCAATAAAGGCAGATTGATTGAAAAGGATTTTTGAGACAGTGGGGTTGTTTATTGAGATACATGTTAAGCTTCTGTAACAAACAACGGAAATGTAGTGGATTAACTAAATAGAGGTTTTATTTTCTCTCCAATAACAGTCTGAGCAAAAGTATTCCAGGATGGTGGCTACATTCGATTGGAGACCCAGGCTGAGTCTATTTTGTCATTTTGCCATCACCAGCATTTATTAATGTCCTGCTGTAAAATATCATTGCATTTCTGAGAATTAATAATAATGAATTTATTATTATTAATGTATTTTATTATTTTTATTATTATATCTAAGAATTAAAAATAATGTATTTTACTATTATTATTACTATGGGATTCAGTAAGCTTTTATTTGAAGTTTTGCATAAGTTGAATCATCAAAATATTTTCAATCTTGAATTGTCCACTTCTGTTTTAGGAATAAATGCTACACTTGCATTATAAAAAGAGCTGGGAGATTATGATTATTTTTTATATTTTCAAGAACTCTTGTTCAAATATAGATTAACTGTTTCTTGAAAGTTGAATAGAAGCCCTCTATAAAAGTATCTGGGCTAGGATTTTGAGAACAAAGTTTTTGACTACTATTTCTATTTTGTGATGCCTGTAGATATACCCAAGTTCTTTTTCTCATTTTTCCAATTTTGCCATTTTGTAATATTTTATAAATTTAATCTTTTTATCTAGATTTCCAAATTAATAGTTGTTAATTGTGGTCTTTATTTATTAGACTTCTATTGGATCTGTAGCTACTTGTTTTTTTTAAATCATGATTTTATTTATTTTGTTTTTTCCCCTGGTTTATTGAACAGTTTTAAGAGATGTCTGTCAATTTCATTAATCTTTTTAAAGAAAACATTGTATCCATGTTTTATTATCATAATTATTATTACTATTATTTCTGCCCATTATCACTTTTATCTTATTAGTTTCTTTGGTTTTAATTATTTGGAATTTTTCCAAAATATTGAGCTGAATGCTTAGCAATTTTAAAATCATTCTTTTTCCTTATAAAATATGAACAATGCAAATCTTCCTTTATTGTTTGTCTGTGACCCACAAATTCTGACAATTAGTGTCTTCTGTATCACTCAATTAAGAATATCTCTTTATTATAATTTTTTATGCTTCTCTCTGAAAACTATGGGTTATTTATGAATATGTTATTTCATTTTCAATGATTTTAAGCTATTCTTTCATTATTATTGATTTGTAATGTTATTTTATTTTACTGATCTTTTGGAATTTACAGAGACTTTCTATATGACAAAACATATGGTTTATTATTATAAATGTTCTATGTGTGAAAATAATTTTCTGTTATTTGTAAAGATATATGTGCACACACAGAGTATATAAAAAAGAGCTTTATTTTTAGATTCTCTAGAAAGGTATGTTAAATTCACCAATTAAAATTGTTTATCTACGTTTCTCTGAAGTTCTGTCACTTTTTAATTAATAAATTACAGTTTGCATTGTTAGAAGTATATATTTGTAGTAAATGTAGCTTCTTGTTCAGTGATTTTTACCACAACATTTTTCTTTTTCCCTTACATTTTTTTGCCTAAATTCTAGTTTTTTCCAGATATAAAATACCTGTCTCCGAGCTTTCCTTAGTTCATATTGGTTGGTATTTGCATTCCTTTTCCTTTATTTCCATTATCCTATGTACCTTTGAACAACACTTAATTGGATCTTCTTTCTCCTTTTTCTAAACTGTATGTCTTTTTGTTTCCTCAGTGTGTGTAGTGCATTTATATTTATTTAAATTGCTGTTATATTAGGATATATTTCTGTCATTTAATTTCACATTTTCCATTTAATAACATTTTTATTTCTTATGGGTGTCAGTTGCTTAGTATTAGATTAGTCACAATCTTTGCTTCATGAAAAGCTCTCAACATTGTTCTAGGTTTCATTCCTTTTTAATTTATTTGCTTATTTATAATGTCATGAATACACAAGAACAAGCTACCCACACTAATATAAGAACATTGACATTTGATCTTCCTTTGTATTCCTCCTCTGTCTCATCACTCTGACTCCCTTGATTCAGAGAAACTACTATTTGGCCCACTTCTCTCATTTCCATTAATAAAATCCAAGACAAATTCCCCATCATCTCTTACCTGAACTACTGTAGTAGTGTCCTTATTAATTTCACTGTATCTGTTCTTGTCCACCACAAATCAACTTTCCACACTGAAAACACAGTGAGTTTTAATTCTTTAAATCAACCTCAGATCATGATGTCTGTTAAAATTACTTTAAGTATATGCATTCAATGAATATATTTGTATAGGAAATAGTAATGACAATGGTAATGTCTGAGTCATTAGATTTTTGGTGATTTTAATTTTAAAGTGTCTTATTTGTATTTTTATTTTTATAGAAAAGTAAATTCTATAGCAAAAATAAAAAGGGAGTACATGAAGGCATGAAGGGGAAATTATTTCACTTGAGTTAAAATTATTTTTATCATAAAGTTAATCATATTTCATATTTAAAATTATATTTTAAAATAGTTTATAAATAAAAACCTCAAATCATGAAACCAAACTGTGACGGAATAATTGCATGAGGTGATATATTTGGGAAAATACTTATCACAATCATTTTATTTAAATACCCCAATTAATTCCTACATATTACCAAAGATCACATAAGAACAACAAGATGTTATTGAGATTCATGCTAATCCTAAATAGTCTATGTAATTGGAAGACCACTAAGTGTAATATAGAGAGACCATCACGTGTGATTGCATAGATTGCATTCTGTCCATATGCAGTAGGTCTTAATTTACAACCTTATTTATTTAAAATATTAGTATTTTACCACATTAAAATGTATTTATAAATGTAAATATATTGATCAAATAATAGTAACATTTTCGCTCATTCTAAGTTTCACACCAGTCACAAGCCTACCCAGGGGATCTTTACATACCACCAGAATATCACTAGTTTAAATAGATCTCATTAAACAGGTAACTGACAAGTTTCTACCTTTTTTACTACACTGTAGGCATGGCCTTTGCATAGCATTGGAGTACCAGCAATAAATACAACCCAGTAAATATTATATTTGTTTAGATTCCTTAACTGAATATATACATATATTTATTATATATTATGATTACATATCTAGTATGTGTGTATATATATATATTTCCATAATTCATGAAGAGATATATCTCTCTCTAATTGGTGGCATTAGATACACCAAGTAGAAGAAAATTGATCAAACTCTTAAAGCTAGAAAACAAAATGAAAGTGTCTAGGGGCTTACTCCAATAAAAACTGAAATAAGAATGATGCTGGACCTGCGTTTTTAAAGATATAGTCCTTTAAAAATATATGCAACCTGAGGATAGAGTCATTTCAATATTCATGAATTAGTGGGTGGTAGTTTTGATTCAGTGTATAGTATATTAGATTCAGCAAGTTATGTATCTGATTTAAAAGGTTATGTTTCTGGTTCAAGAGATGATATATCAGATTTATGCAGGACATTTATTAATAATTCAGCAGATGATATACCTTATCAATGCATGATGTATCTGATACAGAAGGTGATATATTTAATTCAACAGGTAATATTTCAAATTCAAATAAACTTTTGTTGCTTTAAATTAATGAGATTGTTTGGTACTGTAACAAAAACTAGTTCTTCTTGACTAGAATATAGCATAAAAGGCTCTGTTGCATAATGGGATATTTAATCCTATCTTTCTCTATACTGCCCATCTATTAGCTGTATCACTTATTAGCATTTGAATGAAAGTTGGGAAGAAGAAATAATATTATAATTTATACTTAAATTAGATTTAAATATTTAAAATATAAAACATTTTATGTTATAATTAATAGTATTAATATTTGAATTAATTTTTCTATATGTTGGCAGCTTCTCTAAAATCTCTTCAAGAAAAGATTTGAATTCTTGGCTGTGGTAAAAATATAAAAAGTCTAGGAATTTCCATTACTGATGCCATTCCATAGAAGAACAGAAGTTGACAATTAGGTTTTTATATTCTGATTGGGGTGATTTTGCTAGTCCTAGGACTCTAGTCATATTTCTACTTTGTTTATGATTATAACCAAATGAGATGCTAGCATCTTTAGAAATAATCCTTTTTGGTTAATTATATAATGTTATATTAATTCCCATCAGTTGCTGTTCCACTCAATAGAAAATGTCCTGCTATGGGGAGTGAAAGTTACCTAAAGAAAGGGTCAGAAAACTAGACACAGGTTAAGTCTGACCTTCCACATATTTTTATACAGCCCTCAATCTAAGAATGTTTTTTTGCATTCTAAATAATTAAAATTTTTAAATTATTTTCTGATACATGAAAATTATATGAAATTCAAATTTATATGTCAATAAATAAAGTTTTATTAGAACACATCTATGCCCATTTTCTTATATTGTGTCTGATCACTTTCACGCTATAATAGCTAAGGTGAATTGTAGCTTGCAACAGAGACCATGAAGTCCATAAAATCTAAAATAGTTACTATCATGCCTACAGAAAATGTTTGCCAACTCCTGTTATAAATGATTAATGTTTTGGCTGTTCATAATCAAATAAAGTATAAATATACAGTTTCTAATGACATTAATTTTTAAAACTAGAAGTTAATTGCTGATATCTGTTTTTATTCAATAATCTGAATTTAATATTATTAGTCCTGTATCACCATTTAATTTTGATTCCTTAAATGTAACAAACAATCAGCAGCAGTGGATTTTTGTTTTTGTTGTTGTTAAATCTTCCATATTTTTATTTCTTTTAATTTTTAAAATTTATTTATTTTGTTTCAAAAACTTAAGGGAGTACAAGTGTTTTTGTTACATGGATGAATTGCATAAGGCCGAAGTCAGAGCTTTTAGTGTACCCATCACCAGAATCATGTACATTGTACCCAATAGGTATATTTTTATCCATAAACCCCTCCCCACCTTCCCACTTCTTAGTTTCCACTGTCCAACACACCACTTTATGACCATGTATACCCATTGTTTAGCTCCCACTTATTAGTGAGAACATGTGGTGGTATTTTTTCCATTCCTGAGATACTTCACTTAGGATAATGGTCTCCAGTTCCACCCAAGTTGCTGCAAAAGACATCATTTCATTCCTTTTTTATTGCTGAATAGTACTCCATAGACATACATACCACATTTCTTTATCCACTCATGAATTGCCAGGCACTTAGGTTGATTTCACATCTTTGTGATTGTGGATTGTGCCACAATAAACATTTGGGTGCAGGTGTCATTTTGTAAAATGACTTCATTTCCCTTCGGTAGATACCCAGTAGTGGGATTGCTGCATTTAATGGTAGATCTACTTTTAGTTCTTTGAGGAATCTCCATACTGTTTTCTGTAGAGGTTTACTATTAATAATTTACAGTCTCACCAACAGTGTCCATGTTCATTTTTCACTGCATCCATTCTAACATCTATTAATATTTTTTTAAAAAAATTAATAACAGCCATTCTCTTTTATCAAAGAGATAGGCAATAACAAATGCTGGTGAGGATGTAGAGAAAAGGGAACCCTCATACACTGTTGGTGAAAATGTAAATTAGTGCAACAACGATGGAGAATGATGTGGAGGTTCCTAAAAAAACTGAAAGTAGAACTACTATATGACCCAGCAATCCCACTACTGGATGTATATCCAAAGGAGGGGAAATCAGTATATCAAAAAGATACAGGCAACTCCCATGTTTATTTTAGCACTATGCATAACAACCAAGATATAGAATCAACATAAGTGTCCATCAACAGATGAATTTATAAAGAAACTGTGGTACATAAACACAATGGAATACTATATAGCCATAAAAAGAAATGAAACCCTGCCATTTGCAACAATGGGGATGAAACTGGAAAACATTATGTTAAGTGAAATAAGTCAATGACAAAAAGACAAATCTTGCATGAGCACACTCATAAGTGAGAGCAAAATATTAAAAACAACTGATCTCATGGAGACAGAGAGTAGAATAACAGTTACCAGAGGCTGGGAAGAGTAGTGGGTACAGGGGACTAAAGTGAGGATGGTTAATGGGTGAAAAAATAGTTTGACAGTTATAATAAACAATATTTGATAGTACAACAAAGTGATTATAATCAACAATAAGTTAAGGTATACTTTAAAATAACTAAAAGAGTAGAATTGGAATGTTCCTAATACAATGAAATGTTAAATGCCTGAAGTGATGGATACTCCAATTACTCTGATTTTATTAATTCATATTGAATGTTTATATCAAAATATCACATATACCTTATAAAGATATGCAGTTATTATATACACATAATAATTAAAAATAATATTTTAAAAATGGCCATTCTAACAGGGGTAAGGAGGTATATTGTTCTGGTTTTAATTTTAATTTCCCTTATGATTGGTGATGTTTAACATTTTTTCCTATGTTTGTTAACCATTTGTATATCTTCTTTTGAGAAAAATCTGTTCATGTCTTTTGCCCACTCGTTGATGGGGTTAATATATTTTATCTTGGTGATTTGTTTGAGTTCCTTGTACAATCTGGATACTCGTCCTTTGTCAGATGTATAGTTTGCAAGCATTTTTCCCACTCTTTAGATTGTCTTTTTTCTCTGTTGATTATTTTCATTGCTGTGCAGAAACTTTTTAATTAATTAAGTACCATTTGTTTATTTTTGTTGTCATTGTATTTGCCTTTGGATCATAGTTATAAATTCTTTGCTTAGGCTGATGTCCAGAAGAGCTTTTTCTACATTTTCACCTAGAATTTTTATGGTTTCACTTCTTATATTTAAGTATTTAATTCATCTTGAGTTAAGTTTTATATATAGTGAGAGATAGGGACCCAGTTTCATTCTTCCACATGTTGGTGTCCAATTTTTCCAGCACCAATTATTGAATACTGTGTCCTCTCCCCAGTGTGTGTTTTGGTCTCCTTGTTGAGAATCCACTGATTGTAGCTGTATGGCTGTCTTGTTTAATTTCTGAAATCTCTACTCTGTTCCATTCATCTATGTGTCTACCTTCATACCAGTACCATGTTGTTTTGGTTATTATAGCCTTATAGTATAATTTGAAGTAAGGTAATGTGATGCCTCCATAATTGCTTCTCCACTCTCCAGATTTGTTCTTTTTGCTTAGGACTGCTTTGGCTATTCAGCTTCTTGTATGATTCCATATGAAGTTTCTAATAGTTTTTTCCCCAGATCTGTGAAAAATTACGTTGGGTTTTGATGGGAATTGAATTGACTATGTAAATCACTTTGGGCAGTATTGAAATTTTAACTATGTTGATTCTTCCAATCCATGAGCATTAAATGTTTTCTCATTTGTTTGTGACATCTCTGATTTCCTTTGTCAATTTTTTGTAGTTCTCCTTGGAGATCTTTCACCTCCTTGGATAAATATATTCCTAGGTATTTTATTTTCTGTGTAGCTATGGTAAATGGTATTGAGTTCTTGATTTGACTCTCATCTTGACTTTTTTTAATGTATAGAAATGCTATTTATTATTTTACTTTAACTTTTTAATCTTTACTGAATTTATGTATCAATTCTACAAGTCTTTTGGAGTAGTATTTAGGGCTTTGTAAGATCATATTATCAGCAAGAGAAATACTTTGACCGCTTCTTTCCCAATTTGGATGCCCTTATAACTTCTTCTTGCCTGATTGTTCTGGCTAGGACTCCCAGTACTATGTTGAATAGAAGTGGTGACAGTGAGCATCTTTATCTTGTTCCAGTTCATAGTGGGAATGACTTCGACTTTCTCCCATTCAGTATGATGTTAGATGTGGGTTTGTCCTATATCGCTATTATTATTTTGAGATATGTTCCTACTATGCCTAGTTTGCTGAGGGTTTTTTAATCATAAAAGAGTACTGATTTTTATCAAATGTTTTTTTCAGCATCTATGGAGATGATTATTTTTTTAAATTCTGTTTATGTGGCAAATCATATTTATAGATTTGCATATGTTGAACTATCCTTGTATCCCTGGGATGAAACCCATTTGATCATGGTGGATTATCTTTTTGATATTATGTTGGATTCAGTTTGTTAGTATTTTGTTGAGGTTTTTTTGTCTATGTTCATGAGGTCTCCATTTCTCTTTTTTTGTTGTGTCCTTTCCTAGATTTGATATCCAGGTGATGCTGGCTTCATAGAATGAGCTAGGGAGAATTCCCTCTTTCTTGATGTTATGAAACAGTTTCAGTAAGGTAGGTGTCAGTTCTTTGTAGGTCTGGTAGAATTTAGCTGTCAACCCATCTGGTCCTGAGCTTTTTTTAATTGGTAGATTTTTAATTTCTATTTCATTCTCACTATCTGTTATTGGTCTGTCCAAGATTTCTCTTTCTTCTTGATCCAAAGTTGGGAAGCTGTGTGATTCCAAAAATTTATCGATTTCCTCTAGATTTTCTAGTTTGTGTATGTAGAGGTTTTCATAGTAGCCTTGGATAATATTTTTTATTTCGGTGGTATCAGTTGTAATGTCTCCTTTTTAATTTCTGGTTGAGCTTATTTCAGTCCTTTCTCTTCTATTCCTGGTTAATTTAGCTAGTAGTCTATAAATTTAATTTACCTTCCCAAAGAACAAACTTTGTTTTATTAATCCTTTGTATTTTTTTTTCATTTCAATTTCCTTTAGTTTTGCTCCGGTTTTTGTTATTTCTTTTCTTCTGTTTGCTTTGTGTTTAGATTGTTATTCTTTTTCTAGTTCATTTGGGTGTGACATTAGATTGTTAATTTGTGATCTTTCTATCCTTTTGATGTAGATGTTTAGTGCTATGAACTTCCTACTTAGTACCTCTTTGCTGTATCCCAGATATTTCAGAAACATATGCTACTTCTGTCTTTCAGTTCACAAAATCTTGATTTCCATCTTGATTTTGTCATTGACCTTAGGACTGTTCAGCATCAGGTTGTTTAATTTCCATGTGTTTGTGCAGTTTTGAGAGTTCCTCTTGGAATTAATTTCTAGTTTTATTCCACTATTGTCTTACAGGATGAATGATATGATTTCAATATTTTAAAATTTGCTGAGACTTGTTTCATGATCTAACATAGAACTATTTGGAAAATGTTCCATGTGCTGATGAGAAGAATGTATCTTCTTCAGTTTTGGGGTATGTTGTTCTGTAAATGCCTATTAGGTCCATTTTTTCTAGAGTCCCATATAAGTCCAATGTTTCTTTATTGATTTTCTGCCTCAATTATCTTTCTTATTCTGACAGTGCACTGCTGAAGTCATTGGCTTTATGATATTGCTGATTATTTCTTTCCTTAAGTATAGTAGTATTTGTTTTATGAATTTGGAAGTTCCTATGTTAGGTGCATATATATTTAGGATTGTGATGTATTCTTCATGAGTTGATCATTATATAATGACCATCTTTGTTGTTTTTACTGTTTTCTTTTAAAGTCTCTCTTGTCTGAGACAAGACTAGCTACTTTTGCTCACTTTTGTTTTTCATTTCTATGGAATATTTTTTCCCATCCCTTTACCTTGAGTGTTTAAGAGTCTTTACAATTTAACTGGTTCTCTTGAAGACAGCATATGTCCAGGGGAAGGAGAATCAAACAGCATGTAATCATGGGGTGTGCAAAAGCACCTGGCCTCCCCAATCCCTCCCAAGCCCAACCACGGTGATGGGAAACTGGCCACAGTGGAGCTAGCCCCTGTGTAGGCAGGGCACTCTGGAACTGAGATCTGAGAATATTATCAGTTGCAGTGGCCTGGTATCAGAAGCTAGCAGTATGTTTTTCAATCCATTCTACCAACATGTATCTTTTAAGTGGGGAGTTTAGACCACTTACATTCAATGTTATTATTGATATGTAAGATGCTGTTCTTGTTTGTCATGTTGATTACTATATACTTGCTTTGTTTTTTCCTTTGTGTTACTGTTTTATAAAAACTGTGAGTTTATACTTTAAGTTATTTTATCCTGGTAGGTGTTAACTGTTCTGTTTTGTGTATAGAGCACTTTAAAGGATTTCTTGTAAGGCAGGTCTAGTCGAGACAATGTCCATTAGTGTTTGCTTGGCTGGGGAAGATGTAATTTCTCTTTCATTTATAAACCTTAGTTTTGCAAGATACAAAATTCTTATCTGACAATTATTCTGTTTAAGAAGACTAGATATAGGACCCTATTCCCTTCTAGCTTGTAATTTTTTTCTGAGAAGTCTGTGGTTGGTCTGATGGATTTTCCTTTCCAAGTTACTTGGTGCTTTTGTCTCATGGCTTGTAGTATTTTCTCTTTCACTTTGGACTTTGGCCAGTTTGATGACTATGTTTCTTGGAGATGTCCTATCCTATTTGGAATGATTCTTCCAGTAGTTTGATGTCCTTATTGTATCTGGATGTCTAGATCTCTAGCATGACCAGGAAAGTTTTCTTTCATTATTCCCTCCTGTAGGTTTTGCATGTGTCTTGCTTTTTCTTCTTTGCCCACAGGAATACCTGTAATTCTTATGTTTGATCATCTTACATAGTTCACTATTTCTCAAAGACTTTGTTCATTCTTCTTGATTCTTTTTGTTTGTTTGTTTTCATTTTTGACTAACTTGGTTAATTTGAAAGCCTTGTCTTCAAGCTATATAATTCTTTCTTCTGCTTGGTCTAGTCTGTTGAAACTTTCCAATATATTTTGAAATTCCCTAAATGACTCTTTCATTTCCAGAAGTTCTATTATGGATTTTTTCTTGAAATATCTATCTCTTTAGTGAATTCTTCCTTCATGTCCTGAATTTTTTTTTTTTTTGTCATCTTTGTGTTGGTTTATAACTTTCTCATCAGTCCCATTGAGCTTACTTGCAATCCACATCATCAATTCCATATCTGGCATTTCAAAGATTTCCTTTTGGTTGAAGTTAATTGCTGGGGAGGTAGTGTGATCCTTTGTGGGTGTCAAAGGAGCCTGTTTTCTCCAGTGTTGTTATGCTGGTTTCTTCTCATCTAGAATCTCTTCTTTTGGTTCAAGGCTAATAGCATCGTGCTACACCTGTTCTGCTCTGCTGAGAACTCTGTTGTTCAGTGAAGAGAGGGAGAGTGCCCTGGATGGCATGCTTGAGTGCTGCTTCAGAGGATTAACCAGGCAGGAGAGGGACGGATGCACTGAGAACCTGTAATATAGCTGCTCTCATGGTCATAGTGCTGTGGCAGCATGTGGCAGGTGGGTCATGACAGTGGGCCCTTTCACTCTTTCCAGGTCTAGTGGCACTACCTAGGTGGCAGCAGCAGTACCATACAGATGGCAGTGGCAGATGCTGGGGGCCATGGACATCTGTTCTGCTCTGATCCCTTGGTGGTGGGGAAGGAGAATCAAACAGCATGTAATCATGGGGTATGCAAAAGCACCTGGCCTCCCCAATCCCTCCCAAGCCCAACCGCGGTGATGGGAAACTGGCCACAGTGGAGCTGGCCCCTGTGTAGGCAGGGCACTCTGGAACTGAGATCTGAGAATATTATCAGTTGCAGTGGCCTGGTATCAGAAGCTAGCCGTATCCTGCTGTACCTGCTATCTGAGGCAGTGCTCCTGTACAGCCACCAAGCAGCTCACTAATCAGTCTGGAGGCCTATACTGGGGGGAGCCCCCAACGCCGGAGCTTGGGTTGCAGTGTCCACAGAAGGGGTGTGGGGCCTCGAATTTCTCTACTCTCTTTTTTCTCCACATGTGCACCTTCCCCAGGTACTTCCAATCCTGCTGAGCAGTTTACCCTGCTTCCTTCTCCTTCACTTTGGGTGTACCCAGTCAATTCTCTGATTATTCATAATGCTATCTCTAAGATGATCATCCATAGTTGAACACTTACTTGCAACTTTTGATCTTCTCCTTAATAGTGGAGGGTGAAGGCTGTTTCTAGTCTGCCATCTTGGCCCCTTTTGAACAGTAGATTTTTGAGGAACCACAATAAAATTATCTTTTATAATGTATTTCCAGCAGATAGTGCTTTAATATAAAGGAGAAAATTCACAGAGGGCCCGAAAGTCCTTAATTTTGCTTGTGCAAATATTTGAAATCCACATTTTTCTTTCATTTGTCTTAAAATCATAATTTAATTAAAATTGTCTTTTACAACTCAGTGTGAACATCTTGCAATAATAGCAGTTTGTATTTTTTAAAAATTGCACATTCTGTATAAAGGTTTGATTTGGCTACATGCAAAAAATTTTAGCAGTAATATATTTAAAGTTAAGAGTTGCAAAAAAGATAATTTATTCTGAAGGTAAATAGCCTCTTTTGTGTTATAAAATTATTTTAAATTTCTTACCTGAAAAGTATATGGAAAAGCAAACAAGGTAATTACTGTACGTGATGTAAGATAAGAGTATAATTTAATCTTTTTTTTTTTTTTTTTTGAGACAGTCTTGCTCCGTTGCCCCGGCTAGAGTACTGTAGCGTCAGCCTAACTTACAGCAAGCTCAAACTCCTGGGCTCAAGCGATCCTTCTGCGTCAGCCTCCTGAGTAGTTGGGACTAAAGGCATGTGCCATCATGCCCGGCTAATTTTTTCTATATATTTTTAGTTGTCTGGCTAATTTCTTTCTATTTTTAGTAGAGAAGTGGTCTCGCTCTTGCTCAGGCTGGTCTTGAACTCCTGACCTCAAGCAATCCTCCTGCCTCAGCCTCCCAGAGTGCTAGGATTACAGCATGAGCCACTGCTCCTGGCCCAGTTTCATCTTTTTGCATGTGGATATCTATTTTTCCAATGCCAGTTATTGAAGAGATTTTCCTTTACCTATTGTGTACTCTTGGCACCTTTGTCAAAGATTAGTTGGGCATATATATATATATATATATATATATATATATATATTTATGGCACATTAATTCTGGGGTCTCTACTTTATTCCACTGGTCTGTGTCTGTTTTTATGCCAGTACTATACTTTTCATTATTATTATTATTTTAGAATATCATGGGGTACAAATGTTTTGATTACATGAATTGCGTTTGTACAGATTGAGGCAAAGTTATGTGTGTCCATCACACAGATGGCATCAATTGTACCCATTGAGTGTGAGTTATTTTCTCCAGTGTACATTTTTGTCTGCTTTGTCAAATATCAGATGGCTAGAAGAGGATGGTTTTATATCTACACTCTCTGTTCCAATCCATTGGTCTAGATCTCTGTTCTTGTGCCAGTACCATGCTGTTTTGGTTACTATAGCCTTGTAATATAGCATGAAGTATTGTAGGATGATATCTCCTGATTTGTGCTTTTTGCTTAAGGTTGCTTTAGCTATCTGGGGTCTTTTCTGGTTCCATACAAAGCGTAGAATTATTTTTTCTAGATCTGCAAAATAATTCTTTCAATCCATGAACATAGAATATCTTTCTATTTATTTGTGTCCTCTCTTTCTTTCATCAATGTGTTATGGTTTTCAGTGTACAAATCTTTTATTTCTTTGATTAAATTTATTCCTAAGTATTTTATTCTTTTTGGTAGTATTGTAAATGGGATCATTTTCATAATTTCTTTTTCAGATAGTTCATTGTTAGTTATAGAAACACAAGTAATATTTGTGTGTTTTACTTTTGTATCTTACATATTTACTGAATTTTTTTATTAGTTCTAACACTTTTTTGCTGGAGTCTTTTAAGTTTTATATATATAAAATTGTGTCATCTGCAAACAGACAATTTAACTTCTTCCTTTTTAAATTTGAATGTGTTTTATTTCTTTTCTCATACCATATACAAAAATTAACTTGAAATGGTTTAATTACTTAAATGTGACATCTGAAACTGTAAAATGCTTAGAGGAAAGCAAGTTTTATGCTTCTAAACATGAAGTTAAACTTTAGGCATAAGTCTGTATTTTTGTTAATCAGAAACAGCATGTTTCAGTAGAAAAAACATTAGGTTCAGCTTTAACAAACAAGTGCTTTGGCCTTATGGTACTGTAGGGAGACAGTTTCATCATTTTTTTTTAGCTTACTTGTATAAGGATAATATCAGTTCCTGTTTTACCCATCTTGAAGGTGAGAAGAGAAATAGCATTTATTGAGCAGTTACTGCACAAGGCACTGTAATAGGTATTTTATATGCATTGTCAGCTAATCCTCAAAATAATCCTATTACTATTTTGCTTATAGGAAAATATAATACAGAAGAGTTAGGCAACAATATAGTTGAGTTGGAAGAAAAGGCCTTTGTGTCATACAAATCTTGCTTTGACTAACATCTCTGCCATATGCTAGCTTGTTGATCCTGATCTATAAGCTTCCCTCTCTCTTCCCTTCCCCTCTCCCTCCTCCTCCCCTTCTCCCTTTCCTCTCCCTCTCTTTTTAGTCTTCATGAGCTTACAGCTGCAGTATTTATCAAAATTTTTATAAATTTTGTCTTTTATTTCAATAAATGACAGAAATAATTTGATTGGTTTATTTTGACTTAAGTATCCACTACTTGTTCATTCAGTGGAAACCAGGGTGGAAGGTCACTTTATACACATAAGGCTATTTAAGTCTATCCCTTTTTTTGGGAGCTGTGAAAAATATTTCCAAATAATGAAGTTAAGTACTGGACTAGCACATCAAATATATCTGTTGACCATCTCCTTTGGTCATTGCAAATATTTGGAAATGATATAGCATGTGTCACATAAAAAATACAAAATACATTATAACTTATTATTAGTTTATTATGATTATCCAAGGACCACTTAAATAGTTATCTTTCATTGATGGCCTGCAATGTATCAAATGCATTACTTACATTATCTTTTTTTTTTTTTTTTTTTTTGAGACAGAATCTCACTCTGGTGCCCAGGCTAGAGTGCCATGGTATCAGGCTCGCTCACAGCAATCTCAAACTCCCGGGCTCAAGCGATCCTTTTGCCTCAGCCTCCCAAGTAGCTGGGACTACAGGCATGTGCCACCATGCCCAGCTAATTTTTCTATATATATTTTAGCTGTCCATATAATTTCTTTCTATTTTCTATAGAGACGCTCTTGCTCTTGCTCTTGCTCAGGCTGGTTTCGAACTCCTGAGCTCAAACAATCTGCCCACCTTGGCCTCCCAGAGTGCTAGGATTACAGGTGTGAGCCACCGCGCCCAGCCACATTGTCTTTCTTAATCCAGAACCTACCACTGCCTAGCAGAATAGAGATTTTAATAAATATATGTTGGATGAAGGAACAAGTTCTCAAAACAAATATTGAAATATAATACTTATGATTTTAATCTACCGAAAAGAAAGATGGTTCATAATTACTGAACTAGTAAATAAAGGATTGTCAGGCTCTGTTATTACCCATAAAAAGTAAGACGGAAAACTGGTGCTTATTTCCCTATTGTTATATTATATTATCCTAATATAATGAGATCAATTTTATGAATCTTATTATTCCACACCAATTATTATCATCATAATTTGCATATACACGTTTTTTATTATTATTTGTTTACATAACTGCATCTTCTTCTAAACCTGTGCATTCCTTAAAGGCAGGGACAATATACTATGCAACTTCATATTAATTATGACTAATACATTCATGGTGCATGGTAGATTTTTAAATAAATATTTGTTTAATGAAGATCAAGAATACAAAACTGGGCTGGGCGCGGTGGCTCACACCTGTAATCCTAGCACTCTGAGAGGCCGAGGCGGGCAGATCGCTGGAGCTCAGGAATTCGAGACCAGCCTGAGCAAGAGCAAAACCCTGTCTCTACTAAAAATAGAAAAAAATTATATGGACAGCTAAAAATATATATAGAAAAAATTAGCCAAGCATGGTGGCGCATGCCTGTAGTCCCAGCTACTTGGGAGGCTGAGGCAGAAGGATCGCTTGAGCCCAGGAGTTTGAGGTTTCTGTG
>MPIZ01000678.1:56982-72383 GCA_003258685.1 Prolemur simus | reverse complement strand
AAAAAAAAAAAAAAAATACAAAACTGAACCAAAAGTTTAGTATGTGGTTTATACAATTTTTGGCAGAGTTTTGACACAGATTTTAGAGACAAGGTCTCACTCTTTCACCGAGGCTGGAGTGTATTAGTATGATCATAGCTCACTGCAGCCTCCACCTTCTGGGTTCAAGCAATTCTCCTGCTTCAGCTTCCCAAGTAGCTGAGACTACAGATGCATGCCACCATGCCAGGAGGCTAATATTTTTCAATTTTTAAGAGATAGGGTCTTGCTATTTTGCCCAGGCTGGAAACATAAATTTTAAATGAAAAAAAACATACATGTAAAATCAAGAGAATTTGGCTTAGGATCTGAATTGTTCTAGTCATTTTATAAAATATAAATAGTTTACAAATTTAATTTTAGCTGTGGAAAGTAAAGTTTCATAGGTTGATGACACAATATAATTCTCAACAAGGCTATGAAATCCAGGTGTACTCTAAAGTTTTCATTGTGGTTGTTTTTGTTTTGTTTTGGTTAACAGTTACTCAACTCTTATTATATGCCAAGCACTTTGCAACTTTGCATACATTGTTTTATTTAATGCTCCTATCAGAATAAGAGAATTTAAATTATTTGTTCAATTTCATACTTCTAATAGGGTCAAGTCATATGGTTTCAGTCTTCATCTGTCTGATTTCAGTGCTCAAACCTTTATCTACTAAATTATATTTCATCTCATTCCCAGTCTCCTCAGCACCTTTTCTGTATCTTCCATGAGGATAATAGAGGCTCATCAGTAATGAATATGTATAATGCATATTTGTCCATTAACCCTGGAGCAAAGCTGTTCATTACATATATGTGTATGGAACAGACTACAGAAGAAAATTAAAATAATTAATCACTGATGATCAAATGGTAAGAACCTTTGCAGGGTGCCGAAAGAAAAAAAACCAGAGCAACTGAAAATGCTATGTGTGCTATGAAGGGATGGTCTTGTCAGTAAACTTTGTAAGTGATGCACTTGAATGATGCAATTTCAGGGTCAGAAAAAGACTAATGCTTACAGAGAGGCTAATGCTTGAAATTACATAATTTGCCTCTAAGCCTTGGACTTCGATTTATATTTAGCATGCAGATACACTTGGGTTGAAAACACTTCAAATAGTTACGAGTAACTTTATCTTAGTGTGAGGTAATGAATTGAGAACATATTTGACAGGGATAGAAAAAAAATGGTCAAAAGGGAATTTCGGAAATAATGACACTGGTGAGTAAAACATATGTAATTTTGGGGGAAAATAGATTCTTAAACTCAAGAAAGCACAGAGAAGTCAAATTCAGCATGAAAGACTCATGCAAAACTCAATGATCCAGACATACTAAGGTTAGATTTTTTTACCCCTTTGTTTGAAGAAGCCCAATCTAAAGTTAGGGTTATTCACCCTGACATAGTTAGGATCTTGCTTTTTGCCTAGACCATCAAAGAATGATATTTCTGCCCTATGGGGAAAGATCAGTTCCTTATTTGGGGTTTATGGAAGTGTGTAGGAACAGTTTTGAAACAACCTCCGTATTTCTACCTTTGTTTTCTTCTCACATCGTAACTTCAGGTTACAATCCCTCACTTGCTTTGGACCCCAGTGAGGTTACTATAGCCTGAATGGAAACTTCCAGGTAGATAGATAGAGAGAGAGAGAGAGAGAGAGAGAGAGAGAGAGAGCGCCTGAAAAACTTTGCATTCTCTGTAACTTTACCTATGTTCAGCCAAGCAAGGAAAGCACAGCTTGGACAGATCAGCCTGGCCTGTTTGAACCAGATTTCAGATGTGAGGATCAAATAAGGAAAGGTGTCTGTGGCTGGAAAAGACAGTCACACACAGAAACATGCAAGCACACACACACACACACACACAGACACCACTACAGCTATAAATGGAAGGATGATCTTTATGAAAATATGTTTACAAAAACCAAGTTGGTTATACATTGAAGTATATAGCACAGAAATTAACAGCACAGGCTTTAAAATCAGACACACTTGTTTCCAATCTCAACCCTGGAACATTGACTTGGGACAAGTTACATAACATCTTAGCTTTAGTTTCCTCATCTACAAATGGCCGCTGTCTTAGAACCTTTTTCAGAGGACTTTCCTAAGAAATTAATGAAGTGGTGTATATAAAGTATTCAGCACAGTGATTACCATGCAATAAAATTCAATATATGGGATCAATGATCTTGATGATAATCATGCCACTGATGATGGTAACAATAATAATAATGATGATGGTACTGTAAATTTTTAGCATAAACTTTAGGCAAAACAATGGTGACTTTTTACTATATATTTTTATATACTTCATAGAACCATATAAGCCAATTAAAATGTGCTACATCACACTCACCAATAATCTGTTTCTTTCCTAGTTTTCGAATGACTCTTCGTATAATATCAGTAACCAAAACTACTCTTACATAATTTTCTTTCAGTACAGAAATAATACTCTTACTTTTCTTTAATTTGATAATTCAAACAACAAATATTCAAAATTAGTGAGTATATGGAAGATTGGAACAGCAAATTTAACAAGTTTGATCTAATTTATACACACACACACACACACACACACACACACACAGAGTCAGCCCTTCCTCTCTCTGGATCATGTATACATGGATTCAACCAACTGCAGATTGAAAATATTTGAAAAAAAATAGACGGTTGCATCTGTAATCAACATGTAGGCTTTTTTGTTATTATTCTCTAAGCAATACAGTATAACAACTATTTAATATTTACATGGAATCTACATTGTGTTAGGTATTATAAGGAACCTAGAGATAATTTAAAGTATATGAGATGGTTGTGTAGGTTATATGCAAATATTGCACCTTTTACGTAGGATGTGAGTGTCTATAAATTTTAGTATCCATATAGAATTCTGGAACCAATCCCCAATGGATACCAAGGGAAAACTGTATGTATGTGTGTGTGTGTGTAATTATTTGTTGCTGTGATTGGAGAGAGAGAATCATCAGCAGAAAATAATTAGGAAAGTTCCTATAATTTAATAAAATTGAATTAGAAATCTATGAAAGTTTTTCATATTTCCTTAATCTAAATATAGCTACAATGAGCTGATAGTTTCAAGTAAACATACAGAAGAGCTGCGTATACAGTTCAGTGATAAGTGGTTGGATGTTCTTACTGGACCAATTTGTTGAATAAAGTTGGTAATTAATGGAACTTCCATAGGTATGGGAAATCTATAGTAACAACCACAGGTCCAATCTAAACTGTAATTATAGTGAACAAAATATTCATTTAACACCTACATAGCCAAACCTTATACCTGGAAGAGAGACAAGGCTAAACAAACAAACAAAAATATTATGAAAATCTGGGCCCTGGTTCAGTGGTTTCTGCAAATATAGAAAAAAATACAAAGGACAGGATGTTGTGAAAGACTGTCAGAGATAGGAAGATAATATATGATTCCTTCTCTCAAGGTTATTTATGATCCAATAGCAGAGGCAAGTATATAAATAACTATAAGACAAGCTGGAGCAAGATAGATATCCTTAAAAAAGTATAGTGATAGGAAAATATTATATCTGGAGTGACTCAGTCTGAAAGTATGGTGATTCTTAGTGGTAGGTAATAGGACAATCTAAGTATAGATGAGCCAAAGGCAATAGAATTGTACATTTTACTCTTAAAAGTGAAAAGCCAAAAGTATAATTTTCAGTGTCCAAAAATGCATAGCGAACTGATTTAGAGAAGCATCAGTGTCCTGGCTGTGAGTTATGGAATGAAAACAGAAATTTTACTTTATTAAGGATGTGATAGATTGCCAAAATAAGCCACAATATTTTGTTGCTCTTCCCATTAAGAAGGTAAATGTATCTTTCTACCCTTTGAGTTTCACTTTGATCATGTGAATTGATTTGGCTATCAAAATATTATTAAATATGATGCAAGCAGAGGCTTGAAAAATATTCACATGTTAGGAGCATGCCTTCCTTACTAATGGAAACTCTTCTGCACCTACTGTGAACAAGCCCAGAAAAATTAAATAAATTGGATGTCATCAAAAGTAAATTTTTGTGCTACAGAAGATGCCATCAAGAAAGTGAAAATATAGCCCACATAATGAGAAAAATATGAGAAGATATTTGAAAATCATACAGCTTATAACTTAATAATAAAAAGACAAATAACCAAACTAAAATATGAGCAAAAGATTTGAATAGGCGTTTCTCAAAAGAAGATGAACAAATAGACAATAAGCATGTGAAAATATGCTCAACATCAGTAGTCATTAGGATAATGCAAGTTACAACCACTGTGAAATGCCACTTTACAGCCAATGAGATGGCTATAATTAAAAAGATAACTGTTGAGTAGGATATGGAAAAGTCGGAAACCTCATACACTGTTGGTAAGAATGTAAAATAATACAGTCACTTTAAAAAATAGTCCAAAGTTCCTCAAAATCTTAAACATGTAAGACCCAGCAATTCTACTCTGAGGTATATACTCAAGAGAAATAAAAACATATTTTCACAAAACAATTTGTATGTTCATGTATGTTCATAATATTCCCAATAGTCAAAAAGTGGAAACAGCCCAAATGCCCATTAATGAATGAATGGATAATCAGAATGTGGTATGTCCATACAATGGAATATCATTCAGCAATAAGAAAAGGAAGAAATACAGATACATGCTAAAACTCCGATAAACCTTAAAAACACTATACTAAGTGAAATAAGCCAGTCACAAAAGAACACATATAATATGATCCTATTTATATTAAATATCCAGAATAGGCAAATATATAAAGACAGAAAGTATTAATGGTTTCCTGGGGCTGGGGTGAATGGGGGGATTGGAGAAATATGTCTAAAGTGTATTATGCTTCTTTTAAGGAGAGGTATCTAAAGTGTATCATGCTTATTTTTAGGATGATAAAACTGTTCTAAAATTGATTGTGGTGATGGTTGCACAGCTTTTTAAATACATTAAAAGCCATTGAATTGTATATTTGAAATCAGTAAATTGGTATATGAATTATATTAATAGCTAGGTAAAGCTGTAACAAAAATTCAAACTGAAGGACATAAAACAATATCTGTGCAAGTAGAAAAGAAAGTTATGCTTTAAAAGGAAAGTTTATATCATGAAAATATTAATTATGCTAAAATTAATTTGTGAATTTAATGTATTTTAATTTACAGTACAACTACTTAGGGCTTGAATTCTTAAAATTGGTTTAAATTAGTTTAAAAGTTTAGATAATATAATAAATGCCTGAGTATATTCAGTAAAATAATAAAAAAGGCAAATAAAGAGGACTTACTTCAGCAGCTATTTAATATCAAATATATCTTAAAGCCACTATCATCAAAACAGTGCAGGATGGTTATAACATTAAATAGATAGGTTATTTTAAAACAGTAAAGGTATTTGATACATAGTACAAACTTAAAGAATGTTGATGAGTAAAAGCTATCACTTATGTACTTTAGCCCTGTTGAGCTTTCATTCACATGTGAAGATATCCAAAAGGATTACTTGGATATACATGGAATTAAGATGTGTAACCCATGTGGAAAAAAATCTTTGTGGGAGTAAAACATTGACATATTTCATGTATTGAAGAGCCCAAATAGCCAAAGCTATCCTAAACAAGAAGAAAAAATCTTGCGGCATTACTTTACCTGACTTCAAATTATACTACAAGGCTAAAGTAACCAAAACAGCATGGTACTGGTATAAAGGGAGACACATAAAACAATGGGAAAGAATAAAGAAACCAGAACTAAAACCATACAGCTACAATAAACGGATCTTCAACAAAGCAGACAAAAACATACACTGGGGAGAGAATACCCTAGTTCATAAATGCTGCTAGGAAAACTAGCTAGCCACGTGCAGAAAAATGAAACTGGATCCCTATCTCTCACTACATACAAAATTTAACTGAAGGTACATTAAAGACTTAAATTTAAGACCCAAAACCATAAAAATTTTAGAAGAAAATTTAGGAAAAACTCTTCTGGACGTAGGGCTAGGCAAAGAATTTGTGACTAAGACTCCAACAGTAAACACAACAAAAACAAAAATAAATAAATTGGACCTAATTAAACTAAAAAGTTTCTCCACAGCAAAAGAAATAATCAACAGAGTAAACAGGCAACCTAAATCTGACAAAGGACTAATATTAAAATTCTACAAGGAAATCAGACAACCTCTAACCAAGCCAAAATTATCCTTTTTCTTAACAACCACAAAACACCCATCCTCATACCATATAACATCTTACTTTCCTTTTACATTTTGTATACAATTGCTTCCGTTATTATTTTATATTTTAATAGATTGTTTTAACTCATAGTAACTGTAGCTTCTAGTAAAAACTTCAGAAGTAAACAATTTTGAGTTGTCTTTTATATAACATTTTATAAATACGCATTTCATAATTTCTAGAAACATATACTTCTTTTTTTGTTTTTATTTGAGAATATTACAGGGGTACAAATGTTTAGGTTACACATATTACCTTTGCTGTGCCCAAGTCTGAGCTACAAGAGTGTCCATCCCCCAGACAGTGCTCACTGCACCTATTAGGTGTGAATATACCCATCCCCTCTCCTCTCCCACCTTCCCAATACCCGATAAATGTTACTAGCATATGTTCACATAAGTGTTGATCGATTTAACACCAGTTTGATGATGAGTATTCTAGTGGCAGATTTTCACTCCGCAGCTTGGTAGTGAAAGAATAATTACTCAAAACACATAGTGTTTAGAGAGAAGGGGAGAGATGAAAGTCTGAAGGAGAAAACAGCCTCCTCAGCTAAGTTCTTTCCCGTATTTATTACCAAGGATATGTGCAGAAGGTCAGGGAGTACACAAGAATGTGGAAACTCAAGCAAGCATAGCTCTTTGCAGATAAGGAACAAGATGTGTAGATATCAGCTAATAATTCTTAGAACAAAGACTTAGTCGGGGGACAAGGTTTGGTTCATTTGGTAACTTCTTTAACCGCATCCTTACACAGTTAGCTGTTTTCAGCTAACCTTTGCACACAGCAAACAAGCAGCTTCAGGTAGGCATTGTAGCCTGTCCCTTCATTCACTCTGCTCACATTATTTCCATCCATCCATCCTTTCTTCTAGGCCCAGCCCACACATGTCTCCCTTTTTGGTTATTTAAAATTAGAGATCAGGTGTGAGTAGGAGAAAGAGAGATGTAAGCTTCAGCCAGTCTTTTCATGACGGCGTTGTGAGGTTATTAATTGGCAGATCCGTCATCATAGAAAGCAAAAGAGAGAGAAAGTGACAAGACCAAGCAGGACGATAAACCACATATGTAAATTGAGGCCTGAAAACCAATTATTAGTATTTAGCCAGGAAAAATCCTTTTGTAAAGAACAGTCAAGCCAAAATTCTAATAAAAAATGCAATAACTTTTATAATAGCCTCAAAGAAAATTAAATGTCTAGGAATATATTTAACGAAAGAGGTGAGAAACATATACAGGGAGAACTATGGAACGCCTAGAAAAGAAACTGTAGAAGATGTAAACAGATGGAAAAATATATCTTGCTCTTGCTCATGGATTGGTAGAATCAACATCATTAAAATGCCCATACTACCGAAAGTGTTCTACAGAATTAATGCAATCCCTATCAAAGTACCATCATCATTCTTTACAGATCTAGAAAAAATAATTCTATGGTTGTATGGAACCAGAGAAGACCTCGTATAGCCAACACAATCTTAAGGAAAAAGAACAAACTGGGAGGTATCAGTCTACCAGACTTCCAGCTGTACTACAAGGCTATAGTAATTAAAAGAGCATGGTATTGGCAAAAGAACAGAGACATAGACCTTTGGAACAGGCCTGAGAATCCAGAGATGAAACAATCTGCATAATCTAATCTTTGACAAAGCAGACAAAAGCATACACTGGGGAAAAGAATCTCTTTTCAATAAGTGGTGCTGGGAATACTGGATAGCCACATGCAGAGGATTGAAACTTGATCCCCACTTCTCACCTCTCACAAAAATCAATTCAAGATGGATAACAGACTTAAACCTAAGGCATGAAACCTTAAGAATTCTAGAAGATGTTGGGAAGACCCTTTCAGCCATCAGCCTAGGCAAAGAATTTTTGAAGAAGACCCCCTAATGCATCATAGAAGCAACAAAAATAAATAAATGGGATATGATCAAATTAAAAAGCTTTTCCACAGCCAAGGAAACTATTATTAGAACGAATAGATGGCCTACAGAATGGGAGAAAATATTTGCTCTCTACACATCCAATAAAGGGCTGATAACAAGAATCTATCTAGAACTTAAAAAAATCAAACAATACCATCAGTAAATGGGCAAAGGAAATGAACTGAAACTTTTCAAAAGAAGACAGAAAAATGGCCAGCAAACATATAAAAAATGCTCAACATCTCTAATCATTATGTAAATGCAAATCAAAACCACAATGAGATATCACCTAACCCCAGTGAGATTGGTCTCTATCAAAAAAATCCCAAAACAACAAATGCTGGCAAGGATGTGGAGAGATAGGAACGCTCTTACATGGCTGGTGGGACTGCAAATTAGTGCAATGTCTGTGGAAAAGAATTTGGAGATACCTCAAAGAGCTAAAAATAGAAATACCACTAGTCCCAGCAATAGCACTATTAGGCATGTACCCAAAAGAACAAAAGACATTCTATAATAAAGACATCTGCACCTGAATGTTTATGGCAGCACAATTCATTATTGCAAGGATGTGGAAATGACCCAAGTGCCTGTCAATTCATGAGTGGATTATTAAAATTTGATATATGTATACAAGGGAATATTAGTTATAAGAAATGACAGTGATCTAGCACCTCTTATACTTTCCTGGATTGAGCTTGAGCCCATTTTCTGCAGTGAGGTATCACAAGATCAGAGAAATAGCCTCCACATGTACTTGCCATCAAATTGGCAGTAACTGATCAACCCTATGGTGTGCACATGGTAGTAATATTTTCCAGGGATTAGGGGGTTGGGGGGGTAAACTCACAACTAATGGATATGGTGAGTGTTGTAGAGGGGAAGGACATGCCTCTAAACCTCGCTTGGGTGAGGCAAAGTCATAAAATGTAACCAAAATGTTTGTACCCTCATAGTATCCTGAAATGAACATTAAAAAGAAAGTTCTTTTTTAGATCCTGAGAATATGACACCTGCATTTTCTTTTTAATGATAATTAATTGTCTTTGTAATTCAGACGCCAAGTCAGTAACACTCTTTTCTAAAGAGGTATTGAAAATACCATGTAGGTGTAGCTTTATTTTTTTCCCAAGAATGTTGAGACTGATTGTAAGGTAATGGAGTTACACAAAGTTGGGAGTGGTCTCAATCACATTGCAATGTTTGGTGGAGAGACAAAGCTTGCTGTTCGTTACCTAACCACTCTACTGCTACCTCCAGCTCTTGGAGGCCTGTGAGAATACCTTTGTCAATGGCTGTTTGTTGAATCATTTCTTTAGTGATGTTAGTCATGACTTCATTAACAACTTTAGCTGTGTGGATAGAAGCTTCTAAAGAGACTGAGGCAATGGTGGCAGTGGCTATAATCACAATAGCTGAAATGATGAAGGCAATGAAGGTAAACAGAAACTGGGATGCACAAAGCTTTCCAAAAGCCTGCTGAATGGCATAAACAGAAGAAGAATCCTGCCAGAGTTGGGTAAGATTAACTGGAAGCCGTATTTGAGCCTGCCGTCTTAAGGCAGCACATAGGTCAAATTATGAGTTTTCACATTGTGGTAGGAAAGACAATTTACACACCAGGCTGGAGGGGTAATGTTAATGGTATAATAAAAACTGGTCACTGTCAAAATAGGCAATTGTTGGCCAACTACAAACAGGCGAATTCATCTGGATGGGAACCACTCGGGACCTGTAGAGATTTGAACACAAACATGTCCTCTTTCCCATGTTAATACACCAAACAGGCCATCCCAAGTTCCTGCAGAATCCCATGGCCACATCCACCACACCTTGTGTACGGGGTTAGGTTGGGGTCTAGAAAGCGGGTGTAATGATGAGGCACTGTGGTGGAGGGCAGCTGGAGACTGGACAAAGTTAAAAAATTAAGAGTGTATAATACTTTTGGTACTCTTTGCTGTGGGGCACAGGGTACTCCCCCTTTTGTTTTTCTAAATAACTTTTTAATGTCTGGTTGGTCCACTCATCAATTGCTTGTCCTGTGGGGTTATGTGGAATGCCAGTGATGTGGCAAATATTCCAGTCCTGTAAAGTGGTCTGAAAGGCAACTGTGGTGTAACAGGGTCCACTGTCAGTCTTTACAGTATGAGGAAGCCCTAGATAAGCAATGGAGTTTAAAAAATGAGTGATAGCATGCGGGGCACACTCACCTGATAATGGAGTGGCATGGATCATTCCTGAGTAAGTGTCAATAGTTACATGTAGATAATGAAGGCACCCAAAGGCAGGGAAATGAGTAATATCCATTTGTCAGAGTGAGTTAGGAGTTAACCCGCAAGAGTTAATCCCAGGCACGCCTTGCACAGCCTGACAAGCTAAGCAGGCATGTATTATGTGACCAGCTTGTTTCTGGATAATAGGAAACTGTTTAGTAAGCGTTTGAGCGTTTTGGTGAAAGAAACTGATGGGACAATACGACATTTTTAAAGGCATTTGTGGAATGTACATGGTAGGAAACGAGATGAACAACGGCATTATTTCCTTCTGTCAGAGGTCCAGGTAAAGGAGTGTGAGCACAAATATGAGAAATAAAGAGGGGATGTTGCCAGATATCTAATAAGCACTGTAAAACAAGGAATTGTTGAAGTAAAGTTTGATTAGGTATATCCTTAATAATAGAATTTTTGATATGGAGAATGGAATACAATGCATAACAGGAGTCAGTGATAACATTTAGGGGTTCTAAGGGAAATGTTTTTAAAGCTAATATAAGCTCCCTTAATTCTGCTTGTTGAGTGGAGGGAAAACCAGAGATGGATAAATATTTCCAATTACTGTCTTTCCATGCAATTCCTGCTTTAGATGATCGTCCTGAGCCATCTGTGAATATTGTCCAGGCAGTGGGAAGAGGTGTAGGGGAGAGTTTTGCAAGCAGTTGTACAGGAAGTAAGGACAGAATGGAGAGAAGCTTGTTGGAGGGGTAATAGAAGGTAATGGAATGAATTGTGCTGCTGTAAACATTCAAGTACAGATGTCTTTTTCATAGAATGTCTTTTTTTCCTTTGGGCAGATGCCCAGTAATGGGATTGCTGGGTCAAATGGTAGTTCTACTTTTAGTTCTTTGTGGTACTCCATATTACATTCCATAGAGATTGTGCTAGTCTGTAGTTCCACCAGCAGTGTATGAGTGTTCCTATCTCTCTGCAGCCATGCCAGCATTTGTTGTTTTGGGACTTTTTGATAAAAGCCATTCTCATTGAAGTTAAATGATATCTCACTGTGGTTTTGATTTGCATTTCTCTGATAATTAGAAATGTTGAGAATTTTTTCATATGTTTGTTGGCCACTAGTCCATCTTCTTTTGAAAAACTTCTGTTCATATCCTTTGCCCACTTTTTAATGGGGTTATTTTCTCCTGTGTTTTGTATAGACTCTAGTTATCAGCTCTTTATTGGATGTGCAGCATGCAAATACTTTGTCCCATTCTGTAGGTTGTCTATTTGCTCTCATGATAGTTTTCTTGGCTGTGCAGAAGTTTTTTTTTAATTTAATCAGGTCCCATTTATTTTTCTTGTTGCTGTGATTGCTTTTGGGGTCTTCATAAAGTCTTTCCCTAGGCCAATGTCTATAAGAGTTTTCTAGCATCTTCTTCTAGAATTCTTGTAGTTGTATGCCTTAGGTTTAAGTCTGTTATCCATCATGAGTTGATTTTTGTTGAGAGGTGAGAAGTGCAGATCCTGTTTCAGTTTTCTACATGTGGCTATCCAATTTTCCCAGCACCGTAAATAGTATAGAGTTCTTGATTTAATTCTCAGGTTGGTTGTTGTTAGTGTATAGAAATACTACTGATTTGTGCACATTAGTTCTGTTATCTGAGATTTTACTGAATTTATTTATCAATTCAAGGAGTCTTTTTGAGAAATATTTAGGGTTTTCCAGATATAAGATCATCTTGCCAGCAAACAGGATAATTTGGCCTCCTCTTCTCATATTTGGATGCCCTTTATTTCTTTCTCTTGCCTGATTGCTCTGCCTAGGACTTCCAGTGTGACGTTGAGTACAAGTGGTAACAAATTCTGGTTCTGTAGCCTTCCTATCAGTTCTATGATCCCATTGATACCCTTCCCCAAAATTGCTTATTCTGATAAGATTAGTGAGAGAAAGTTTCTGTTGCATGCAGCCAACGAAAGTAACTGATACAATTATCAACACTTAAAACAAATTTTATAGTTTTGAGATGAGGTAAAAATTTAAGAATAAGAACAAATGTTAACACAGAGAAACCACAGAAAACATCAAGCAAGAATAGAGAACAAATTTAAATGATATAAGTGAAATCAAATACATATTGAAGCAATAAATATACCGTTATCTACTACTACTTGGTCTGGGAAAAAATATTAAAGGCTGTGTACAAGAGGGCCACAGTATAAAAGTAAATGAATGGACTTAGGTATATACCCAATAGAAATACATACCTATGTGTACCAGAAGACATAGAGGGTTCACAGTGTCATTAGATATAATGTTCCTAAACAAAGAAATTCACATAACAAGATCAGTGTGTGATCTATATTCACATTGAAGAAAGAGATCATTTCATGTACACTTTCACACATTTTTTTCAATAAATGATAAAAATATCTATGTATGAGAGTGAGTCATAAAGGTATCTTTAGGAAAAAGACCTGAGAGTAGAAAGGCCTTGCATTATGAACACAATTGGTATTTTGGGGAAAAAACATGGAGAATATTTTGGGTAGAGTGGACTGGCCAAGAGCAATACTGATAGGAGATGTGATCTGAGAAGTAACTGAGGGCCACATCTTTATAGGGCTCTTAAGCCACTGGAAGGAATTTAGTTCTTACTGCGAGTGAGAGGGGGAATTTTTAGAAGGTGACTAACCTATATTTGTAAAGGATCCTTCTTGTTGCTTATGGTAAATAGACTGCAACCAGGCAAGTGTAGATGCTGAGAGAGGTATCAGGGGAGGTCATTAAAATATAATCCAGGTAAAAGATAATAATGGTGGCTTGGACCATGTCATACCTGAGGATGATGAGACTAGTCAGATTATTACAAAAGTATAGCTGAATAATTTAATGTGGTGTGTGAGGGGGGGAAAAAGACAAAGATAATCTCTAGGGTTTTGATATGAGCAACTGGAAGAATATAGTTGCCTTTTACCGAGACATTTCATATATATATATGAATATATATATATACACATATATATGTATATATATGTACACATGTATATATATATATATATGGGAAATATACATAGGTGAAATATATATATGAAATATCTTAACATGTATGTATCACAGTATTACAGTTATTATATGAGTGTAGGATTAGAGATACTTTTCATTCCTTTTGTGTATCTATATTTTGAATTTTTTATTCAATAAATGTATTAATTTTCTATTGCAGCTATAACAAATTACCACAAGTTTACTAGCTTAAAACAATCCAAGTTTATTATCTTCTAGTTCTGTAGATTAGAAGGCTCATACAGGTATCACTGACCTAAAATCAAGGTGTCAGCAGGGCTGCATTCCTTTTCGGAGGTTCTAAGGAGAATTTATTTCCTTGCCATCCCCAGCTTCTGAAGGCCACCTACATTCTTTGAGTTGTGGGCCCCTTCCTTTTTTAAAGCCAACAAGGTCATGTCAATCTGACTCTTCTTACACTGTCACACATTTCCCTTTAACCATAGCAGGGTGAAGTTCTCCACTTTTAAAAACTCATGTGATGAAGTGGGGCCCACCTGGATAATCCAGGATAATTTACCCACCATGATGTCCTTAACCATAATCCCATCTTTAAAGTCCCTTTTGCCATGAGGAAATATGCTCTATGGCATAGAGAGTCCCTTTTGCTCTATATGGACATACCATAAAGAGCTAAAAGTAGAACTACCATTTGACCCAGCAATCCCATTACTGGGCATATTCGCAAGTTGTATGAATTAGGATGTAGACATATTTGTGGGATCATTATTCTGCTTATAACAGCAAATGGCTATTTATGGAAGAAACATGTATGCATACGGGATATTATTTAAATTTATTCTTATGCCCAATGGCCATCAATAATCACTGTTAAATTTTTAGTTAAATTTTTTCTAAATTATGGGAATACATACTTTATATTCTTTTCTAGTTAATATTATAACAGATGCAAATTTATTTATTCAATATTCACTCAACAGTGCCAGGCCTTGTGTTTGACATTGCAGATATAAACTATAGCTTACTTTAGCTTTATAATATTATATTCTTAATATTAGCATTCACACTTGTTATTAAATAATTTTCAAAAATATGACATCAATGCATGATTTGGATGTACCAAAGATTACTTACCACTGTGCTAATATTGGATCTTAGCATTACCATATTACCATATTATAATTCACATATATTTATATATATTTTTCTGTATTTTCTGATTTTGTGCTCCAAAATTTTTCCTAGAAGAGGATCAACCACAATGAAGTATATGAGAATGTTAAAATATAATTTTAATAATATCAGGGCTTTTTTGGTATATTTATATACCAATAAAAGTAATTATAGAAATACAGAGTATGAGGTATTTTGTCTGTGTACATTTATGCAAATATGGTGTGTATGCCTTTTTTATTTAGCAATGTATCTTAGATACCTTTCCATCTCGCTATATGTAAGTGTAACTTAAATGTTGTATAGCATTGAATAAAATGGACATACCATGTTTAATTTAGTGATTGTCATAGTGATAGAAGTTTAAGCTTTTTCTATTGTTTGCTATTATAAGTTTTTGTTTCAAATTGAAACATTGATTTCCAAAAGGCTATGCCAATTTAGATGGTCAGTCTCATCATGTCTCATATACACTTGCCTACTGTGTTAATACTAATTTATTTTATTACAAACAGTATTGAATATTTCATTGTTCATGGCCATTTACATTTTTTCTTTTATTAATTTTCTATTTGTATTTTTTGCCAGCAGGTTTGTTTATTTCTAGCAGCTAAAATGATAATGACTGAGCCTGCATATTGAGGACCACTAGTGCTAGTGGCTAAGCTGTAATTAGAAAAGTCAGGGACTGACAGAGATTATATTTATGTGCATGAGGACTACAAAATGAAGAGCTATGGGATTAGGGATAGATTTAGGTGAGGAAGTTGCCAC
>MPIZ01000678.1:41064-54628 GCA_003258685.1 Prolemur simus | reverse complement strand
GGACATGGACAATGTATATGACCTGAACTTACGTACCCCCATGATGAGCTGAAATAAAAAAAAAGAAAAGAAATATAATAAGTAAACTTGGTTGGGCCATATAGTGGAGAGCCATGAATTCCAGTTTGAAAGTCTTTTTTTGGGTGAGAGGTAAATAAAAAGGAGGAAGTCCAGTAGAGGTGTGCTATATGAAAATAATTAATCTCCCCATTCTTGAATTAGAATAGAGAAAGAATGAAGTCAGGAAATAGTTTGAGTCCCTCAACTCACAAAAAAATAAAAATAAAAAACAAAAAAGCCCTGAAGTGGTAGAAGTACAAGACTTGATAACTTAACAACTGATTTGATGTGAGGAGTGGGGTGAGAGGTAAAAGGAAAAAGTGAAAAATGATTATAAGGTTTAATGTGAGGAGAATGACAATAAAATACATAGAAAATGATAAGGAAAACCATATTATACAGCAAAACAAAGTAGTTAAGGATTCTAGTGCTAGATTGCTTAAGCTCAAATCCTGTCTCTATTATTTACCAGCTAGCTGCATGATCATGCAAGTCACTAAAACTTTCTATACTCAATTTCCTTATCTCTAAAATGGGAAAGATGTTGATAAATAGTACCAATCTCAAAAAGTTGTGAGAATTTACATAAAGCACTTAGAATAGTGTCTGAAACTTTATTCTAATTCACCAGTTGTTTTTTTTTTTTTTTTAATTTTTGTTTGTTTATTTTTTGAGACATGGTCTCACTATGTTGCCCAGGCTGGGCTCCAACTCCTGGTCTCAAGTGATCCTCCTGCCTCAGTCTCCAGAGTAGCTGGTCACAGGCACATGCCACTGCACCAAGCCATTTACTGGTTTTAAAAGCAAGATGACTCAATTAAAAATGGAGGAAAACCTTAAGAGACACCTCACTAAAGAAGATATATCGATGGCAAATAAACATATGAACAGATGTTCTATGTTATATGCCATCAGGAAAAGGCAAATTAAAACAATAATGAGATACTGCTAGACACATATTTAGATAGCCAAAATCTAGAACACTGACAACAACAAATGTTGGAGAGGATGTGGAGCAACAGGAACTCTCATTCATTGCTGGTGAAAATGTGAACAGGTACAGCCATTTTGGAAGACAGTTTGGCTGTTTCTTACAAAACCAAATATACTCTTTCAATACAATCTAGCAGTCACACTCTTTGGTATTTTCCCAAAGGAGCTGGAAATGTATGTCTACACAAAAACCTGCACATGAATGCTTATAGTAGCTTTATTCATAACTGCTAAAACCTGGAAGCAATCAAGATGTCCTTCAGTAGGTGAATGAATAAATAAACTGTGGTACAGATAAACTTTGGCATATTATTCAGCCCTAAAAAGAGTTGAGCAATTAAGCCATGGAGAGACATGGAGGAAATTTAAATGCATAGTACTAAGTGAAAGAATCCAATATGAAAAGCTTACATATTGTATTATTTCAACTAGATGACATCCTGGAAAAGACAAAACAATGGAGATAGTAAAACAATTTAGTGGTTTCCAAAAGTTAGAGGGGAAGGAGAGATGAGTAGGTAGAGTGAAAATAACTTTTAAGGCAGTGAAACTACTCTATATAATATTATAATGATGAATACATGTCATTATAGGTTCATTAAAACTCATAGAATGTACAAAACTAAAAATGAACCCTAATGTAAACTATGGATTCTAAGTGATAATGATGTGTCAATGTAGGTTCTTCAATTGTAAAAAATGTACCACTATGGTATAGGATGTTGATAATAAAGGAGACTATGCATGTGTAGGGGCAGGGGGGACATGGGGGAAAACCTGTACTGTCCTCTCAATTTTGTTGTGAATCTAAAACTTGTCTAAAAAGTAAAGTCTATTTAAAAAAGAAAAATGAAAGAAAGATGATATACTAAGTTTTGAAAATTTTGAGTTTAGTAATTACCTATCCATGTAGTGAGAAGCAACAGGCAGTTGAAAATGGCATCCAAGTCTTGAATTATAAGAGGGGTTTGATACACTGATTTGGAGGTCAATTTCGTAGTGATAACAGATGCACTCTGAGAGTGAATGGAATAGCCACAGGAAAAGAAAGAAAAAGCAAAGAGGGGGGAAAAAGGGATAAGGGTGAAATTGGGAGACTATCTAAATTTACAAAGTAGAAGACCACAGAGAGGAGACAGCTGAAGATATAGAAAAAGATCAGTAAAATTTTTAAGAAAACTAATAGGATGGTGTAGACTCAGACAAAGAAGACAAAAGTTTTACAAGAAAGAGTTGGTCAACAGTATGAACAGCTGCAAAGAGCCTGGACATTCTTTGCTTGATATTACAGAAGCCCTTAAATTTTCAGTTTCTATCCACATGGAAGAATCTCCTCTGGAGACCTGATTTAATCTATTTTAAACTGGGTTCCCTTTCAATGAAGTCTACTGTCAAGACAGTTTTATCTTCCCCAGGGTTAGAGCAACTAGAAGAGGTCTCTTGGGTAGATGTGACCACTATCTATATCTGCTTAGAAGAATGAGAAAGAAATAAAGCCATCCTTGTATTATTTGGATTATAAAAAAGTGCTGTGATGTACTTGTATTGAAAATGGCCCTCCAAGTTCAGAAGGACATTTCATTCCTCCTCTTGGTCCTAGGGAATAGAGTGCTACTAGAATGTACTTAGAGAGTTATCAGAATAGATGACAGGTGCAAACATAAAAGTTAAGGAAAAAGTTGAATTAAAACTTTTGGCAAAAGAATCCAATGAAAAGTTCAGATTTTCAGGTTTAACTTTTTGAATGTCTTCTTCTGTAGTTGGGCAAGGGAATGGGAGTGGATAAAATCAGGCAAGATATTTAGTATAGGAAATTCTTAGTATAAACAAGTTAATTAAAATTTCAGGGGCCTTTAACACCTCAGTAACAGCTTGCCCGAAGGTTAACATTTATTGTTTTGAACTGCCAACATCTTGCTTTTATGGGAAACATTTATATGCTAAATGGCCTATTATGTTAAGCTGTAAATTCCCATTTAGCAGTATCAGAAATAAGATTTGACTATAAGTGTTTGTATTTTATTAGTGCTATGCCAGACTTCCCAATAGCTCAAAATTCCTAAAGGCTGAAATTCATTGCATCTTCTTCAGAAGGTGCTTGCCTAAAATAATTTGTTATAAATGTTACATTTGCATAGACCTGAAGTTTTCAGATGGGTCATCAGGAAAAGTGAAAAAAAATTGCTTCATTTGATTTTACCCTTAAGCAAATCATAAGTGACATATTTAAGCAATTATATTGAGAAAATAAAAGTACAATCTAACTGATGACTATTCTTTGCTTAATGATTTGAGAGTAAATTAGCAGGAAACTCCAGGGAAATGGATGTTGAGTAATAATGTGGTATTACAAGCATTCTCACATATATGCAGAGTTGTCAGGAATTTCTATGGTGCATCATCAGAGAGTTCATGACTCTATGGACCATGATATAATATGAAAAATTTCACACAGAATCTTCAACATGTAAAATTTCTATTTGATGTAGTAAGGTAGAAAAGATATTGGTTAAATGCACAAATTGAAAAGCAAATTTAAAAATACTATTCAGAAACAGACACTCCACACTGGTGGAGAACAGAGACTAAAAATATGTTCCATTTGGGAAACACTATGTCACCCATCATTTTACCACATTTCTTCAGAATCTTTTTCTCCTGAACTTAAAATGATTTGTTTCAGAATGCAAGGTGAACACTAGATTTGTAAATCAAGTCGCAGAATTTTAACTAATACTTTTCATTTATGCACTATTGTATAATTATAAAGGATTTTATTGCCTTGGTGATCTTTTCTTTTTTTTTTTTTTGGCATCAAAACCACTGTATGGATTTTCCCCCTTAATGTTGGAATCATTAGATATGTAAAAGAAACTAAATAAAGTAAAACAAATGTTTATTGAGCACCTAGAATGTATCACACACTATGTCAGTATTTTGCTGATTAAGGGACTTTAAAGCCTCCAACTAAGTGTGAACTCATAGGAAGAATAAAACCAGAGAACCATAGAAAAGAGACATGAGTTTATTCAGTGGGCTTATGTGCTCTGGTAGTGGCTGGCCAGATGAGATTCTCCACACCACACCCAGAAACAGCAAGTGATTATATATGCAAGCAAAAACAAAGAAACAGTAACTTGGGGATATGGTGTGCACCACTGGGTATGGTAGGGCAGTTTTCCGTAAAGGTCAGCATGCTCTCAGCCAATCTCCTGGGGGTGGGGTTGTGGTGGTGGTGGTCTGTCCCCTGTGGATTTGTTTGTTTTAACTTTTTCAGCCTCCATGAGTGGGATTGGGGCCAGGATCTCAAATTACTCCACAGACAGCTTGTATTTGGCTGATTGGTCACCAACCTAACAATTGTTTTACCCCTTTTCATTTTGTCACAGCTATTTTATTTAGGAGGGATTAACCCTGTAACCAGTCCCAACAATGGGCATTGACTTTTTTAAGTAATTTACTTTGCAAATGTTATTTTTTTCAATGTTGGCACATGACTGGGAAAGTCTAAAGAGAAGGAAATCTAAGAGTTTTGTTCAATATTTGGAGTAGTGACACTCCTCTCTTTCCCCCTTGATGTGAATAAGAAAGCATGAGACCTGGGAGCTACTGTCAGCTAACTCATTGTCATGAGAGTAGTCAGCTTGAGAATAAAGCCAACATAAGGAAGAGTTGAGATAATTACAGAAAAACCTAGATGAAATCCTGATAAAATCACCAATCTGTGGACCTAACCAACCTTGTAGCCCATGCTAATTCTAACCCCATATATACCATATACTTTAACAAAAATTTGAATTGCATTTTCCATTATTTGTAAACCAAAGACCCTATCTGTTATATAGCTGTTCTCTTTGTTTCTCAGTCTTTCAGTTGCTATTAATGTAACAGTATCTTTATGCAATTTCATGTTTCTTTGGGAGATGTGAATAGAAACACAACAAGTATTTTTAAGAAATCTAGAGAGTCAGAATCATCTGATAGCAGTTACAGAATATTGGAAAAATGGACTTAAATTAAAAATTATGAAGTGAAAGAATTAGAGTAGTCTCAGGTTACAAAACTTATTTATTAAGTCATGCACTCAGACAGTTGTGAAGGAGCTCAGGAAATTTAACCCCAAACTATGACTCATTGGTATAAAGAGTATTTTTAATTAAAGGCCCTTAGAGATCAACAGGCCCGTGGAAGGCGCTTTCTCTGTATCTGCATAACCAGACACACCCATCAAAAGAAAAATAGATTTCCATTCCCTTTCCTTCCCTTCCCTTCCCTTTCCTTCCCTATTATCTCACTATATTGCAGTAAAGTAAATCAAGAATGCAACCAGGCTAGCACAAATCATTTTAAACATAATACTACCTGTCTCTCAGGTTAATTTACAAGTCAATCGGTTTCCCCCATAAATTCATCCTCCCTAGCAACCATTTTTTGCCTCTAAACAAAATTTAAAAAGTGTATATTCTTCAACTCCTCCTGTCCTCTAAAAAGAGTGTATGAAAATATGTGGATCCCATTGGGATATTGGGTAATCACTATGTGATTCTCCCTGTGTGCATGTTAAATAAACCTCTTCCTCTTATTAATCAGCCTTAATTGTGAGTTGATCTTTCAGTGAACTTTGGGAGGAAAACGGAAGTTTACCCTCACCCCCACAGTTGCCAAGTGATAGAAAACCCAAAAGAAGTGGTACCAGACACATGCAATGATAGAGACACTGGGTAATAGAATTGCAGAGATCCAGAGACATGATATCTGTGTATCCTTTTTCTTTTCCCTTTGTTCCAGTAATTGCTCCTAATTCTCTTCTAGAACTTTCCCCATTTTAGTTGTTTCTCCTCCACTAATCTATGAGTTTCTCAAGGTAAAGTTCTTGTTATTTTGCTTTATATTTCTAACAGTGAGCATCGTGCATTGCATGCAGTAGACCTATAAAAGTGTGTTTGAATAGTTAAATGAATGAAAGTGCTCTAAAGAGTAACGTAAACATTCAGAAAAGGGGGAACTCCCTAAGTGCTAGATTGGACCTAGAAGGCATCATATTTTTCATCATCACTCAGCACAGTGCTTACAAAAGAACTACTTTCAATACTCATTTTGGGAATGTTTTTATAAACAAATCTTTGGTCTGTCACTGAAAGGTGCAGGGAGTTAAACATCTAAGAACTCTACTTTACTTTTTAAAAGAGAATTTCTATTTTATTTTACAGTAAATTTATTTTAATTATAGAAATAGAATTACTTAGACAATTTGAGAAACAAAAACAGATCACTCGTAATAAAATCACCCAAACATAGTCATTGATATTATGGAAATCAAAATGCACTTGTGATTTTATGTGCTTTTTTTCACTTCATTTTGCAGAATAAGCACCATTCCATTTTCCAAATAATCTACAAAACGCATTTTTTAACAGTTAAAAATAGGCTACCCAGTAAATGTACAAAAAGTTTGTGTAGTGATTCCTCTGTTGTTGTTGAAGACTTAAATTGCTTTCCATTTTTCCTTATTATAAATAATACTGTGATGAACAACCTCATGCACATGATCTTGTCTATATTTTATTAGATTATTGACTAAGGTCAATAATGTCAAAGGTGGTATTATCAGGTTTAAAGTTTTAAACCTCCAAAGATTCACAGTACATATGGTTTGAAAATATTTCTTATAATTTATGATGTCAGCAATGTATGAGTATACCTGATTTGCCACATTCCAGTAATGCAAATTAAAATTATAAAATGTATGCTAATGTAATTAGTGAAAAGCAGAGATACCATATTATCATGTTAATTTCCATTTTTTTCTTTTCTTGTAAAGTTAAACATTTTTTCCATATATTTTCTCTTTACTAAGTTACCTTAACTTTTGTATTAGGCTATGTTGATAGCCTGGGAATCCCTTTTCCCAGCTACTGCCAGTGCTGCTAATAGATCTTATCTGCAACCTTAACTGGAAGATTACCTTTGAAATATTGGATCCAGGTCCTGAGTAATACCTTCCCCCAGGTCAGCCCTTAATTTATGATACTGGAGTTCAAAATATCTACTCCCTTGCCTCAGGGGTGTGTGGGACTGACATAGAGGTAAAATTTGAATTCCAGATCACCCTGAGGGATCATACTAAGGCTGAACTTCTTCTGAAACCACATCTTTGTGTTCTTCGCTGTCCTGCCTCCCTCACTACCTTACAGGCATCTTTTGATAGCACTCCCGTAAAAAAGAATCTCATTTCAGGATCTGCTTTGAGGGAACCCAAACTAAGACAAATATACTTTCTATATTTATGAAGTGTGGCCTTGTGTATGTTTATTGGTTTTAAATTTGTTTTTACTGTCCATTCTAGTGTTTGGTAGAGAGTTCTGTTTTCATACAATATTGTCATAGGAAATCAGATACATATGATTCTCTTCACACTCCTGAAGTACAGATAAAGTCAAATCTCTTATTGTTTCGGTTTCTGTTTGTTTTCAAAGAGATATTTAATATAGGGAAGTGCTTCCAAATATTTTAGGAGGGCCAAAAGAGTCTAATTCTGCACTTGTGATTCCCCCACCACAACAAAAACCAAAACAGCAGCAACAAAAGCTTTCTTGTCCTGAAATGTTGTTCTTAACAGTAAATGGCATCTAATTACCCAGCAGCTCAGGTCAAAATCCTCAGAGTCATCCTTGCCTCCTCTCTTTCTTTCACACCTCACATTAAATCCATCAAAAACTACCTGCTGGCTCTACCTTCAAAATATGTCCAGAGTCCAAATAATTCTCACCACATCTTCTGCTACCTCCCTGATTTAAGGCTTTGTCTTCTCAAAGATTGTACTTCCTTCATGTGCCCCTGGGCCCATTGACACAGTCTGTTCTCAATGCAGCAGCCAGGGAGATTATGGAAGACACTAAAGTTGTCCACCAGATATTTCCCGTCCTGCCTCCAGCGTATGGTAAGGTTGTACTTCCACACCCTGTCAAAGCCTAAATAGCCATGTCATTTATGTTGGCCAATGAAATGTTAATGGGAGTGATATAATAACTTCTAAATGACTGGAAGCTCTAAAGGCTGGCACGTTTGAATAGTCTTTCTCTTGCTGTCATGGGAACCAGTACTACTACACCAGTCTGGATCCCTAAGTGAGGAGAATGTGGAACAGAGTCCTCAGCTGACCTTCAATAAATGTGTAATGTTGGTGTAGGGGTGAGGGAAAACTTGTGCTTTCCCCTGAAAATTCACTGGAAGATCAACTCACAATTAAGACAGATTAATAAGAGAAAGGTTTATTTACCATGCACATGGGGAGAATCACAGAGTGATTATTCATTATCCCAATAGGATCCATATATATTTATACATGACTTTTAGAAGGTAGGAGAGATATGAAGATGATAGGTAATTCTGTTTAGGGGCAATAAATAGTTGGTAGGGAGGATGAATAGATACTTGGGAGAATGGATGGGTAGGGGAAACAGACTGACTTGTAAATTAGCCTAAGGGACACATATTGTGTTGAAAATAATTTGGACCAGGTCTGGTTGCATTCTTGAGCTTCTTTCCTGCAGTATATTAACATAACAGGGAGAGAAAGGGAAGTAAATTGTTCATTTGATAGGCTTATGCAGATAGAGGGAAAGCCCCTTCCAATGTCTTTTTTATCTTGAAGGTTTGTAATTCAAAATGTTCTTTATACCAAGAAGTTATATTTTGGGGTGAAATTTCCTGAGCTCCTTCATCAGTTTAGACTAAGTGATTATTTGATTCTAAAATACAACATACAGTTTTGGTCAATACAGTAATGTGTTGAAAATATAATTCAGATCATGTCATACTTCAAAGGCTTTCTCTCCTATAGATTTGATTCTATGTTCCCTCTCTGAATTCATCTTCTCTTTGGTTTGTTCATGCTCTCCAGGCAGACTGATCTTTTAAATACACCAAGCATACTACTGCCTCTGAGATTTTGTACTTTCTTTTTCTTTTAGCTGAAATGCTTACCCCTCAGATATTTTGCTCTAAATGCTACTTTCTTAGTAAGGCTTTTCCTGATGACACTATTAAAAAAAATACAACCTTGGTCTCATCTTGCCTATTTCTTTTCTCTTTTCATTTGTTTATTTTAAAATATTTAATTAACAAATAAAATTGTATATATTCAAGGTGTACAGCATGATGATTTTATATATGTATATATTGTGTACTGATTGCCACAATCAAATTAATTAACACATCCATCACCACCCATAGTTACCCTGTGTGTTTCTGTGTGTGTATGTATGTGTTTTGAAAACAGTTAAAATGTTCTTCCCAACCCCCCAGTCCATGGCAACCACTGTTCTTCTCTGCTTCAGTGAGTTCAATCCTTTAACTGTTTTAGGTTTCACGTATGAGATCATGTAGCATTTGTCTTTTTGTGTCTGGTTTATTGGATTAAAGACTTAAATGTAACAATTGAAACTGTTAAACTTCTGGAAGAAAATATAGGGGAAAAAGCTTTATATTAATAACATTTGATTTGGCAGTGTTTTCTTCCATATGACACCAAAAGCACAGGCAACAAAAGCAAAAATAGACAAGTGGAATTGCATCAAACATAGAAAGCTTCTGCACAGCAAAGGAAACAATCAATAAGACAAAATGTCAACCTATGGAATGAAAATAAGTATTTTCAAACCATATATCTGAAAAGGGGTCAGTATACAAAATATATAAGGAACTCACAGAACTTAATAGTGTTGTTTTTGGGACCAGTAACAGGCTCTAGCCCCTCAGGAGAAGCACTCAAATGCCCCAGGTTGTGGGTGGGGGTTCCCTAGCTTCCAGATGAGTCCTTATTCTCCACCACAGCAGAGGCAGTTGGGAGAGTCGGGCAGGGTGGGACTGTGTTGAGTGAGCCTGCCCTCAGGCTCCACAAACCTGGGAAGGTAACTGCTTTGGCAGGGGTCAAAGGTCTGCTTCCAGGCTTCTGGGGAAACTCACCAAGGAGGGGCTGACATGGTCCCACCCAGCCAGAACATCTACTTGTGGTGGTGTGGCCACCTGAGATTTTCAATCTGACTGTCAGGAGCGGGTTTCCCTCTTCTCTCCCCTCCCCTGCTCCACAGTCTCCCTCCAACAAGCCCTCCCAGGTGTTGCTTGCCCAGCTGCTCCATCAGACCAGGGCACACTCCAAAGCAGACAGACATCAAACCTGCTTGAGCACCCCATGGGCAACTCAGGGCCAACACGTTTCTCCCTGACATGGTCAGGGATTGATTTTCAGGGACCCAGGGACAGGCCTGCAGGCCAGATCCCATACCCCCAGGACTCAATTGTATTGCTTGGGGACATGGAGGGGAGATTGTGAACTAATCTTGGGAGGCAAGGGAGCCCATGTGGATAGAACTGAAAAGAGAGCACAGGGTGGGCCCAGCCACAGCATAGGAGAATGCCTGTCCCCATAAGAAGGCTACTCTCTCAGACCAGAGTGGGATCTCGGACAGGGAAGCTCCTGGCCTGCAGCACCACTGCAGGGGAGCTCAGCTAGTTTGAGCTCCTTCCTGCTGGCAGATGTTGGAGGGAGACTGTGGAGCAGGGGAGGAGAGAAAAGAGGGAAACCCACTCCCAACAGCCAGACTGAAAATCTCAGGTGGCCACGCCACCACAAGTAGATATTCTGGCTGGGTGGGACCATGTCAGCCCCTCCTTGGTGAGTTTCCCCAGAAGCTTGGAAGCAGACCTTCTGTTCTGGAATTCAAATTTGCATTATTTCCTGGGGACAACATTTGACTTTATTCTGTTTTGCAACTGAAAGCATTGCTCATAAATATAGATATTTACAATTGTGGATAAAATATTTGCACTATAATTCTTGTATTTAATGAATTTCAATATCATCATTTATAATTTTATACCATAGTTCAATAATTTACATTTACAGATTTTTATTCATATTTTCAATATCAATTGATTTGGTTGAACTGCACAATGTTTAATTATTTTTGCAAATTTTAAAAGCAATCTAACTTTTTAGAATTTCATATTCAACTCAAATTTGAGAAGTTTGGTCAATCTATTTTATATCTGAAAACTGATTTTAGTGAAGGAAATCAGCCAAGTTATTCCTTGCCAAATTAATGTTCTAAAGTTGTGATTCCTCCAAAAATGTGTGAATCAAATCATACATTTGTGTAACTATTAAAACTCTTGGATAAGGTCATTCAAAGTATTCTCTCATTTTTTGAATATCTATTTATATGTACTTACATCCCCCTTCATTTTGTTAATATTATTTATATCAGCTCTATTTTTGTCATTATTAATATTGCCAGAATTTATCTAGTTTTTTTCTTTCTAAATCACTAGCATTTGGTTTTACTGATCTAGTCTTTATATTTTTTTTATTTATTCCTTCATATTACTTTCTTGGGTTTGCTCAGTTGGCCTATTTCTAACTTCTTGAGTTGGACAGTGAAATCACTACTTTTCATTTTATTTCTATAATATAAAACATTTAAAGCTATAAATATCCCTTTACATGCTGCTTTAGCTGAATTCCACCAAAAGTTATGTATAATATTTTTGACATTATTTCTACATATTTTTCTAATTTGTATTGTGATCTCTTTTAGGACTTATGAAATACATAAACTATGTATTTTCTTACTTGAATATTTATGAGGGAGTTTTAAAAAATATTATTTAATTGGTTTCTTAATTGTAGTTAGAGGGGGCAACTTGTATAATAGTAACTCTAGACTTTGTGTTCTGATTCAAGGTCAATTATTTTATTAATGTATACTCATTTGAAAGGAGTGTGTATTTTCCAATTGCTGTTATCAGTGTCTTAGGAAGACCTGTTATAATATCCCCAAGAAGAGAATACCAGATTTTGGTTATAATATGATTTTTGTTATTGGTAAAGATGATTTGGAAAATATGGCTATTGACTAAAGTGAGCTTTCTAATGCTGAACCACAGAATTAGACTTACCTATTCATTGTCAAACAATAATAGAAGACTAAAATCCTACCTCATGTAGGCAGAGGAGCAGATAATATGTGCCTCTGGGAGCAGGCTATATCTCAAAAGGGAAATAAAATAATGGTCTGGACTATGCTTACCAAGTTCTTTACTCAAACTTGGCAATCCAAAGTCAATTGTTCTTGCATTCAGAAGAGTGAGAAAGTGGCAACGAGAGAACATGACTATGTTATTAAAGGCCCTTTACATTGATGGTATCATTAAAAGTGGGTTCAAGTATACTTATATGTCAATTACATCAAGCATGATAATTGTGTTCGAATCTAAATTTATACTTATTTTTCATCTGTTTGATCTATCAATTTCTGAAAGAATCATTAAATATTTTTCGATGTGACTTTGTCTCTCTGTAATATTGTCAAGTTTGCTTCATATATTTTAAACCTGATTTTATTATGCACATATAAGATTAAAATTGAACACTCTTGTAAAATATATCTCTAATCATTTTTCCTAATACAATATTCTATCTGAAATCAATTTAATACAATATTAATATAATTCACCAACAACTTTCTTTCTGTTAGATTGATTCAGTGTCAGTTCTCCATTTCTTTCTTTCAAATATTGTGTCCTTTTGAAATATATAGCTCGATTCTTGTAATTTAATCTGATCATCCCTTTTAACAGGTACATTGGGTTTGTATTTCCTGTTTCACTCAAAAATTGCTTAGACTCACACACACATTTCTAAATTTCTATCAGGAATGGCCATTTTGTTTTTGTTATATATTTCTAACTTTGTGGCATGATCAGAGAATATCATTTATATTTCTTTTTCCTTGTGTAACTTATGAACACTTTCAGATATTGCCAATTATTATAAATATTCTCTGGGGACTATAGAAGAAGACATATCTCCATTACTGGGACTTACTTTTGACATATATCTATAAAATCTATCTTATTGGTTATGTTGTATATGTTTTCTAAGTTCTTATTATTGACTTGTCTCTGATTTTGAGAGATGCACTAAAGTCAGCTATTATCAATGTGTTTCTTTCTATTTTTCCTTGCATCTGCTATAATTTCTGCTTTATGAAGGAGGTTGCTATGTTATTTGGTATATTTGGCACATTGTTATTTATTACTATGTATCTTATTTGTGAATTTTTGCATCTTGGCTCAAAAGTAAGATTGACCTTTAATTTTTCTCTTATAAATTGCTTAAAGGGGGTTGATAGCAACAGGTTTTGATATCAACAGGTTTTGACAAAACAGTTTGGATTGGGAAGTGTCTGGCCTTTTTGTTCTTAGGAATAGGTTATGATTAGTATTATGACTTCTTTAGATATTTTGTATCGTTCACTAATGGGACCATTTGGGCCAGGAGTTTTCTTTGTGGGAATGCTTTTAATTACAGTTTCAATTCACTTAATATTCAGAGGGTTATTTTTATTCTCTATTTTTTCTTGTATACGGTGTGGAAAGTTGTGCTATTTAGAAATTTTGCATTTAGCTTAATTTTCTAATTTGTTGGTATAGAGTTATCCATAATATA
>MPIZ01000678.1:9983-39312 GCA_003258685.1 Prolemur simus | reverse complement strand
TTTTCTGGTATCAGTCGTTTGTGCTTTCTCTCTTTCTCTTTTTTCCCTGGCCATCCTTATAAGGACTTGTAATGAGTTTCTTCAAAGATTCAAATTTCAGCATTTTTTAAATATTTTTTTCTGTTTCATAAATGTCTACTCTTAAGCTTTTCTTTCTTTTAGTTGCTTTTGGTTTAATTTCGTTATTTTTATAACTTCTTAAGATAGATGCTTAGATAAGTGATTTCAGCTTTATCCATTTCTTAAATATGTATTTAAGGCCTTTAATTTCTTTCTATTCATACATTTAGCTCTATCCAACAAGTCATATATCAGGAGTCTTATGTTCACCATCATTCAGGTTTAGATATCTACTATGTACATTATGATTGCTTCTTTAATACACGGATTTTTAGAATTATACTGCTTATTTTCCAATTATAGGGGAATTTTCATTTTGCTTCTTGTTATGAATATCTAGCTTAAATTTACTGTGTTCAAAGAACATACTCATGTAGCATTTGAGTCCTTTGAACATTTTTGAAACTTGCCTTATAATCCTGAATGTGGTCAATTCTTATAAATGTTATATGTCATCTGAAAAGATATATTTAACAATTGACACATTTAGTCACTCAAAAAGGTTTTAATATTATATTTGAAATTATATATTTATAATTATATTAGCCATATTAAATGTTATTGCTTTATTATATTATCATAATATAATTTTTATTAAAATGGAGAAGTTAAGAAAAGGAACTGGGTTTAAACTCTAACTCTACCAGTAACCAGATGTACGGCCATAGCAAAGCTGCTTAAACTCTCTGTGCTTCAGTTTCCATTTCTGTATAAAAAGAGGAATAATAGCTATTAGCTCACAGTGTTTTGTAAGGACCAAAATAGTACCTAGAAACTGTTTATAGCAATGATAAGTGGTTGATAAGTGTTGGTTATTATAGTTGAACGTAAGAGGGAGAAAGAGGAGAGGATCTAGGAATGTGATTCAAGGTTGAGATATATGTAAAGTGAAGTATGCAGACAATAGTCCTTGTGATAGAATGACCAAAGACTCAAAATAAGGCTTTTCAAATATTTCACACAAAAGCTATTTGCAATGTGGAAATGTCCCCACATCATACACTTCAGAAAAGTAAATTTTAAATACAGAACTGTAGAATTTCTAGATGAAAACATAGGAGGAAATCTGTATGATCTTGGCTTCAGTGATGAGTATTTACATATAATACGAAAAGTATGAAAATAAAAAAGCAAATCAATATGTTAGACTTTATTAAAATTAAAAAAATTTGCTCTGTGACAGATGCTGTTAAGAGAAAAGACAAGAGACAGATTGTAGGAAAATATTTGGAAGGCACACATCTGATAAGTGACTTGTATCCAAAGTATACAAAGAATTCTTAAAACTCAACAATAAGAAAACCAATATCCCATTTATTTAATAAAAGTGGGAAAATATCTGAAGAGCTCTCAAAAGAAGATTTACAGATGGCAAATAAACACATAAAAAGATTTTCAACATCATTTTCCATTAGAAAAATGCAAATTAAAACAATGAGATACCACTACATACCTATTAAAATGACTAAGATACAAAATAGCTAACAATAATAATTGTTGGCAAGGATGTGGAACAACAGAGACTTTCATCCATTGCTACTGGGAATGCAAAATGGTACAGCTATAAACACTTCGGCAGACCATTTGGCAATTTCTGACAAAGGTAAACATAGTGTTGCCATACAATTCAGAGTTCAAACTCTTAAGCATTTACCTCACTTATTTGAAAATATATGACCATACAAAAACCTGCATGTGAATATTTATATTGTTCTTTCATGATCACCAAAATCCAAGAGCAACAAAGATGTTCATCAATAGATAAATGGATAAACAAACTGGTATATTCATACTTCGTAACACTCTTCACTGATTAAAAGGAACAAGCTATTAATCTACTCTCCAACATGGATAAAATGTAAATGCCTATTGCTAATTGAAAGAAGCCAATATGAAAAGACTACACACTGTATGATTTCATTTATGTAATATTCTTCAACATAAAAACTATATAATGATGGCAAATAGATCAATGGTTGCCAAGGGTTTGAGAAGGGGCTTGGGGACTAGGTGAAGCACAGAGTGTATTTTTTTTTTAGGGTGGCAAAACTGTTCTGTTTGGTACTCTAGTGGTGGATACATGACATTACATTTAATCAAATCCTAGAACTTTACAGCAGAAAGAATAACGCTTGAAATTTTAAAACATCAACTAGGAGGTCAGGATATCCAAGGATGAAATGCCAATTATTACAACATGATCTAACTATATTATTAATACAAATGTATGATATAACTTCACTGAAAAGATTAATAGAAAAGGTGCTGACCTGAGTAGCTTTGGAAATGAGTAGAGCCTATAAAACTAAAGACAAAGGAATGACACATAAGCACTGTACTCTGATTGGAATAGCCATTTCCTGTGTGGGTAAGAGTTATCAATTCTGAAACTATTATACATGTATACTGGAATTGAACAAATAATTAAAATGATTGATGGGTGGTGGGGGCTAGGTTTTTTCACTGTGAGAGTTAGAGGTTACAGATAAGTAAGGAGAGAAGGCTATAAAGAGCCATTTAGTACTGAATTAGAGTTGGCTACATCAGTATAAACTCATGTTTAGCTCAAGATAGGTACTGTTGAATATATATACAAATAATTACAGATATGTGTGTATACAAAGGTTAGTGTACAGATATATATTTCTAGCTCTGTCTATTGGAAGAGCTTAGAAATAATGACACCCCAACAGCAGTAAGTACATCCAATGCACAGATATTGGTTTCTAATTACATTCTCCAACAAAAAGAACCAAAGATCCTTGCAGAAATGGCTAATTCTAGGCCTAGGGCAGACAATATACAAGGTGAGCCTGGAGGATCTTATTGTTCCAGTAAATAAGGACATTTTTTTAAAAGCCCACAAGATGGGGATATGTGGAAGAGACACAGGAACCAAGTGTAAGAGCTCCTAATGACCAAAGTTGGAATAATTTGAGCAATAAAATAAGCAAAGTAGTATCATATAATAACCCAAACTATAACATAAATATCCATGTGCCCATACTGATACAAGTAACTTAATAAATAAGTATATGGGGGAAAAAGACTAATCTCCAATACAGAAGAATTCCAAATAATTTATGTAGATACTGCCTCTTCAAGGAAGTGGAGGATAGCTCTCCACACCTTAAAGTGTGGGATTGGCCTTCTGACTGGGAAAGGAAGGAGGGAGAAGTAACTTTATAGTGAGGAAATATGGCAAAAACTACCCCAACCAGTTGATCAAGGTTAATATCATCAGTGATAAGTCATGTTCATAGCATATATCCTTGATATGGTGTGATTAAAAGGAAACTTTATCTCCCAAAACTTACAACACCAGTCTAAGCATGAGATAGACAGCAGATGCTCGAAAATTGAGGAACATTCTACAAAGTACTTGGCCAGTGCACATTAAAACAGTCAAGATTATCAAAAACAAGGAAAGTCAGAGAAATTGTCATAGTCCAAAGAAGCCTAAGTAGACATGATGACTAAATACAGGTGGAGTCCAGGATGGGATTCTGGAAAATAACAAGGTCATTAAACAAAAACTAAAGAAATCTGAATAAAATATAGAGTTCAACTAATATAATAATAATAATACAACATATTTGCAATGTTGAAATACCACCAAAAGAAATATTTTTCCACAAAGTCATTATTAAAATCTACTAAACACACAAAGTTTGCTTCTTTTTCCATATAATGCAATGCAAAACAGCAATAGAAGGAATAAGACTTTAAAAGATCCTTCATAAACTGAAGTAATTCAGCAGAAGTATAAGCCTGGAGCTACTTGTGACTATGAGAACCTAGGTCCTCTAGGAATTCACAGAACATATGGAGATGGTTTGGAACTTCCGTAAGACCTAGATAGGGATTCTAGTTCATTCTAACTAGATCTTATTGAGCAATGAGACCTTAGTTAATATTTGGGTTAAAGTTGATTGGGGTATAGAAATGTATTAAGAAGAAGAATCTTTCAAACCTTTCATAAAATAGAGAAATTAAAAAGAAAATATTATGGTTTTTATTGGTAAAATTATAATTTATGTGGTAAGGCATATTGCACAATGACTTTGAAAGTCTGAGATATTTGTCATTCATATTAATGTTTTGGATTCTAAGGAAGAAATTTTAAATGTTATATATATATTCAGCATTTACTTTAAGAAAGATTAAGGAAGAAAGAGCCACAAAATGCCACGTTCCTCCAAAGTGCATATACAGGGACATCTGAGTGAGGCACCAAACAGCTGGAGCTGCTCAAAATCAGGAAGATATTCCAGGGAAATGATATCCTTCAGGGTCAGGAGTATGACTTTCTCAAGGGACTGACATCCCTGGCTGAGGGATAGACTGTTCTGTGATATTAGTAGACAGAATATTCCTATAGGCCTATGAATAGGCAGGGTATTTTGATGATTTGTTGTAATTTGAGCAATAGTCAAGATATAGGATGGGTCTTGTGGAAGTAGGACCTATGTGCTTATTAGTAAGGAGGGTCTCTTCCCACTGGTAGTAGTCCCCTTGCACTGGAGTTAAAGAAGGTGATAGGAGCCACATACACTGGAACTCTCCCCTCAGATCAATTCCAGGGTGCAAACATTTTGAAATTTTATTAGCCTTATTTTTCTCAATTTTAGATGGTGAAAACTGCATGATAACACAAACATTTTTTGATAGCACTTCTCAATAAGAAATGACCAGGTATACACATATGTATCTCTCAAAAGGATTCTGACTTCGTTTTTGATGTATGCACACTTGCTATCTGTGAGACATTTAAATATTTTCTACTCTACTATATTCTTATTTATTTCTTTTAAAAAATACTTATTATGGCCCACTCAATTGATTTAATGAACTCTAATTGGTTGTCATCCACACCTTTCAAATTTCTTTAGTTTCTGAAACTGACTTACCTCAGGTCACATAAGGAGAATGATGAAAAAGCTTAGACTAAAACCCAGGTCTTCTCACTCCTTGTTCAATGCCTTTTCTGTTATATCATGAGTGTTTTGTGTGGCAATAGAAAATCTCTTCTGCAAAAAGCAAACCATCTGTTCATGTGATATAATGTCTACATAAAAAGAACATAATTCTGATGCTCAAATTCAACCTTCTAGTGCTACATTAATATTCTTTTTATGTTTGGGGGTAAGTGAGTCTTCAGTAACTTAAATATATTATAGTCAAATTTACTAGGACATTGTGGGTTTGAAAGGACACTAACTAGCTATTTTTTAACTCACCAATTTTAACAGTAGCCACTTTGTATGCAGTAGAATAAAATATTGACCTGAGTTTACACACTGATTTTTCCTTTTTTAAAATAATGTACATGCTGTTTTAGAATTGTAAAGCTGCTCATCAGAGATGGGCTGCTGACATTTAAAATACCAAAGTATAACTAGTATTGAAGAAGGTTCTTTATGAAAAGTCTCTATTTAGAATTATATTTGTGTTGAGAAAAGCCATAAAATAAATAATAATTTATAAGTAGATTTGTGTGCTTAAATTTAATCGACTCTAATGTACGTAAGCAGCAGTGAATACAGAAAGATAATTACAACTTTTAAAAGACATTTGACATTATTATCTGGATACTCCAGGAAATACATACTTTTTTTCCTTAAAGAACTGTTTGAATTCAATACATGAAATAAATCCAATTAATACAAAGATATGACATCTTTAATTAAGCTAAGTGAATTAAAATTTAGAAATGTGATCTGATTCTTATCCTAATCACTTCATTTTCCTTGTGCATGCTTCATACATAGATAATGAAATACTTTGCTTCATGAGGAGAGATCACCACATGTGGGCAAAGATGTATATAGAAATATGCATTCAAATATTAGGTGTGCTGGTCAGTTTTGAGAACTCAGTGAGACATGGAGCTTAAATTTGATTCAATTCCCTTTTGATACTTAAGTTAGCATGAATAGTCATAGCCTCTTCTATGATATTTTCCATGGATAAAGCTCCAATGTGAGTCCTGATCCCCTAGACTCTGATCTTATTTGCTGCTCACAGAAATTCTAAATTGTGAAAGAGAATTGAATTAAATCTTAGCTCTATCATTCACTGAATTTTCACAATCTCAGTTTACTTTCCTGGACAATAGAAATAGTACTCTCTATGACAGAGTGTTGTGAACATTAAATCAAAGGTGATGATATATATATAATATATTTATATGTAATATATAGTATATTGATATATAATACATACAAAATACATATAACATATGATGTACACAGCACCAGGCCTGGTATTTTATGAATATTAATTCCATTGCACTTACTATATGATTGTTATCCAGACCAAGTCTGAAAAATGTCTGATGATTTTTGGAAAACTATCTTACTTGAAAAAAATAAAATATTTGCATCAGGAGTTTTTATTTAGCTCACCTGTGTCCTTGGAGCCAATCTCCTAGGTAGCAAAAACCAAGGCAAATTATCAAAGAGTGCCTGCGACTTGAAAGGATGTGTACTGTGGGCATGGACGGTTTCCACTGGAAATTATCAATGTTAAATTTAAGATATAATCGTTCTACAAAGTAAAACCTGTTCATTAGGTAGAGTGAGAAGACAGCTTATATACTTTTCACAAATGATTAAGTACACAATATTAGACCTGAATCTTTCTACTTATATCCCACAAGAAGTTTTGTATATTGCTGATCTATTTATAATTTTTCCTCCTCTTTTATTTTGGACTTTGACTGGATCTAAACTGGACTTTGATAGTCAATAAATGAAGAGCAAGAACAGTAATTTATCAGTTTGACTAGCCTATGCTTGGAATTTTTCCTGTGATGTAGAACTTATTGCTCTCCATTAAACAAAGGAGAAAGTCAATATTCAGGTTGAAAAGAAAGCTCAGTATTTGATTTTATAAATGAAGTTCTTTTTTAACCCCAGAAGAGAAATTCTAATAGAAATCATCTGAAAGCCTAGTCTTAATTATTGCAAAACACACAAAGCAATATTGGCTTGCCAACTGCTAAAGTACTTAGTACCAAATGTTTTCATTTATTTTAGTAGAAAATTATTCTAAAAGGGAAATAAAGCCAGATGATATTTTTACATTAACATTTTAACCACTTTATACATTCTGTGAAGAAAAAGAGCTATATTTTCTTTTTTTATTTTTTTTTATTTCAGCATATTATGGGGGTACAAAAGTTTAGGTTATGTATATTGCCCTTGCCCCACCCCACCCCCGAATCAGAGCTTCCAGCATGTCCATCCTTAGATGGTGTGCATCGCACTCATTATGTATGTATACAACTATCCCCTCCAACCCCCATATCTGCCCAACACCCAATTAATGTTTTTCCTAAATGAGCTATTAGGTCACGATCAGTGAAAAAAATTTCATGGTGAGTATATATGGTGCTTATTTTTCCATTCTTGGGATACTTCACTTAGCAGAATGGGTTCCAGCTCTATCCAGGAAAATACAAGAGATGCTATATTCCCATTATTTCTTATAGTCAGTAGTACTCCATGGTATACATATATCACATTTTATTAATCCAATCATGGATTGATGGGCACTTGGGTTGTTTCCACATCTTTACAATTGTCAATTGTGCTGCTATAAACATTTGGGTGCAGATGTCTTTTATATAGAATGTCTTTTGTTCTTTTGGGTAGATGCTCAATAATGGGATTGCTGGATCAAAAGTAGGTCTACGTGTATCTGTTTAAGGTATCTCCATATTGCTTTCCACAGAGGTTGCATTAGTTTGCAGTCCCACCAGCAATGTATGAGTGTTCCTGTCTCTCCGCATCCATGCCAACATTTATTGTTATGGGACTTTTTAATAAAGGCCATTCTTATAGGAATTAAGTGATCTCTCATTGTGGTTTTGATTTGCATTTCCCTGATTAGAGATGTTGAGCATTTTTTCATATGCTTGTTGGCCATTCTTCTGTCTTCTTTTGCAAAATTTCTATTCATGTCCTTTGCCCACTTTTTGATAGGGTTATTTGACTTTTTCTTGCTGATATTCCTAAGTTCTAAATAGATTCTAGTTATCAGTGTTTTATTGGATGTGTATCATGAGAAATTATTTTCAATTCTGTAGGTTGTCTGTTTACTCTCGTGACAGTTTCTTTGGCTGTGCAGAAGCTTTTTAATTTAATCAGGTCCCATTTATTTATTTTTGTTTTTGCTGTGATTGCCTTTGGGGTCTTCTTCATAAATTCTTTGCCTAGGCCAATGTCTATAAGAGTTTTTCCCACATTTTCTTCTAGAATTCTAATAGTTTCACACCTTAGGTTTAAGTTTGTTATCCACTGTGATTTGAATTTTGTGAGAGGTGAAAGGTGTGGATCTTATTTCAATCTTCTACATGTGGCTATCCAGTTTTCCAAGCACCATTTGCTGAATAAGGATTCTTTTCCCTACAGTATGGTTTTGTCTGCTTTGTCAAAGATTAGATGACTATATGAGGATGGTTTTATATCTGGATTCTCATTTCTGTTCCACTGGTCTGTGTCCCTGTTCTTGTGCCAGTACCATGCAGTTTAACCACAGCCTTGTAGTGTAGTTTGAAGTCTGGTCAATTAATACCTCCCATTTTGTTCTTATTGCCTACAATTGCTTTTGCTAAATGGGGTCTTCTCTGGTTCCATACAAAGCATAAAATTATTTTTTCTATATCTGTGAAAAATGATGTTGGTAATTTAATAGGGATTGCCTTGAATCTGTACCTCACTTTGGGTAGTATAAATATTTTAACAATGTGGATTCTTCCGATCCACTAGCATGGTATGGTTTTCCACCTGTTTCTGTGCTCTGCAATTTACTTCTTCAGTTTTTCATAGTTCACCCTGTAGAGGTCTTTTACCTCCTTAGTTAAATATATTCCTAGGTATTTTATTTTCTTTATTGCTGTTGTGAAGGGTACTGAGTCCTTAATTTGGTTCTCCATTTGACTGTCACTGGCATATATGAATGCCTCTGATTTGTGTGTATTGATTTTGTATCCCGAGACTTTACTGAATTCATTGATCAATTCCAGGAGTCTCTTGGTAGAATCCTTGGGGTTTCCTATATATAATATCATATCATATCATCAGAAAAGAGAGTTTTTTCTCTTTTCTCTCTATTTGGACACCCTTGATTCTGCTCTCTCACCTGACTGCTCTTGCAAGGACTTCCAGAATTATATTGAAAAGCGATAGGAAAGTGGGCAAACTTGTCTGGTTCCAGTTCTAAGTGGGAATGCTTTCAATTTTTCCCCATTCAGTATGACTTTGGCTGTGGGTTTGTCATATATGGCTTATATCAATTTTAGATAGGCCCCATCTATGCCTATTTTGTTAAGCGTTCTTATCATAAAAAGATGCTGAATTTTGTCAAATGCTTTCTCTGCGTCTATGGAGAGTATCATATGGTTTTTGTTTTTGATTCTATTTATGTGGTGAATTACATTTATAGAATTGCATATGTTGAACCATCCCTGCATCCAAGTGGATGAAGCCCACTTGGTCCTGAGGGATTATTTTTTTGATAAGCATCTTGATTCGATTTGCTAGGATTTTATTGAGAATTTTTGCATCTGTGTTCATAAGGGATATTGGTCTGTAGTTTTCTTTTTTTGTTGCGTCCTTCCCTTGTTTTGGTATCAAAGTTATGTTGGCTTCATAAAATATGTTGGGGAGAATTCCATCCTTCTCAATGTTTGGAATAATTTTTGCAGGATAGGAACCAGTTCTTTTTTGTAGGTATGGAAAAATTTGGGTGTGAAACCATCTGGTCTGGGGCTTTTCTTTTTAGGAAGGCTTTTTATTGCTGTTTCAATTTCAGTTGTTGACATTGGTCTGTTCAGGAATTCTATTTCTTCCTGATTGAGCTTATGGAGGCTGTGTGTTTCTAAAAATTTGTCCATTTCCTCCCTATTTTCCAGTTAGTGTTCATAAAGGTTTTTGTAGAATTCCTAGATGATGTCTTGTATCTCCATGGCATCAATTGTAATTTTTCCTTTCATGTTCCTGAGGAAGCTTATTAGAGATTTTTCTTTTCTGTTCTTCGTTAGAAGCCAAAGGTATGTCAATTTTGTTTATCTTTTCAAAGAACCCACTTTTTGTTTTAATAATCTTCTGTATATTTTTCCTGTTGTCAATTTCATTTAGTTCTGATTTGATGTTATTAATTTTACTCTTTCTACTGGGTTTGGAGTCAGTCTGTTCTTCTTTCTCCAGCTCTTTGAATCGATTAATTAGGTTGTCTATTTGTGAATTTTCTATCTTTTGGGTATAGGCATTTATGGAAATAAACTTCCCTCTCAGGACTCCTTTAGCTGTGTCCCATGGATTTTGATAACTTATGTGTCTTTTGTCATTTAGTTCAAAGAATCTTTTGATTTCTGTCTTGATTTCCTCGTTTTAAAATAATCGTTCAGGAGAAGGTTGTTTAGCTTCCATGACATTGAATAGAAATGAGAGTTTCTGTTAGGGTTGATTTCTACTTTTATCCCACTGTGATCTGAGAAGATGCATGGTATATTTCTATTTTTTTTAATTTTTTAAAACATGCTTTGTGTCCTAGGGTATGGTCAATCATAGATAATGTCCCATGAGCTGATGAGAAGAATGTATATTCAGTTGATTTTGGATACAATGTCCTATAAATATCAGTCAGGCCCATTTGTTCTAGTATTCTGCTTAAGTCCATTATTTCTTTGTTTATTTTCTGTTTGGAGGTTCTGTCCTGTGCTGTCAGTAGGGTGTTGAAGGCTCCAACTATTATTGTTGTAGGGTGTTGCTGTTTATCATTTGGTTTAGATCAAGTAGGGTTTGTTTTATGAATCTGGGTGCACCTAATTTGGGTGCATAGATATTAAGTACAGTTATGTCTTCTTGTTGAACTGTACCCTTCACCATTATATAGTGACTATCTTTGTCTTTCATTACTTATGTTGATTTAAAAACTAAGTTATCTGAAATCAAACCCACCATACCAGACTCCTTTTGACTTCAGTTTGCTTAAAATATTGATTTCCACCCCTTTATTTTCAGTCTAAATGCATTGTTGCAGTTTAAATGTGTTTCCTGGAGACAGCAGATACGTGGCTTGTATTTTTTTCATCTATTGGGCCAGACTATGTCTCTTGAGTGGGGAGTTCAAGCCATTCACATTCATTAAGAGAACTGATAGGTGGGGCAGATTTATGTTCATCCTGTTGGGTAGAACTTCATTGCTATGTTTTCTCTCTGGATCCATTGTGGTATCTGGCCTTTGATCTCTAGCTTTTGAGTTGTTTTACATTTGTGAGTGTTTCTTGTGTTGGTCCCTGTGCAACTCTGTTTTGAGTACTTCTTGGAGGACTGGTCTTGACTTGGTGAATTCCCTCAGTCTCTGTTTGTCTGAGAATGTCTTAATTTCTCTTTTGTATACAAAACTTAGCTTTGCTGGGTACAAGATTCTAGACTGGGCATTATTGTGTTTCAGAAGAGTGAGAATGGGCCCCCAGTGTCTTCTTGTTGATAAGGTTTCAGTTGAGAAGTCTGGCATTATTCAGATGGGCTTTCCTTTGTATGTTACTTATTTATTTTGCCTTGCTGCTCGAAGAAGGTCCTCTTTAGTGGATATTTTGATAAGTCTGATGACTGCATGACATGGTGTCTTCCTATTTGCAATGAATCTCCCAGGGTTTTTTTGGGTTTCTTGTACCCGGATATCTAGATCTTTACCAAGGCCTGGGAAATTTTCCTCTATTATATCTTCAAATAGCTTATCCAACTCTTGTGTATTATCTTCCTCTCCCTCAGGATTGCTCATAACTCTCACGTTAGGCTTCTTCACATAATCCCAGATTTCTTGCAGGCTTTGCTCTTTTCTCTTATGTCTTTGCTCTATCTCTGTGACTGACTTATTTAGTTGGGAGGTGTTATCTTCAATCTCTGAGATTTTTTCTTCTGTTTGATCTACCCTGTTCTTGAGGCTTTCTACTGTGTTTTGTAGTTCCCTGAATAAATTCTTGATTTCCAGGAGTTTGGTTTGACTTTTCTTTAATATTTTGATTTCTTTAGTGAATTTTTCTTCCAGGTCCTGGATTTTTTTGTTGTTGTTCTTTTTTCTTTGTGTTGGTTATCCATTTTTTTCTTGCATATAGTTGAGTTTTCCTATGATCTATGTTTGAAATTCTTCTTCTGTCCTTTTAGTGTTCTTAATTTGGTTAATGTCCATTGCTAGAGAGCTGGTGTTCCTCTTTGGGGGTGTGTTTTCTGTTTTATTCTTCATACTTCCAGTGTACTTTCACTGAGTCCTTCCCATCTGGATCAGTCGTTGCTTCCCACCTTTCAGTTTTCATTTGGAAAGTAACACGCTGTGTACAGGCTCTGTTACAGTAGATTCTGTGGGGCAAGGTAGTTCACAGCTGCTGCCTAACAGGCTGGATGTGTGTGCTTCTATGCTTGCTTGCTCTGTCACTAGGGGGAGCCACTTATGTGTTGGTCAGGGTTCTACCACAATTAGGAGGCTGCTCCTGGTCAGAGTGGTAACTTGGGAGCCTGTTTTGGCCTCTTGCCAGGGTTTTTGTTCCCTGGCCATGGATCCCACAGGTGGAAGCCAACCAGAGGCAAGAGTCCAGCTCCAGGGTTTTGATCCAACTGGATGACCAAATCCAGTCTCATAAGTAAAGTCACTGAGCTGTCAACTTTTATTCTATGTGTGGGCCCCATGGATTCAACCTAGTTGCAGAGGGAGAGTGGCTTTTCTTGTCTCTCCCTACTTCCAGAGGTGGCACCTACCACTTTTGGCACAAAAGATGCTGGCTAGGTGTAGGGGGTGGTGCCACAGTCTGCCTAGCACCCCAACACCTACAAGTCCCATGGTCAATAGCCTTCCCTACCCCCAGCCTGCAAGTCCCGGGGCGCTAGACTCTCACAACTGGGGAAGCACTCAGAGTTCACACATAAATACGGGTTCTGCTAGTTCACTGTAGGTCATGTAAGGGCATAGCTTGTTGCAAGAGTCCCTGGGCTGGGGTAAGGGAGCTGCCTGACCACCGCAGCTGGGTTGTGGACCCCCAAAGTGGCGACCACCAGCCCACAGAGTGCTAGCACTGGGGGTGACTGTTCAGGGGTTGACAGGTGTCTAGCCAGGGGCTGAGTCATCAGGATGCCCCTTGTCTCTTTTATGTCACCCTCCCACAATGTCACATCTGTCCAGCAGGAGCTCTCACTCTTTCTGATCCTTCCTAAGTGGGCCTATTAGCTGACAGCGGTTTCCAGGTTAGAGTCCCCTATTTAGTGTTCACCTCCTTCGATCTGGACCCAGTGAGTTGTAGAGGCAATTTACCTGTCTCCTAACTGCCTCCAGTGATAGCCCAGACCAGTCCCTTCCCTGCCCAGTGCAGTTCTGGCACAGAGCTCAGGGAGTTTAAGATGCTTCACACTAATGTCTCCTCTCCACAGAGCCCCACGTCTCCTGCAGTGATTTTGCACTGACTTCAGGCAGATCCCTGTCTGAATGGGTGTGGAGGTCAGTGGGGAAGCAAGACGTTCTCCTGTGGGACTGCTCTCACCTCACTCGCTGGCCAGGTGGATGCAGCCGTCCCATGCTCTACTCTCTATTGTTTGTCTCGCACTCTCCGGATTTCGCTATCTTATCTATTGTTCACCTTTTCTTTTTCCTGATTTTTGTGTCCCACACTGATTCTGCATTGATTCACAATGTTGTTTTTTGTGGGGGAACAAGCCACTCATGTGTAGCAGACTGAGATCTGCACCTCCCTCTCTGGGAGCAGGAATCCAGGAGGTTACCTCCACTCTGCCATTTTTATCCCTCTTCCACAATTTCTTTATCCATTCATCAGTTGATTTGACACTTAGGTTGATTTCATATCTTGACTATTGTGAATAGTGCTGCAATAAACATGGGAGTGAAGCTATCTTTTCAATATACTGAATTCTGCTCCTTTGGATATTTACTCAGCAGTGGGATTGTTGGGTCATATGGTAGTTCTATTTTTGCTTCTCTGAGGAACCTCCACACCGTTCTCCACAGTGGTTGCACTAATTTACATTCCATCCAACAGTGTTTGAGGGTTCCCCTTTCTTCACATCCTCACCAGGAATCATTATTGCCTGTCCTTTTGATAAAAGCCATTTTAACTGGGGTAAGATAATACCTCATTATAGTTTTGATTGCATTTCTCCAATAACTGATGTTGAGTATTTTTTCACATACCTGTTGGCCATTTGTATTTTTTCTTTTGATAAATGTCTATTCAGATCCTTTGTCCATTTTTTAATCTGATTATTTGATTTTTTTCCTATTGAATTGTTGGAGCTCCTTATATATTGTAGTTATTAATAACTTGTCAGACGAAGAGTTTGAAAATATTTTCTCCCATTCTGTGGGTTGTCTATTATCTTTGTTGTTTCCTTTACCATGCAGAAACTTTTTGGGTTGATATGATTTCATTTTCCAATTTTGCTTTGGTTGTCTGTGCTTTGGTGGTGTTACTCAAGAAGTCCTTGCCTGGACTAATGTCCTGAAGCATTTTCCCAATGTTTTCTTTAAGTAGTTTCATAGCTTCAGGTCTTAGATTTAATTCTTTAATTAATTTTGATTTTATTTTTGTATATGGTGAGAGGCAAAAGTCTAGTTTCATTCTTCTGCATATGAGTATACAGAATTCTCAGCACCAATTATTAAAGAGACTGTCCTTTCCCCATTGTATGCCCTTGGCAACATTGTCAAAATTAAGTTCACTATAGATGTATGTATTCATTTCTGGGTTCTCTATTATATTCTATTGGTCTATGTATTTGTTTCTTTTCTTTCTTTCTTTTTTTTTTTTTTTGAGACAGAGTCTCGCTCTGTTGCCCTGGCTAGAGTGGCTGGGCCGTGGCATCAGCCCAGCTCACAGCAACCTCAAACTCCTGGGCTTAAGCGATCCTTCTGCCTCAGCCTCCCCAGTAGCTGGGACTACAGGCATGTGCCACCATGCCCGGCTAATTTTTTCTATATATATTTTAGTTGGCCAGATAATTTCTTTCTTTTTTTTAGTAGAGACGGGGTCTCGCTCTTGCTTAGGCTGGTCTTGAACTCCTGAGCTCAAACGATCCTCCCACCTCGGCCTCCCAGAGTGCTAGGATTACAGGCGTGAGCCACTGTGCCCGGCCTATCTATTTGTTTTTACACTAGTACAATGCTGTTTTCCTTACTACACCTCTGTAATATAATTTGAAATTAGGTAATGTGATTCCTCCAGTTTTGTTCTTTTTGCTCTGGATGGCTTTGGCTATTCTGAGTCTTTTGTGGTTCCATATAAATTTCAGTATTATTTTTTTATATATCTGTGAAGAATGTCACTGGTGTTTTGATGGGGATTGCATTGAATTTGTAGATTGCTTTTGTTAGTATGGACATTTTAACAATATTTATTCTGGCAATCCACGGACATAGAATATCTTTCCATTTTTGTGTGTCCTCTTCCATTTCTTTCATCAATGTTTTATAGTTTTCATTATAGAGATTTTTCGCTTATTGGGTTAAGTGTATTCCTAGATATTTTATTTGTAGCTATTGTAAATGGGTTTACTTTCTTGGTTTCTTTTTCAGATCATTTACTGTTGGCATATAGAAATAGCACTGATTTTTATATTTTGATTTTGTTTTGTGCAAGTTTACTGAATTTCTCAGTTCTAATAATATTTTGTGGAGTCTTCTGATTTCTCTGGTTATAAGTTCGTTCCATTTGATCCAGCAATCCCATTACTGAGCATCCACCCAAAAGAACAAAAGACATTCTATAAAAAAGGCATCTGTACTAGAATGTTTATAGCAGCACAATTCACAATTGCAAAGATGTGGAAACAACCCAAGTGCCCATCAATACATGAGTGGATTAATGAAATGTGGTATGTGTATAGCATGGGGTTCTACTCAGACACAAAAACAACAGTGATTGAGCACCTCCTGTATTATCCTGGATAGAGCTGGAACCTATTCTACTAAGTGAAGTATCACAAGAATGGAAAAATAAGCACCACATGTATTCACCATCAAATTGGATTTAGCAGATCAACACTTAAGTGCACATATAGTAATGACATTCAACATGTGTCAAGCAGATGGGAGAGGGAAGGAGGGAATGGGTATGCACATGTCTAATGGGTGTGGTGTGCACCATCTGTGGGATGGAGACATTTGAAGCTCTGATTCTATTGGAGCAAAGGCAATATATATAACCTAAACATATGTCCCCCCACAATGTGATGTAGTAAAAAAAAGATCATATTTTCTTCAAACAAGGACAACTTGATTTCTTCTTTTCCAATTTTGATGCCCTTTATTTCTTTCTGTTGTCTGATTGCTCTAGCTAGAACTTCCAATACTATGTTGAATAACAGTAGTGAGGCTGGGCATCCTTGTCTTGTTTCAGATCTTATGGGAAAGTATTTCAGTTTTTCCCCATTCAGTACGATACTAGTTGTGGGTCTGTCATATATGGTTTATATCATGTTAAGATTTTTTTTTCATACCCAGTTATTTGAGAGTTTTTATCATGATGGAATGTTGGATCTCATCAAATGCTTTTTCAGCATCAATTAAAATGGTCATATAGTATTTTTGTCCTTTGTTCTGTTGATATGATGTATCTCATTGATTGATTTGCATGTGTTGAACCATACTTTCATCCCTGGGATGAAATTCACATGATCATGATGAATAATATTTTTAACATGTGGTTGAATTTGATTTGCTAGTATGTTGTGGAGGATGTTTGTATCTATGTTCATCAGAGGTATTGACCTGTAGTTTTATTTTTTGTTGTTGTTATGTCTTTGCATAGTTTTGGTATCAGGGTGATACAGGCCTCATAGAATGAGATTGGGAATATCTGCTCCTCCTCAAATTTTTGGAATAGTTTTAGTGGAATTGGCATTAGTCCTTCTTTGAAGCCTGGTAGAATTTAACAGTGAAGACATTGGATGTAGTGTCATTTCAATGGGAACCTCATTTTTTATTCTTCTGAAGAATCATATAATATAGTCAGGGAGACAAAACAGATACTGGAGATGAGTTCAACACAAGCAGAAATATATTAAAACACAGAAAATAGAAAGCTTGGCAATACCAATTTCATCCTAAATATTGGACAAGTAATAGTAGAATTAATGAGTCAAATGGGTATATATTTATTGATAAAAGACTTTGCAAGAGATGATGAAATTTTAGGTTGATTTTGAAAAAAAAATATATAGATTGGCCTAAAGGATAAGTACAGGAATTCTATGTAAAAAGAATGTCATTGTAAAAGGCTTGGTACTAACATCATCACCCAAATTGTTTAGAATAAGTAAGGGAAATGAAATAAAGATGTTTTTAGCAGAGAAGAGTAGATAAAGAAAAATCAAAAATAATATACATATTTGGAGATAAAACAATAGTTGCATTTTTCTCTCAAAGTCAATTGTTATCTGCTTTAGAAGAAAACTCATGATGTATAAATTTGTGATACTGATATTCTATTTTATTTTTTAGAGCATAGGTCAGAAAAGATATCCCTTTGATATACAGATTTATTTTCCATTGGATACATACACAGTAGTGGCATTTCTGGATCATATGATAGATCTACTTTGAAAAAAATTGCATACTGATTTCCATAATGGTTGTACTAATTTACATTACCACCAGTCGTGTATAAGAGTTCTTTTTTCTCCACGTTCTCATCAGCATCTGTTATTTTTTGTCTTTATAATAATAGCTATTCTAACTTAGGTAAGATGATATCTCATTGTGGTTTTGATTTGTATTTCCCTGATGATTCATGATATTGAGCATTTTTTCATATACCTCTTGGCCATTTGTATGTTCTCTTTTGAGAAATATCCATTCATATCTTTAGCCTACTTTTTGATAAGATTTTTGTTGTTTTATTTTTTTAATTTTTTTATTTCATGAAATTATGGGGGTACAAACATTTTGGTTACATGTTATGACTTTGCCACATCCCAATCATGATTTGAGACATGCCCTTCCCCCGCTACAATGCTCACCACGTCCATTAGTTGTGAGTTTACCCATCCCCAACTACTATACCCCCAAAGAATATTACTACTGTGTGAGCATCTTAGTGTTGACCAGTCAGTGCCAGCTTGATGGCGAGTACCTGTGGTGCCTATTTTTCCATTCTTATGATACCTCACTTCAGAGGATAGGCTCAAGCTCTATCCAGCAAAATATAAGAGGTGCTAGCTCAGCATCATTTCTTATAATTAAGTAGTATTCCATTGTATACATATACCATATTTTATTAATCCACTCAAGGATTGACGGGCACTTGGGTTGTTTCGAAGTCCTTGCTATAGTGAATTGTTCTGTCATAAACATTAGAGTGCAGATGTCTTTATTATACAATGACTTTTGTTCCTTTGGGCAGATGCCTAATAATGGTATTGCTGGATCAAATGGTAGTTCCACTTGTAGCTCTTTGATATATCTCCAAATTCCATTCCACAAAAGTTGCACTAATTTGCAGTCCCACCAGCAGTGTAAGACTGTTCCTATCTCTTCACATCCTTGCCAGCATTTGTTGCTTTGGAATTTTTTTATAAAGGCCAATCTTACTGGAGTTACATGATATCTCATTGTGGTTTTGATTTGCATTTCCCTAATGATTAGAGATGTTGAGCATTTTTTTATATGTTTTCTGGCCATTATTCTGTCTTCTTTTGTAAAGTTTCTGTTCATGTCCTTTGCCCATTTATTGATGGGATTGTTTTATTTTTTTCTTGTTGATCTTTTTGATTTCTAGATAGATTCTTGTTATCAGCCCTTTATCGGATGTGTAGAGAGTAAATATTTTCTCCCATTCTGTAGATTTTCTATTTGCTCTAATGATAGTTTCCTTGGTTGTACAAAAGCTTTTTAATTTGATCAAGTCCCATTTACTTATTTTTGTAGCTGCTGTGATTGTTTTGGGGGTCTTGTTTAAAAATTCTTTGCCTAGGCCAATGACTGAAAGAGTCTTTGCAACATTTTCTTCTAGGATTCTTAAGGTTTCATGCCTTAGGTTTAAGTCTGTTATCCATCTAGAGTTGATTTTTGTAAGAGGTGAGAGGTCGGGATCCAGTTTCATTCTTCTGCATGTAGCTATCCAATTTTCCCAGCACCATTTATTGAAAAGAAATTCTTTTCCCCAGTGTATATTTTTGTCTGGTTTGTCAAAGATTAGATGACAATAAGCAGATGGTTTCATCTCTGGATTCTCAGTCCTGTTCCAAAGGTCTATGTCTCTATTCCTGTACCAATACCATTCTGTTTTAGTACTATAGCCTTGTAGTGCAGCTTGAAGTCTGGTAGACTACTGATATCTCCCAGTTCTTTTCTTTTTCTTTTCTTCTTCTTTTTTTTTTTTTTTGCTTATGATTGCTTCAGCTATATGAGGTCTTCTCTGGTTCCATGCAAAGTGTAGAATTATTTTTTCTAAATCTGTAAAGAATTTAAAGAATTATGCTGGGACTTTGATAGGTATTGCATTAATTCTGTAGATCACTTTAGGTAGTATGGACATTTTAACAATGTTGATTCTACCAAGCCATGAGCAAGGTATATTTTTCTATCTGTTTACATCTTCTACAATTTATTTTCTTAGTGTTTCATAGTTCTCCCTGTATATGTCTCTCACCTTTTTTGTTAAATATATACCTAGATATTTGATTTTCTTTCAGGCTATTGTAAAAGGTATCGTATTTTTTATTTGAATTTCGGCTTGACTGTTATTGGTGTATAAGAATGCTTCTGATTTGTGTGTATTAATTTTGTATCCTGAGACTTTACTGAATTCATTTATCAATTCCAGGAGTCTCTTGTTTGAATCCGTTGGGTTTTCTAGGTATAATATCATATCATCAGGAAAGAGTGAGAGTTTGATATTTTCTGCATTCATTTGGATGCCCTTAATTCCCCTCTCTTGTCTAATTCCTCTAGCAAGGACTTCCAGTGTGTCCGGCTCTGGAGGTTGCTGCCCTCACAGGTGCAGACACTGAGTACAGGACCCCCATTGAAGACCCCTGACTTCAGTGGCACAGACATTCACAACAGGACACTCACTGAAGGCTCCTGCCCTCACAGGTAAAGACAATAATTACAGGTCCCTCACTGAAAGGCCCCTGCCCTGACAGGTACAGACACTGAGTACAGGACTCTCACTGAAGGCCCTAGCCTCACAGGTGCACACACACAATACAGGCCACTAATTGAGGGGCCTTGCCCTCACAGGTGTGGAGTATCATCACAGCTCACACACAGAAGGCCCCTCCCCTCACAGGCACAAATATTCAGTATAGGCTATGCAATACGTACTGTGGCCTCACAGGTCAAGACACTCAGACCAGGAACTCACTGAAACGCCTCTTCCCTGACAGGTGAAGACACTGAGTACTGGAACGTCACTGAAGGCCCCTCCCATCACAGGTTCAGACACTCAGTAAAGGACCATCACTGATGGCCCCTGCCATCACAGGTGCAGACATTGAGTACTGGACCCTCACTAACGTCCCCTGCCTTCAAAGGTGCAGACACAGAATACAGAACCCTCACTGAAGGCCATTGAGCTCACAGCTGCAGAAACTCAATACAGGACCCTCACTGAAGGTCCCTGCCCTCACAGGTGCAGAATTTGAGTAAAGGACTCTCACTAATGGCCCTTGCCCACAAAGGTGCAGACACTGTGTACAGCACCCTCAGTGAAAGCCATGTCCTCACAGGTATAGGCACTCAACACAGCCCCAATACTGAAGCTTCCTGCCTCACAGCTGCAGACTCTCAGCAGAATCCCCAGAGTGAAGGCCCAGTCCTCACAGGTTCAGACACTCAATACAGCCCCTCCACTGAAGACCGCTGTCCTGACTGGTGAAGATACTCAGTGCAGGGAGCTCACCGAAGGTCCCTGTGCCCACAGGTGTAGACACCCAGTAAAGGTGAAACCATAAGGACCCTGCCATCACAGGTGTGGATGCTCAGACAAGGATGATCATTGAAGGTCCCTGCCCTGACAGGTACAGACAGAGAGAACAGGCCCCTCATTGAAGGTCCTTGAATTCACAGGTATAGCCACTGAGAACAGGACCCTGATTCAAGGCCCCTGCCCTCACAGGTGCAGAAACTCAGACCAGGGCATTCACTGAAGGCTCATGCCCTCACATGTAGAAACCCTGAATACAGGACCCTCACTTAAAGGCCCCTGCCCTCACAGGTACACTCAGTCAGTATAGGCCGAACCCTAAGGACTGTGGCCTCACAGGTCCCAGATACCCTCTGTCCTCACAGCTGTAAACACTCAGTAAGGGACTCTCATTGAAGGCCCCTGTCCTCAAGGTGCAGATACTCAGTACAGGACCCTCACTAAAGGCCTCTGCACTAACACGTGCAGATACTCAGGATAGGTCCGACTCTGAAGTTTGCTGCCCTCACAGATACAGACACTCAGTACAGGACCCTACTTAAAGCCCCTGACCACCCAGGTGCAGACATTGAGAACAGGTCCCTGACTCAAGGCCCCTGAATTCACAGGTGTAGTACAGACCCCCCCACACTGAAGGCCCTATCCTCACAGCTGCACAGACTCAATTCAGGCTCCTGAATGAGGAGCCTTGCCCTCACAGGTGATGACTCTCATCAAAGTTCACACACGGAAGGCCCCTCCCCTCACAGGTACAATGAGTCAGTATAGGCCACACCCTGCATACTGTGGCCTCACAGGTCCCAGACACTGAGTACTGGACCCTAACTAGAGTGCCCTGCCTTCAAAGGTGCAGACGCAGAACACAGAAACCCCACTGAAGGCCTCTGACCTTACAAGTGCAGACGTTCAATACAGGAACCTCACTGAAGGCCCCTGCCATCACAGCTGCAGACATTGGACTGCATGCAGGACTCTCATGAATGACCACTGCCCACACAAATGCTGATATTGTGCACAGCACCCTCACTGAAAGCCATGTCCTCACAGGTTCAGACACTCAGTACAGGCCCCACACAGAAGGCCCCTGTCCTCCCAGGTGCAGAATCAATACAGGCTCCACACTGAAGGCCCCTGTCCTGACAGGTGAAGATTCTCAGTACAGGGAGCTCAATGAATATCCCTGTACTCAGAGGTGTAGACACTCAGTAAAGGTGGACCCTAAGAACCCTTCCATCACAGGTGCAGACGTTCAGACCAGGATGATCATTGAAGGCCCCTGACCTCACATGTGCAGACAGTCAAAAGAGGACCCTCACTGAAGGCCCTTGAATTCACAGGTATAGACACTGAGAACAGGACCCTCACTGAAGGGTCCTGCCCTCACAGGTAAATACAATGAGTACAGATCTCTCACAGGGATTTTTATCCCTGCCCTCATATGTGTAGACACTTAGTACAGACCCCACACTGAAAGCCTCACAGGTGCACACACTCAATACAGGCCCCTCATTCAGGGGCTTGCCCTCACAGTTGCTGACTCTCATCACAAGTCACAAATGGAAGGCCCCTCCCCTCACTGGTTCAATCAGTCAGTATAGGCCACACCCTAAGTACCGTGGCCTCACAGGTCAAGACACTCAGACCAGGAACTCACTGAAGGCCCCGGACGTCACAGGAGCAGACAATCAGTAGAGGCCCCACCAAGAAGGCGCTGACCTCACAGGTGCAGGCACTGAGTTCAGGACCCTCACTGAAGGCCCCTGTCCTGATAGGTGCAGACACTGAGCACAGGACGCTCACAGGTGGCCCCTCCTATCACAGGTGCATACAGTCAGTACAGGACCATTACTGATGTCCCCTGCCTCACAGGTGAAGACACTGAGTACTAGACCCTCACTAGAGTTCCCTGTCCACAAAGGTGCAGACACAGAATACAGAACCCTCACTAAAGGCTGCTGACCTCACAGGTGCAGACTCTCAATACAGAACCCTCAGCGAAGGCCCCTGACCTCACAGGTACAGACAATGCCTAGGGGCCCCACCATGCAGGCCTCAGCCTCTCAGGTGCAGACACTCAGTACAGGGGACCCACCCTGATGATTTCTGCCCTAACAGGTGGAGACTGTCATTACAGGCCCCAAATTGAAGGCCCATGTCCTCATAGCTTCACACACTCAGTGGAGTTCCCACTGTGAAGGGCCCTGCCCTCACAGGTGCAGACACTCAGCACAGGACCTTCACTGAAAGTCTGTGATCTCACAGGTGCAGACAAGCAGTAGAGGGCCCAAACTGAAGGTCGGAGCCCTCACAGGTGCAGACACTTAATACAGGCCCCACACTGAAGGGCCTTGCTCTCAAAGGGGCTGAATCTTAGTACAGGTCACAGAGTCAATTACCTGCCCTCACAGCTACAGTCAATCTGTATGGGACGCACCCTAAGGACCATGTGCAGGTGCAGACAGTCAGTATAGTCAACATGATGACCCTAACCTCTCAGGTGCAAACACTCAATACAAGACCCTCACTGAAGGCCCCGGCCCTCACAGGTGCAGAAATTGAGTAAAGGACTCTCACTGCTGGTCCCTGCCCACACAGGTGCAGACACTGAGTACAGGACTCTCACTGAAGGCCCTCCCTTCACAGGTGCAGACACTCAGTAAGGACCATCACTGATGGCCCCTGCCTCACAGGTGCAGACAATCAGTAGAGGCCCCACCCTGAATGTCCCTGACCTCACAGGTGCTGACACTGAGTATAGGATGCTCACTAAAGGCCCCTGACCTCACAGGTGCAGGCAGTAAGTAGCGGCCCCACCCTTAGGCCCCAGCCTTTGAAGATGCGCTCAATACAAGCTTCACCTAGAATTCCACTGTAGTCATAGGTGAAGACACTCAGTAAAGGACCCACCCTGAAGGCCGCTGCCCTCACAAGTGCATACACCCAGTACAGGCCCCAAAGTGAATTTCCCTGCTTTCTAAGGTACAGACACTCAGTACAGGCCCCACCTTGATGGCTGCTGCCCTAACCACTGGAGAGACTCAGTACAGGCCCCAAACTGAAGGCCCATGTCCTCACACATATATAGACGCTCAGTAGAGTTCCCACCATGAAGGCCCCTGTCCTCACAGGTGCAGTCACTGAATACAGGCCCTACTCTGAGGGTCCCTGTCCTCAGAGGTGCAGACACTCAGTACAGGCCCCACACTGAAGGCCCTGTCCTCACAGGTGCTGGCCCTCAGTACAGGTCAGACACTAAAGGCCCCTGCCCTGCCAGATGCAGATACTCAATACAGGCCCCACCTGAATGTCCCTGCCATCACAGGTGTCAACACTCCATGCAGGCTACATACTGAACGATCCTGTCTTCATAGCTGCAGTCACACAGTACAGGCCCCAACCTGAAGGCCCTGCCCTCACAGGTGCAGACTCAGTCCAGATCACACACTCCAGCTCCTATGCTCACAGGTGCAATCTCAGTAGAGATCACTCACTGAAGGCCTGTCCTCACTGAAGTGCTGATCTTAGGGAACAGAGGCTTTATCCATGAGTCTAGGGAGTGTGGCCCTGTCTTCCTCAGTTTCAGTGACTTCTGTGGCCTTTCGCTTTCAGCAAAACCATAAAATGCAGAAAATGTAGGTGTGAGGCCCATAAAGGAAGGATACATTTTAGTTTACAAACTTGCTGGGGCTAGTAGAACACCGTGGCCTGATCCTCTGTCTTTGACCTTGGGAGGGGGATTTTCACAGCCATGGCAAGGTCAAGCAATACTAACCTGGCAGCAGATTCTTCTTTTTTTTTTTAACTTTGTATAAGAAATTCAGTGATTTTTTTAATTATTATTTCAGCATATTATGCGGGTACAAAAGTTTAGGTTACATATATTGCCCTTGGCCCCCCAATCCCCCCTGAGTCAGAGCTTCAAGCGTGTCCATTCCCCAGACAGTGCGCATCACACTCATTATGTAGGGATACCCCCATCCCTCCCCCCCAACATCTGCCCGACACCCAATTAGTGTTATTCCCAAATGTGCTCTTAGGTGATGATCAGTGAAACCAATTTGATGGTGAGTACATGTGGTGCTTATTTTTCCAAGACATCTGCACCCAAATGTTTATAGCAACACAATTCACAATTGCAAAGATGTGGAAACAACCCAAATGCCCATCAATCCATGAGTGGATTAATAAAATGTGGTATATTTATACCATGGAGTATTACTCAGCTATAAGAAATAATGGTGATATAGAATCTCTTATGTTCTCCTGGATAGAGTTGGAACCCATTCTACTAAGTGAAGCAGATTCTTCTTATCTGGGCTCTCTGATCAGCTTAGAAGCCAGGGGGCTCCCCCTGAGGAGAGAGGAAGGTTTCAGAGATGATAGGTCATGTAACTGCAGTTTACCGGCTTCATGAAGATTAAGGTGTGGACCAGTCCCCTGTTCCTTGTACCCAGCTCACTCTAAATCATTGGAAATGAGATGAAAAGACATATATATAATAGTATTGAAAAGAAGAATTGCATTGGTATAACAGAAATTCAAGGAGACTTTGAAATACAGGAGGAGAAGGAAAGGAAGACAGCATAGTCCTTGGGGCAGGCAGGGAAGGGTTGCTGGAGGCAGGTGGTGGAGGGTAGGAGGCTTCCTCAGTCTGCTTTCAGGGAACACAGCTGACTGCAGCCAGCCCAGAACTGTCCTGGATGTGTCCTCTCTGACTGACAGCCCCAGAGAACACAGTGGGCTGAGCCCCTCCCCAAGCCCTGGGCCCCAGGGAGAAGAAGAGGTGGCAAGACAAGAGGCCTCGGGCTGTCATGGGGAAACAAATAGAGTCATATTTAAAACCTTTAACAATTAAAGCTGCCAATATCCCAAGGTAAATATTTTGCTCTTTGATAACCTGAAAGCACAAGCACATAACAAGGTTTTCTAAGTGGGTTTTATACCATTTAGTTTGTACTTTTCTCAGTTATTTACATTTAAAAAAAATTTAGCATATTATGGGGGTACAAACATTAGTGCTTATTTGTCTGGAAAAGTCTTTATTTTTCCATCGTTTATGGAACTTAGTTTAGCAGGATACAAAATTCTTGAATGATAATTGTTCTGTTTAAGAACATTAAAAAAATGGGGCCCTGATCCTTTCTGGCATACAAGGTCTCTGCTGAGAAGTCTGCTGTTAGAATGAGTAGTGAGAATGAATCAATAAAAATCCCCAACAACCACCAAAAGCCCAGGACCGGTTGTACTCAGCCAAATTCTACCAGACCTACAAAAAAGAATTTGTTACCAACCCTACTGAAACTGTTCTATAAGATCAAGAAGAAGGGGATACTGGCTAACTCATTCTAAGAAGCCAGTACCATCTGGATACTAAAGCCAGGGAAGAATACAATAATAACAACAACAACAAACTACAGAGCAATATCCCTGATGAACATAGATGCAAAACATTCTCAACAAAATACTAGCAAGCAGCATCCAACAGTACATCAAAAACATAATTCCACATGACCAAGTAGGTTTCATTCCAGGGATGCAATATCCTGGGGGTGGTTCAACATGCATAAATTAATAAATGTTATTCACCATATAAACATAATTATAAACAAAAACCTTATGATCATCTCAATAGATGCAGAAAATATGAGATAAAATTCAGCACCACTTCATGATAAAAAAAACTCTTAACAAACTAGGCATAGAAGTAACATACCTCAAGATTATAAAAGCCATATATGACAAACCCACAGCGAACATCATACTCAATGGAATAAAGTTGAACGGATTCCTTCTACAAACTAGAATGAAGCAAGTATGCCCACTTTCACCCCTCCTATCCAACATAGTACGGAAGTCCTAGCCAGAACAATCATACAAGAGAAAGAAATAAAGTGCATCCAAATTGGAAAAGAGAAGGTCAAACTATTCCTATTTGCTAATGATATTATCTTATATCTAGAAAACCCTAAAGACTTCTCCAAATGACTTCCATAAATGATAAATGAATCAGTAAAATCTCAGGTTACAAAGTTAATGTACACAAATCAGTAGTATGTTCATACATTAATAACAGCCAAGCTGAGAATCAAATCAAGAACTCAATACCATTAACAATAGCTGAAAAAAATAAAAATATCTGGGAATATAATTAACCAGGGTGGTGAAAGACCACTACAATGATGACTACAAAACACTGATGAAGGAAATCATAGATGACACAAACAAATGGAAATACATCCCATGCTCATGGATTGAAAGAATCAATATTGTCAAAATGTCCATATTAACTGAAGTGATTTACAGATTCAATGCAATTTCCATCAAAATATAATACCAATATCATTTTTCACATAATTCTAAAAACAATCCTACATTCCATATAGAATCAAAAAAGAGCTCAAATAGCCAAAGCAATCTTAAAATAAAATAACAAATCTGGAGGCATCACTTTACCCAACTTCAAGTTATGCTACAAGGCTAAAGTTACCAAAATAACATGGTGCTGGAATGAAAGTAGATACATAGATCAAAGGAACAGAATAGAGAACACAGGAATAAAAGCATATACTTATAACCATCTGAGCTTTGACAAAGAAGACAAAAATGTATGCTTGGCAAAGGATGCTCTATTTAATAAATTGCACTGTGAAAATTGGATAGCCACATTCAGAAGAATGAAATTGGGTCCCTATCTTTTATACAAAAATTAAATTAAGATGCATTAAAGACTTAAATGTAAGACCTGAAACCACAAAAGTTCTAGAAGAAAATTTAGGAAAAACTCTTCTGGACATTGGTTTAGGCAAGGAATTTATGACTAACACCCAAAAAGCCAATACAGAGAAAAAAATATAAATGGGACTTGATTAAATTAAAAAGTTTTGCACAGTAAAAGAAATAATCAATAGAGTAAATAGACAACCTACACAATGTGAAAAATATTTGAAAACTATACCTTTAACAAAGGGCTAATATCTAGAATCTACAAGGAACTCAAACAAATCAGCAAGAAAAAAACAAATAACCCCATCGAAAAGTGGTCAAAGGACATGAACAGACATTTCTCAAGAGACATATAAATGGCCAACTAAGGTATGAAAAAATGCTCAACATCACTAATCATTAAGGAAATGTAAGTTAAAATCATAATGACATGCCACCTTACTCCTGTCAGAATGGCCATGATTACAAAGTCAAAAAACAATAGATGTTGGCATGATGTGGTGAAAAGGAAATGCTTATACACTATTGGTGTGAATGTAAATTAGTAGAACCTCCATGGAAAACAGTATGGAGATTCCTCATGGATCTAAAAGTAGGCCTATGATTTAATCCAGCAATCCCACTACTAGGTATCTACCCAAAGGAAAAGAAGTCATTATATCAAAAGGCACTTGCACTGTGTGCTTATCACAGCACAATTCACAATTGCGAAAATATAGAATCAACTGTAGTGCCCATCAACTGATGAGTGAATAAAGAAAATATGGTATATATATATAAACACACACACACCCGCCCCCGCCCCATGGAATGCCACTCTGTCATAAAAAAGAAAAGAATAAAATAATGCCTTCTGTAGAAACTTGGATGGAACTGGAGGCCACTATGCTATGTAAAGTATTCCAGGAATGAAAAAACAAATACCACACATACTCACTTATAAGTTGGAGCTAAATAATGAGTATACATATTCACACATAGGGGTATTAATGTAATAAAATTTGGAGACTCAGAAAGGGGAAAGGGTAGGAGGGTGGTAAGGGGTCAAAAATTACCTACAAGGCACAATGTACACTACTCAAGTGGTGTGTACATTAAAAGCCCTGTCTTCATCAGTATACAATTCATCAATGTAACAAAACACCACTTGTACCCCATAAATCTTTTGAAATAAAAAAGAAACATTATATACTGTACTGAATTAAAAAAAAAAAAAAATCCAGGCCCGGTAACACATGCCTGTAGTCTTAGCTACTTGGGAGACTGAAACAGGAGGATTGCTTGAGCCCATGCATTGGAAGTTGTAGTGAGCTATGATCCTGCCACTGCACTCCAGCTTGGTGAAAGAATGAGAGCCTGTCTCTATAAAGTAAAAAAGACATTCAACTAATTGGATGAGGTACACCCACATTAGGGGAGGGTAATCTGCTTTACTGAATATTGAGTTTATCAATTTAAATGTTAATTTCTTTCAGTAACACACTGAAAGAGAAACACACAGAGTGTTTGAACAACTGTCTGGGCACTCCATGGCCTAGTCAAGTTGAC
>MPIZ01000677.1:3105572-3116461 GCA_003258685.1 Prolemur simus | reverse complement strand
TCTCCTGGAGAGAGTTGGAACCCATTCTATTAAGTGAAGTATCCCAAGAATGGAAAAGCAAGCATCACATGTACTCACCAGAAAATTGGTTTCCCTGATCATCACCTAAATGCACATTGGGGAACGATATCAACTGGATATCAGACTGAGGCGGGAGGTGGGAGGAGGGGATGGGTGTATGCCTACATGATGAGTGCGTTGCGCACCGTCTGGGGAATGGTCATGCTTGAAGGTTCTGACTTGGGGAAGTAGGGGGTGGGGGGAGGGGATGGAGGTATGACTACCTGGTGAGTGCCAGGTGCACTGTCTGGGGAATGGACACGCTTGAGGATCTGACTCAGGGGGATGGACAGGACATGGACAATATATGTAACCTGAGCTTTTGTACTCCCATAATAAGCTGAAATAAAAAATAATAATAATGTATTTGATATCCAAAATATAGTGAAAATTATAAAGGCAATAAGGTAATGATTGAATTTTGAGAAATGCCATAGGTAAATCTGAGCCACGTACATTTTGAATACACACAAAATTTCAAAACTGCAATTCGAGTCTTTTCCTGAATTCTAAATTTTTAGGTAACAAACACTAGTGTATACCTTAAAATGATCTCTATATGTTAGGAATATGAATATATAAGGCCAGATTGATGGAGTTGTTGTATATCATTCAGAATATAGGAAAACTGAAAGAGGACAATGACATGACTGAAGAAATAGTTATTTATCAGTTGTGGCTTCATGTTGATTTAATTATAATTCCATCAACTATATCATCTAAAAAAGATACAAGTAAGTATAAAAATAGATAAAAGAACATGTGATGAATTCATTAAATACTTTTCAACGCTTATTAACAGGGTGATTTTTTTGTAAATTTTGCTCTATATTAATAGATTCACTTCCAGTAAAAGCACAAAAATTAAACTAAAAGAACATGATCATAGAAGATAAAAAATGTCTAAACTAGGGTGATCTTCTTTCAAATAGTTAATAACTGCTACTCTGGAGCCTTGCTAGTCTAAGTGTGGTCCTGAGAAAATTATTAGAGACTCAGAATTCCAAGAGCTACTCTAAACCTATGGATTCAGAACTTACATTTTAATAAGATCACCATGTGATTGTATGCCCATTAAATATTGAGAAGCATTTCCCTAGAGCAGAAGTTCTCAAAGTATGGAGCAGGGAGCACTGAAGATTTCAGGTGCTCTCTAGAGTCAAACCTAATTTCATGATAATACTGAGATGTTATTTGCTTCTTTCCACTGTGGTAACATTTGTAGATGGTCCAAAGGAAAATCAAGGCAGTGACACCAAATAGCTAGCAGTCATCATATCCACCTCTAAGCACTAGCAGAAAAACAAAAAGGCAGATTTTTTTATCTTTTCTTTTCTTTTTTAATTTCAGCTTATTATGGGGGTAGAAAAGTTCAGGTTACATATATTGCCCATGCCCCCCCCATCTCCCTGAGTCTGAGCTTCAAGTGTGTCCATTCCCCAGACAGTGCGCATCGCACTCATCATTCATGTAGGTATACACCCATCGCCTCCCCCCAATTTTTAAACTTTTTTGAGTTTTTAATTTTTTATTTAAATAAATTTAGGAAGTACAGGGGATCCATCTGGCTCATGATTCTCCTGGCTGGAAGATTGGGCATCCGTTGAAAGAATCAGGCTGCTTCCATTCATGGCAGAAGTGAAAGGAGAGGCAGCATATGCAGAAATCACATGACAGAAGAGGAAGCAAGAAAGGGAGCAGAGGTGCCAGGCTCTTTGCAACAACCAGCTTTTGTGGGAACTAATATAGTGAGAACTCACTCACCCTCCCAGGAGGCATTAAATTATTTTTTTACCCAGCCTCAGGTATTCCTTTATAGTAACACAAAATGGACTAAGACAGATAATTGATATCAAGGACTGTGGTGGTGCTATTAATATACCTGAAAATGTAGAACTGGCTTTAAAACTGAGTAATGGGAAGAGGTTAGAAGAATTTGGAGGCTTTATGAAAATATAAAAAGATGAGAGAAATTATTAGATATTGATTAAATGATTGTGACCAAAATGCTGATGGAAATATAGACAGTAAGGGCCATGTTGATGAGGTCTCAGATGGAAATGAGGAACTGATTGAGAAATGGAGAAAAAGTAACACTTGCTATGATATAGCAAAAAGCTTGACTGAATTTTTTCTGTGCCATAGGGCTTTGTGGAAGGAAGAATATAAGAATAATGACCTAGGGTATCTTGTGGAAGAAATTTCTAAGCAGCAATGTGTTCAAGAAGTGGCTACATTTAACAGCTTATGATTAGATGCAGCAGCAAAGGAATGAACTAAAGGTAGAATTTATAATTAAAAGAGAATCATAACATTAAAAAAAAAAAACTTGGAAAATTTGCAGCCTGCCCATGTGGCAGAGAAGGAAAGAGAATTTTCAGGAGAATTTAAGGGTGCTAGAGAGATCACCACTGATAAAATGGAGCCAGGCGCCAACAGTCAAGACAGTTGGAAAAAGGCCCCAAAGACCTTCAGAAATCATTCAGATCACCACTCCCATTGCAAGACCAGAGGCCCAGGAGAACAAAATGGTTTTCGTTTCAAGCCTGGAGTGTTGCTTCCCTGTGCTACCTTGGGATTCTGCCCCCAACATCCCGACCACTCTGCCTCCAGCTGCAGGTCAAAGGGCTCCATGTACTGCTGAGGCCACCACTTCAGAGGATGCAAGCTGTAAGCCTCGGCAGCTTCTATGTGGTGTTAAGTCTGCAGGTGCCCAGAATGCAAGAGTGTTGGAGGCTTGGTGACTTCCATCTAGATTTCAGAGGATGTATTGGAAAGCCTGAGAGTCTAGGCAGAAGCATACCATAGGGGAAAAGCCTCCATAGAGACTATTCTCCAGGGCAGTGTTCAATGGAGCTTTGGGAATAGTGGCAACAGCCTCCAGAATTCAGAATTATGGATCCACTGGGAGAAAGCCACCTCAGCCTGGAAAAGCTGCAGACATTAGACTTCAACCCATGAGTGCTGCTATGTGGACTATAACCAACAAAGCCATGGTGTCCAGGTTACCCAAGGCTTTGGGAGCCCACACGTTGCACCAGTGTGCTCAGAATGTGGGACTTAGAGTTAAGGGAAATCATTTTGGAAGAGTAAGGTTTAGTGTATGCCCTACTGGGATTCTGACTTGTGTGAGTCCTATTGCTCCTTTCTTATGTCTAATTTCTCCCTTTCAGAATGGGATTCTTTGCCCAATGCCTATATAACCATTGTACCATGGAAGTAAATAATTTGTTTTGAATTTTATAGGTTGATAGCTTGAAGGAAATTACTTTAACTTACAGATGAGGTTGTGGACATTTGAGTTGATGCTGGAACAAGTTAAGGCTTTTGTGGACTATTTAGATGGGGTCATTGTATTTTGTTTGTGAGAAAAACATGTGATTTAGAGGCCAGGGGAAGAATGCCATAGTTTCAACAGTTGTCCCCTCCAAACCCATGTGGAAATTTGATCCCAAATGTTGGAGGTCATGCCTAATTGGAGGTATTTGGATCATTGGCGTAGATGTCTCATGAATAGATTAATGTTCTCCATGGGCTGAGGGAGGTGAGTGAGTTCTCCCTCTATTACTTCCAATGAAAATTGGGTATTAAAATGAGACTGAGGTCTTCCCCCTCTTTCCCACTTCGTCTCTCACCATGTACACACTGGCTCCCCTTTGCTTTTCATCATGAGTGGAATCAGCCTGAGGCTTTCACCAGATGCCCAGTCTTCTAGCCAGCAGAATCATGAGCCAGATAAAACTCTTTTCTTTATAAATTACCCAGTCTCAGGTATTCCTTTACAGCAATACTAAAAAGACCAGGACAGGTACATTTACTGGATATATCCTCTATATATGTAAGTATAGGTATATAAGTTAATTTTCAAATGGTATGAATCTTTGTAAAATGAGCATATTTGGAGTTGAATAAAATGTTTATAGGTCACAGAGTCAGTGTCTGCGTTTTTTATTAGTGTGTCCCTAGTGCCTAGAATAATGCCTGGTGTACAGCAGGCATTCAATAAATATTTGACTGTTGACTTAATGGCATTAAAATTTTTATATTATATATTATTTTTGGCACCTTTCTCTATGACTGCATAATTTGCTTAAGTAAACATATTGCTGTGCACTTGGCCCTTTCAGATTATGAGTAGTCAAATGTACATAAGTGCCTATTATTCCTAAATACTTATTGTATATACATCAAGTAAAGCTGATTATTTTGGGAGAATTCTTCCTATATGAGAGTAGTAAAATAATTTTTAAAATGATAAGTACTCTAAACACCCTAAGAAATGAGGAATTCCATTTTCTTTTGAATTTCTTAGCAATGAACATTTGACCCTACAAGTTTGTGTAGGTCTTTGCTTTCTTTGAGTGTTGCTGTGAGTCAAAAATGAGGAATTTCAGGCTTCTATAAAGTTCTCCAAATTTGTACTTAATCTATTTTATAGAAATAGCTGAGCTTCAAAGCAGTTGTCAAAAAGACTAGGACTTTTGTATTTATCTCCTTATGTTTATACATTTACATTTATAGTTTAAAAAATATTTCACATATATTATCTGTGTGTCAATCTTGTTCCAGAAGGGATCTGAAATAGCTCAGTGAAAACATATGCAAACATTTAAAATGTCTGGACCAATAGGGGGGGAAATGGAATGGTTGGTTAAGGCCAAAAAGAATAAATATGGTTAAGTAAACTACAAGATCCTTACAGAGCTGGAATGTGGCCTAAGCTTCCAGGATGACAAAGCAAAAGGTTACTGTGATCCATTTTGTGGTTCTCAATGACCAGAAAAGAAGGCATATAGATTCCTAAGAATCAACAAAACTGTCCCTAACCTTCAGCTCTTGCTTCAGAAGAAATAGAACATGCATGGTTTTTTATAAACAGACCTTGAGAAATGAGATATAGAGGGAAAACCACAGTACTCCTTACAAAAGGTAATTATCAAAATATCCCCTTCTCATCAACAACACCAGAACCATAACAGAACCAAAGCTTCAAAAACCAAAGTGCTCAAAAGGTTATGTGCACATGCAGAAACATACCAGCATAGGCATATACAAAATTTATCTACACTCTAACAAATAATATGCTCCCAATGTATGTCTATTTGCACATATAAACCATCTATAGTGCCTAGAAACCTTGGAAAACAGTTACACATTGATGGGGAAAAATAAATAAACAGAAAATTGTGGCTACTATTAGTAATCATCAATACTAATTGAGAAGACGATCCATTCAGTGAGTAGTCCCTAAAGCATACAATTTCCCATCCAATCTTTCTTTTGTCTAATCTCTTGATTTGTGTATGTATATGTGTGGGAATACATTTATATATGTATACTTGTATGTATATACATTAACAGATTAACCAAGAAAACTCATGTCACCAAACTGAATTCTGAATATTATCCTACAAGTAATAAGTTTTAAAGGTGCAATATTAATTTCTCCAAAGAAGACAAAATGGCCAAAAGGTATATGAAAAGGTGTTCAATATCACTAAACTTCAGGGAAATGTGAATCAAAATCACAATGAGGTAATAGACCTCTACAGGGACAACTGTGAAACACTTAGGAAGGAAATAAATAGCAGATGATGTAAACAGGTGGAAAACCACACCATGCACGTGGGTCGGTAGAAACACCATTGTTAAAATGTCTACACTACCCAAAGAAATCTACAGATTCAGTGCAATCCCTACTAAATTACCAACATCATTTTTCACAGATATAGAAAAAATAATTTTATACTTTGTATGGAACCAGAGAAGACCCCATTTAGCAAAAGCAATTTTAGGCAATAAGAAAAAAATGGTAGGTATTAATTTACCAGACTTAAAACTATACTACAAGGCTATAATTATTAAATCAGCTTGGTATTGGCACAAGAACAGGAACATTGACCAGTGGAACAGAAATGAGAACCCAGATATAAAACCATCCTCATATAGCAATCTAAACTTTGACAAAGAACAAAACAACATACACTGGAGAAAAGAACCCTTATTGAATAAATGGTGCTGGGAAAACTGGATAGCCACATGCAGAAGACTGAAACAGGACCCACACCTTTCACCTCTCACAAAAACCAAATCAAGGTGAATAACAGACTTAAACATGAGAGGTGAAACTATTAGAATTCTAGAAGAAAAAGTGGGAAAAAATTTTATAGACATTGGGCTAGGCAAAGAATTTATGAGGAAGACCCCAAAGGCAATCACAGCAACAACAAAAATAAATAAGTGGGACCTGATCAAATTAAAAAGCTTCTGCACAGAAAAAGAAACTGTCATGAGAGCAAACAGACAACCTACAGAATGGGAAAAAATTTTTGCATACTACACATCCGATAAAGAGCTGATAACTAGATTCTATATAGAACTCAGGAAAATCAACAAGAAAAAAATCAAACAACTCTATTAAAAAGTGGGCAAAGGGCATGAAAAGAAACTTTTCAAAACAAGACAGAACAATGGCCAACAAAAATATGAAAAAATGTTCAACATCTCTAATCATCAGGGAAATGCAAATCAAAACCACAATGGGATATCACTTATCTCCAGTGAGAATGGCCTTTATCAAAAAGTCCGAAAACAATAAATGTTGTCATGGATGTGGAGAGATAGGAACACTCATACACTGCTGGTGGGACTATGAACTAGTGCAACCTCTGTGGAAAGCAATATGGAGAAACCTTAAAGAGCTACAAGTAGACCTACCATTTGATCCAGCAATCCCATTACTGGGCATCTACCCAAAAGAACAAAAGACATTCTGTAAAGAAGACATCTGAGTTTGAGACCAGCCTGAGCTGAGACCAGCAGGACCCCGTCTCTACTAAAAATAGAAAGAAATTATATGGACGACTAAAAATATGTATAGAAAAAATTAGCCAGGCATGGTGGCACATGCCTGTAGTCCCAGGTACTTGGGAGGCTGAGGCAGGAGGATTGCTTCACCCCAGGAATTTGAGGTTGCTGTGAGCTAGCCTGACACCATGGCATTGTAGCCTGGGCAACAGAGTGAGACTCTGTCTCAAAAAAATAAAAAGACATCTGCATTCGAATGTTTCTAGCAGCACAATTCACAATTGCAAAGATGTGGAAACAACCCAAGTACCTATCCATACATGAGTGGATTAATAAAATGTGGTAAATGTATACCATGGAGTACTACTCAGCTATAAGAAACTTTGGTGATATAGCACCTCTTGTATTTTCCTGGATAGAGCTGGAACCCATTCTACTAAGTGAAGTATCCCTGGAATGGAAAAATAAGCACCACATGTACTCACCATCAAATTGGTTTCACTGATCAACACCTACGAGTACATATAGGAATAACATTAATCGGGTGTCCGGCAGATGGAGTGGATGGGTGTATACATACATAATGAGTTTGATATACACCATCTGGGGGATGGACACGCTTGAAGCTCTGACTTGGGTAGGAGGGACAAGGGCAATATATATAACCTAAACTTTTGTACCCCTATAATATGCTGAAATAAAAAAAAATAATACCAAAAATATAAAAAAAAAATAAAAAAAAAACTAACATTTCCTAACTTTCCCAATGTGGTAAGTGTATCCATGGCTTGGCAGTATGAGTGACCCAATATCACATCGAAGTTACCAGAAGAAGGAAGCCAAGGTGTCCCAGATTTACTGTAAGAAAACGGCATATCCATCCCAACCCCAGAACCCCAGAGGCAAATTGAGATTGGGAGGTCCTGGAGAAGTGATTCTACAATAAAGTTCTACCCCAGAAAACTCTGACCTTCAACACTAATTTTTTTTTGGTATCTTTTGCACCTAAATTAGGTGGAAAACAGGTAATAAACATGAGGCCTCTTTCTTTTGAGATACTTACATGGCCCCTTGGTAACTCAAGGGTCGGCCATGTTCATAATTTAGACCTCACTATGTAGAATCCACAGTTTATCTCATTTCACTTTCTAGAACCATCCATCCTTCTCTTCCCAAGAGTCTTTGATCACACTCTGTTACCAAAATTATCGTCTCCCATATATTTTTAAAATCAATTTTCCTTGAATCTACAGTTTTTCTCTTGCAAGCATCTTATTTTTGCCTTTCCTCTGCCTGTAAAATTTCTGCATTTTTACCTTGACTTTAAAAAAAATGATTTTAAAAATTACATATTGACAAATAGTAGTTGTATATATTTATGGGATAGGAAGTGATATTATGATTTTTGTACTTCAGGTTTTCTCTCCCAACTAGCTTCTTAATCTCTTCTTAATCTTAATCAGATGCTGCCACTCATGCTTTCTGCTGAAATGAAGGGCATTAATGACATCAGTCAAGCCTTTGCTTTGGCTTCAGAGCTCCACATGATTTTCTGCACTGTGGTCCCACTCACCTGTTGAAAACTGGTCCCTTTCTTGGTTTGCAGAACCCCACATCATTCTGGTTTCTTTCACACTCTGAGCATTCTATTTTCTGATTTTGCTTATACTCTGAGCATTCTGTTTTTGTTTCTTTTCTTGGTCTTTCCTTCTCTTGCCTCCTTAACAATAGGCATTGTACTCTGAAATTCAATTTTTGGGCTTTCTACTGTTCTTGTTCTGTGGTTTCTCAAGCAGCTTATTCATCATTTCCAAGCAGAAGACCTTTCAATCTATATTTCTACTTCATTCTTTTTATCTAGGTGGCAGTCCTGTATTTCGTCTGTCCCAAGAGCATTTCAGCATCAGTGTCTTGAATTCAGCACAAACTCAGGATTTTCAAAACCTCTTCTTTTCAAAAGCTTTTCAAAAGTTCTTCTTTCCAACATATGGATTTTGTCAAAAGGTTCCTTTTTTGACTGCACCAAGTTCAAAATCCCCAAGTCATTTTTACAATTCCGTTTACCTTTTAGTTCTCAAATCCTATCAGTTCTTCGTTTGAAATGTCTTCAATGTCTCTTCATCTCTCGAATTCTCATGACCATCATCCTAGCCACGGCTCTTATCAGCTCATTCCTGTATTATGGAAGCAGCCACCTAACTGGCTTCCCTGACGCCAACTTTCTCCTCTCCAATCTCACCTTCCCCACTGCCCAACTAATCTTCTTTAAAGACCACTTTCATCTTGTCACTGTCTTCTCAATAGCCCTTTAATCATACACCTGTGAGTGGAAGGAGACCCTGGAGTTCATCTCATCCAACCTCTCAGTTTGAAGACGAGGGAACTGAGGCTCAGTGAGAGTAAGTGTTAATAAACCCCAGAAGTGGGATTCCAAGTCAGGCTTTCACCTGGAGCACCAGGGCTCTTTCTACTCTTACAGTGTTTCCCAAGTTCCATTCTCAGACTGCCTTCAGGATTTTTGTCACATCTGCATGCTGCTTAGATCGCTTTCTATTTCATGAATTGCTCATTTTTCTGCTTAAAAATGTGTTTTTAAACTAAATGTCATATAGCACAGTCATAAAAAGAAAACTATTATCACTTAATGGCATTAGAAGATAACTTTAAAATTAATACAATGGAAACACAATGTTATTATTTTTTCCCTGTGTCAGTTTCTGCAGAGAAACACAATGTTATTAATTTATAGGTGGATAGTTCTGCCAGCCAAAGGTTCTGTTCCTAAGGCTTGTTTTCTTTTTCTGCAAAAAGAAATTAACAAATAATAGATAGATGGCAAAGTCTTACTGGTGTAATTAAAATAATTGAAAGGAGAATAAAAAAAAATCACAATGAAGGATCACGTTACACCTGGTAGGATGGCGATTATATAAAAGACCAAAGATCACAAGTGTAAGCAAGAAAGTGGACAAAAGAGAACCCTTGTGCACTGCTGGTAGGAATGTAAATTAGCATAGTCATTGTAAAAAAGGTATATAGTTTCCTTAAGAAATTAAAAATAAACTACCATATGACCCAGCAATCTCTCTTCAGAGTATACACCCAAAGGAAATGAAATAAGAACCATATATACCTATATATATACATATACCTCCATGTTCATTGCAGAAATATTTACCATAGCCCAGATATACAAACAACCTAAGTGTCTGTTGAAAGATAAATGATTAATACACACACACACACACACACACACCCATCCCCCAATACAAGAGAATATTATTATTCAGCCTTGAGAGTGAGATCCTGCCATTTGCAACAACACAGATGAAACTAGAGGACATTATGCTAAGTAAACCAGAGAGAGACAGAAAAATACTGCATGATCTCACTTATACGTGGAATCAAAAAATAAATAAATAAATAAATCAAATACACAAAAGCAGGAAGTAGAATTGTGGTTACCAGTTGTGGGATTGGTGAGGGAAATGGGGAGATATAGGCCAAATAATACAAACTTCCAGTTATATAGGATGAATAAATCTAGAAATCTAACATACAGTATGAGGACTATAGTTAATAATATTGTATTGTATACTGAAAACTTGCTAAAAGAGTAGATTTTATATATTCTTACCACACCAAAAAAGGAAAGGTAACTATGTGAGATGATGGGCATGTTAATTTACTTGACTGTAGTAATTACTTCAATATGTGTGTTTTTGTATACATATACATATATATATATATATATGAAATATCATGTTGTACACATTGAATATATAGAAAAAAGCCATATTGTTTAAAGTTTATCACTCAGTCCCTCCTTGGCCTTTCCATCCATTAAACTGTACTTCCAAGTCTTTAAGGACCATTTCCTTCTGGCCCATAGAACTGCTCTCCCCTCCCAACCATAGGAAACAAAAATAATTTTCTTACTTGATTAGCTTGGAATAAAGAGAGGCAAGAGTATGTGGCAACTTTATGTAGAAGGGGAGGGGATGGGTGTATGCCTACATGAT
>MPIZ01000677.1:3044744-3097765 GCA_003258685.1 Prolemur simus | reverse complement strand
TAATAAAATGGGTTCCAACTCTCTCCAGGAGAACCAAAGAGATGCCATATCACCGTTATTTCTTATAGCTGAGTAATATTCCATGGTATACATATACCACATTTTGCTAATCCATTCATGAATTGATGGGCATTTGGGTTGTTTCCACATCTTTGCAATTGCGAATTGTGCTGCTATAAACATTCGGGTGCAGGTGTCTTTTTTATAGAATGACTTTTGTTCTTCTGCGTAGATGCTCAATAATGGGATTGCTGGATCGAATAGTAGGTCTACTTGAATCTGTTTAAGGTATCTCCATAATGCTTTCCACAGGAGTTGCACTAGTTTGCAGTCCCACCAGCAGTGTATGAGTGTTCCTGTCTCTCCGCATCCACGCCAACATGTATTGTTTTGGGACTTTTGATAAAGGCCATTCTCACGGGAGTTAAGTCATATCTCATTGTGGTTTTGATTTGCATTTCTCTGATGATTAGAGATGTTGAACATTTATTCATGTTTGTTAGCCATTTTTATATCTTCTTTTCAAAAATTTCTATTCATGTCCTTTGCCCACTTTTTAATAGGGTTGTTTGATTTTTTCTTACTGATTTTCCTGAGTCCTAAATAGATTCTTGTTATCAGTCCTTTATCTGATGTGTAGTGTGCAAAAATTTTTTCCCATTCTATAGGTTGTCTGTTTACTCTCGTGACTGTTTCTTTGGCTGTGCAGGAGCTTTTTAATTTGATCAGGTCCCATTAATTTTTGTTGTTGCTGTGATTGCCTTAGGGGTCTTCTTCATAAATTCTTTGCCTAGGCCAATGTCTGTAAGAGTCTTTCCTACATTTTCTTCTAGGATTCTAATAGTTTCCCTCCTAAGGTTTAAGTCTGTTATCCACCGTGATTTGATTTTTGTGAGAGGTGAAAGCTGTGGGTCCTGTTTTAGTCTTCTACATGTGGATATCCAGTTTTCCCAGCACCATTTATTAAATAAGGAATCTTTTCCCCAGAGTATGTTTTTCTCTGCTTTGTCAAAGATTAGATGGATATATGAGGATGGTTTTATATTTGGATTTTCTGTTCCGTTCCACTGGTCTGTGTCCCTGCACTTGTGGCAATACCAAGCAGTTTTTTTTTATATTTAAAATACTGTTTATTTGTGATTTAACATTAATTAGCATTACATCTAAGAGCAATATCAGATAACATTTACACATTTTTCCACAGGACACAGAGGTTCATTGGCTCATTCTTTATGCCAAAGCAAGTAAATAGAACCATTAGCAAAAGGTGCAATAGTTCACTGTTGCATTTAAAAATATTTATGTGCATTGCATTCATTTAGATATATATATTTTTAAAAAGTTATGGAAAACCATAGTTCACAGGTTACTGTTTCTACATACATTGTAATACAACATAAATGATGTAGAACGTAAAAAAAAAATCCTCAAATATAGAGTTAAGCAACTGAAATTTTCCACTAAGAGATTAAAACACTATTTCCAGTAGTTAATTTGAGATATAGAATGACATTTCCAGACTCCGTTTCAACTTTGCATGGTCATACACACAGTCAAACAGAACGAGCCCCAGGACACACTGTAATCAATGTCACTGTTGCATGCCAGCTCGCCCTCCAGAAACGCTCTGGGTTATTTTTACCCATGAATCATTTTGGATTATTGATTTTAGATTGATTTATGACATCACTTGGGTGAAGAGGGAAAAGCTTATATTATGCCTAGGTTTAATTTTTTATTTACATTAGGGAGAAAATTAACTGAGAAGATTCTTTTTTAAAATCTGTAAAAATGAAGAAGTGGTAGTTTTTTTCTCATTGGTAGGATTAGATCCACTGATTTCTTCTAGTGCTGCCCTCTAAAGATAACACAAGTTAGAAGGAAATGACCCTTTTAAAATGCAGATATCAACCAAGGAAGTCATTAATTCTGTCAGAAAAACAGAATTTTAGAAATTTGGGACATGTTTCGAATAAATCACACTATATTGTGCATATAAGTTGTTATCAAACTAGATTCTTCTTTTCACATTGCACCTTTTGTTCCCTTTTCACTTTCCCTTTCATTCTTTTTCATTTGGTTACCTTATGAGATTTTCTTTATTCATTAGCAATACTAAGAAAAATAAAGTATAAGATTCAAATATGAATCTAGATGTACCTTTATATGCTGTAATCCCCTTTTGATACCAAGTCCCTGGATTCTTGAATTATATTTAAGTATACTCAGTACCAAGCAGACTTAAATATGCTCTACTGTTAAATGATTGGCTAATATGCTTAGGACACTTTTATACTGAATGGTATACAAACATCGTAACATACAAAAATTGTTTTTGCCAGAGTTAAACTAAATAACCCATGTTATGTGTACAAAATCCCCTTTGTTGAAAAATGAGGGGCTTTCTAAACTAATAAAAAAAGGAAGTTTTCAAAAATTATAGTTTACTAAAATGGCTTTTTTTGGCAAACAAGTTTACTTCAGGTGAGGAAATTTTATACTGTGAATACAATTCCAAACGGATCTTTTCTTAAAACTTCTAAAAAAATTATGTGCCAGTGTATACTAATGCTTTAGATTCTTGTCTGAGAAGCTTTTAAAGCATTCTGTTAATGCCCATTGAAACAATGGGGACCCAAAAGATACAGTAAAAAATTATGATAAAAAAATATAATCTGATTACCAAGTGAAACAGATGTTGAGAAATAAAAATTCTCACTTGTTCACTGGCTATTTCTTTCCAACAGATATTATGGAGAAGGCCTGAAGTAATTCAGACAGATATATGTTTGTGGTGATGATAATATACTTCATGATGGCAGAGTTAATTAAAACTAGCAATTGTTTAAAAATTCAAAGTCATTTTTTGGACATATAAAATGAGAGATGAAAGTTTTTTTCATAATATGTTTTTCTTTTAGTAAAACCTCTTTCCAGTTCTTAAGGTCCAGTTTGCTACATACCCCCAATGTGATCTACCACTGCATATTAATCTCAACTCAAATGTGGTACTGAATTATGCAATGTCACATTGTAATAATAATAATTATAAAAAGACTTTATTTAGGCTTCAACTTTCTCCTTTTTCTTGTTTTTATTCAGAAAAGAAGGAGTGCAGAACTTCTTCTTTTTCTTGGATGGTGATTTTGAAGGTGAGCCTTCAGGTGACAGGACTTCTTCAATTTTTTCTGGAGACTTAATGGTAATCTCGATGTTTTCTATGGTTGTGCTTGTAGTTAACCTACTCACTCGCTTAGCAAGCTCATCTTGAACATCATGCATATCATCTTTGCCATTTACTACCAAGACAGGCAATTCCATGGAGATGAAGCTCTTGGAAAACAGCTCATGGTTTTCTTCCAATTTTTCAGGGACATTTTGTGGTGACTGAGTTTGAGACTCAATTTGTGAAACAGATGAAGCGTCATCTGAGAGTAATTCCTGCTCAGCTTCTTCTAGGCCTTGTTTACGTTCGATTGTCTTCTTATATTTTTCAAGTTCTCCTTCTGTGAGATGACTGAATGGGTTAGGAGGAGCTGGTGGGCCATGATCATCATCATCAAATTGCAAGGTAGAAGGAGGCTTATCCACAACAATTCCAGCAAGCAACTGAGATTGTGGTCCTGCTGTTTTCAAGTCAAATCGGGTTTGTTCCCGAATCTTATTTCTCTTTTCTAGTACCTCATTCGGGTTAGTGTTTAAAGGAAAAAACTGATTTGAATCTTCAATTTTGATAGGTGTTCCACTTCTAACTTTAGAGTAGTCCTCTGCTTTCATCCATGTGATTTTGGTCCTGGGACTGGTTTCCCGGTTCCGAGACTCCTCAGGCACATTCACTTTCATGTAGGTGTTCGGTGAGTTCAGCCATCTTGTTTTCTCATGCTGCTGCCTCTGCGCCATGTATTTGAGAGGAGAGAGGGGCACCAACATCATCTTCAAAGGAAAAAGCAGTCACAGTTGCTGGGATTTCCACATCACTCTTGTGCCTTGGCTTCTCTCGAATGAGAGGATGCCTGTCAGCGTAGCCTGTTCTATACCCCAGATTGTCCAGAGTTCTCATCAGCCCTTCAAACTCAATCTCGCCAACCTTCCATTTTTGATGGGAACCCATATTCACGCCACCTCCTCCAGATGCTGCTACAGTGCAGGTAGAAGGTTTATACTTCTGAAGGTCCAGCACAAGTAGATTTTCTACTCCACCTGCCCCTACTAATGCCTGCACCTGAATCTCACAGGCCATCTGCACATTAAAAATATAATGAAAAGCCTCTTCCGTTGTTTCTCCAAGTGCTACCACACCGTGATTACTGAGGACCAGCACCTTACAACTTGGTCCAAGAACTTTTTGCAGTTGAATTCTCTCTTCCTGTTCATCAAGGGATCCTTGGTAGTTGTAATAGGCGACATCTCCCAGGATAAGGGACTCTTGAGAAATTGGAAGGATCCCACACTTCATGGAGGATACAGCTGCTGTTGCAAGGGTATGGATGTGTATCACACACTTCACATCAGGACATGTTGAATAGATTGCAGCATGGGGACTGAATCCTGTATGGTCAATTTTCAAATTAGTACTTCCCTGGTCAACCACTTCTCCTATTATATTGACTTTCACCAAATTGGAGGCTGTGGCTTCAGAAAAAGATAGGCCCCTGGGAATAATAATAATGTGGTCTTGCTCCTTACTTATTCTGACTGAGATATATGTATTTTCCAGGTGTGCCCACCCAAACAGGTCCGCAAGTCTGTACAGGCTGGCAAGTTTACAGTAGGTGAGTTTTTCTCCCTTCACGTATGAGGATGTGTCTGCACCAGGAAGGTCATTGATAGGTGAGACCATGCCAAGCCTGAGGGGAGGTGAAGAAAAGCCCAAGAAAGAGTTGGCCATGATGTAATCTGCGATCTGTTGCAATGCTAGTAATCCAGTTGGGTTGTGGCCCTTCTTCATCTGTTCTTGAATACGGCATTCCAGGTCTTCCCGAAAGGCAGGACTTTGCAGGATCTGAGTAACTCGCTTTCTCTGCTCCATCATATTGAAGTCTTGTCATAGATCAGGAGACATGTTTCTCTCTCTAATGTATTCTGGGTCATTTTCATTGATGCAGTCAAAATATCTTTCTTTGTGAGGCATGCTGGGAGGAGGAGGAGTGGTAATCACATCTTGGCTGGCATCTGAACTCAGGTTTCAAGTCTGTGGCTTGCCCTTGTTATCTCCCAGCACGCAGCTGGCTTTGAGTTTCCCTCCCTCCTTCTCCACAGCCTCCGGGGCCGCAGTGGCCACCTGATCACCACAGCCACCTCTTAAGCACCTCAGGGCTCCCTCCAGAGGGGAGAGCAGGACAAGGGGAGGGGGCGTGAGGAGGGAAGGACCTGGATGCCAAGCCCTGTGTAGCAGGAAGCTACCACACATGGGTCACTGATACCTCTAGCTCTTGCTCTCTATTTTAAAAAATATGATTTAAACCCGCCTTCTTTGCCTCCTGACCCTCACCCTGGCGACCATTACGACCTGGCCAATACCAAGCAGTTTTAATAAGCACAGCCTGTAGTATAGTTTGAAGTCTGGAAAATTAATACCTCCCATTTGTTTTTGTTGTTAAAATCACTTTTGCTTCTTAAAAATGCCTTTGCTAAATAGGGTCTTCTCTGGTTCCATACAAAGTGTAAAATTATTTTTTCTATATCTGTGAAAAATGATGTTGGTAATTTAATTGGGATTGCATTGAACCTGTAGATCACTTTCAGTAGTATAGACATTTTAACAATGTTGATTCTTCCAATCCATGAGCATGGTATGGTTTTCCACCTGTTTACATGCTCTGCGATTTCCTTCCTCAGTGTTTCATAGTTCTCCCTATAGAGGTCCTTTACCTCCTTAGTTAAATATATTCCTAGGTATTTTATTTTCTTTGTTGCTATTTTGAAGGGTATTGAGTCCATAATTTGGTTCTCCGTTTGACTGTTATTGGCATATATGAATGCCTCTGATTTGTGTGTATTGATTTTGTATCCTGAGACTTTACTGAATTAATTTATCAATTCCAGGAGTCTCTTGGTTGAATCCTTGGGGTTTTCCAGATATAACATCATATCATCAGCAAAGAGTGAGAGTTTGATCTCTTCTGTCCCAATTTGACACCCTTGATTCTGCTCTCTTGCCTGATAGCTCTCGCAAGGACTTCCAATACTATGTTGAAAAGTAATGGGGACAGTGGGCAGCCTTGTCTCAGGAAAATCAGTAAGAAAAAATCAAACGATCCTATCAAAAAGTGGGCAAATGACATGAATAGAAATTTTTCAAAAGAAGATATAAGAATGGCTAACAAACATATGAAAAAATGCTCAACATCCCTAATCACCAGGGAAATGCAAACTACAATGAGATATCACTTAACTCCAGTGAGAATGGCCTTTATCAAAAAGTCCCAAAACAACACATGTTGGCGTGGATGCGGAGAGACAGGAACACTTACACACTACTGGTGGGACTGCAAACTAGTGCAACCCCCATGGAAAGCAATATGGAGATACCTTAAACAGATTCAAGTAGACCTACCATTTGATCCAGCAATCCCATTATTGGGCATCAACCCAGAGGAACAAAAGTCTTTCTATAAAAAAGACACCTGTACCCAAATGTTTATAGCAGCACAATTCACAATTATAAAGATGTGGAAACAACCCAAATGACCATCAATTCATGAGTGGATTAGTAAATTGTGGTATATGTATACCATGGAGTATTACTCAGCTATAAGAAATAACGGTGATATGGAGTCTCTTTTGTTCTCCTGGATAGAGTTGGAACCCATTCTATTAAGTGAAGTATCCCAAGAATGGAAAAACAAGCACCACATGTACTCACCAGTAGATTGGTTTCCCTGATCATCACCTAAGTGCACATTTGGGAATAACACCAATTGGGTATCGGACTGAGGTAGGGGGTGGGGAGAGGGGATGGGGGTATAACTACATGATGAGTGCAATGCGCATTGTCTGGGGAATGGACACACTTGAAGTTCTGACTCGGTGGTATGGGCGGGACATGGGCAGTGTTCGTGGTCTGAACTTTTGTATCCCCATGATGATAAGCTGAAATAAAAAATAATAATAATTTTAATCTCTTTGTTAAATTTCTCATTTTAGTCATTTATGGTTTTTCTGATTTTATTGAATTATTTTCTCTGTATTTTCTTAAAGTTTGTTGAGCTTCCTTAAAACAATTAGTTTGAATGTTTGTCAGGCAGTTTATATATCTCCATTTCTTTGGGGGGCGGCACCAATGTTATTTTGGTGGTGTTTTGTCTCCTTGTTTTCTTATGTTTCTTGTTGCCTTGCATTAATGTCTGCACATTTGAAGAAGTAAGGAGTTATTTCAGTCTTGCAGACTGGCTTCATCTGGGAAAGTCCTTCACCAGTCAGCTCTTTCAGAAATTCTGGTCAGGCTGTCTGGTGTGGTCCAAAGGTTGTCTTGATGCTAGAGTCCTCAGGCAGACTGGCCTGATGTCTGAGTCAGCAGATGGGTGGGGTTGGTGCCTGGGTCCTTGTAGTTGAGTCTGAAGCCTGAATCCCCTGGGGTGGATCTGTTGATTGAATTTGCAAGGATGGGCCTAGAGCCTTGGTCCATGATATTATGTCTGAAGCTTGTATTTGTGGGGTCTGGCCTGAAGCCATTCTATAGGAGGTGACCTGGAACTGGGGTAGGCCTGGAGCCTGAGTTCTCAGGGGCTGGCCTGGCACTGAAGAGTTCTTTGATTATTAAGTGAAACCACTAAAAGATAAATCATGTTCCACAGAGAAACAAAGGTTATATAGAATATCTATAGATAAAAATTTGGGCTGGGCGTGGTGGCTCACGCCTGTAATCCTAGCACTCTGGGAGGCTAAGGCTGGAGGATTGCTCAAGGTCAAGAGTTCAAGACCAACCTGAGCAAGAGTGAGACCCTGTCTCTACTAAAAATAGAAAGAAATTAGCTGGACGACTAATAATATAGATAGAAAAAATTATCCAGGCGTGGTGACACATGCCTGTAGTCCCAGCTACTTGGGAGGCTGAGGCAGAAGGATCACTTAAGCCCAGGAGTTTGAGGTTGCTGTGAGCTAGGCTGATGCCATGGCACTCTAGCCCAGGCAACAGAGTGAGACTTTGTCTCCAAAAAAAAAAAAAAAATTTGTAAAGTATAGATTTTATTCTTTAAAGAAAAACAAGTTGATGGTTATGTTCATTACTCAAAGCACTACAATAAATTTTCTATAAATTTTCTGTGTTAAAAATAGGTAAATATTAATTTCTTATAAAAGTGTCACTGGTGTTATCTCTTACATATCTGACAAACTCAGTCACCAATATAAACACATACATAAAAATATATAAAGACTTTGGATATCTAACTATAGTAACACAATGTCTACCTGTCAAACTATTGTCCTCTTATTCATAGGCAAGCACTAAGGCTGTCACAAGCATTTTCCTTTCATTTTACACTCAGAACTGTATTTCTCTCTTTTTAAAATCCATCCCTCAAAGATATGGTGATGCTATATAACAAAATACTAGAAACAGAAAATCAAAGCAGAGGGGAAAGTCAGGTGACAAAGACAGGTACAATGCCTGCAGCAGAAAGCAATACTTGAGAACTAAGCAGAAAGGAAAAAGCAAAATAATATTAATGTACATTTATAACTATCATCTGTCTAATTATGATGGTGATTTTTATGTGTCAATTTGGTGAGTCCATGACATCCAGATATTTGGACAAAAATTAATCTAGATGTCACTATGAAGGCATTTTTTTTTTAGATGAGGTTAACATTCAAACCAAAAGATTTGAGTAAAACAGATTATCCTCTATTATAGTCTCATCCCATCAGTTCTAGATCTTAAGGGAAAAAAAAAGCGTCTGGGAGAAGAGGGACTCTGCCAGCAGACCGCCTCCAAAGCCCGTTTGCACCATTGACTCTTTCCTGGTCTCCAGCTCACCGGGCTGCTCTGTAGATTTTGGACTTGCTGTTCTCCATAATTATGTGAGCCAATTCATTAAAAATCTCTCTCCCTCCCTCTCCCCCTTTCTCTCTCTTTCTCCTTCTCTCTCCCCTATTGGTTCTGTTTCTCTGAGGAATTCTGAAAACTTCCCCATCACATCTATCTCTCTATCATCTATCTGTTTTCCTGCCTATCATCTATCTATAGCAGTTACGAAAACCTGAAAAGAGTTCGAAAAAGGTACCATTTAATGTAGGGGTTAAGCAATGATAAGACTAAAAGCAAAGAAGACTAAATCTTAAAGCAATAAGTTAAACTATAAAACACCAGTCAAGTTATTAGCAAATAGTTTACCTATCTTAAAAGGCCCTCAGGTTATCAGTGCATTAAAGCACAGTGTAATAGGCTAATTACGCGAATAAACATTCCAAAACTTCAAAGGCTTACTACTATCAGCATTTACTTCTTATTCCTATCACAGTACAATGTATGTTAGGGCGAGAGGGGACGGTGTTTTACTCCATGTGGTCTTTCTAGGATCCAGAGGCCTTTTGTTATATAGCATCACTGTATCGTAGGACAGGAAAATGGCTATTGTATGTAGGATCATAATGGTTATAGTAATGACTCAAGTCACTGCAAAAAGCCTAAGTGATCTTTAAAAGGCAGAAAAAGGGGCCCTTCTTTTAGGAATCTTTATCTTTAAAACAATTAATAACATTTAAAAATTAAATATGTTACCTTGAAAATTCCTTTATAAGGAAAATCCACTAAGAATCTGAAAAATATGCAATTTTACTGGAATATGATATTATCAAATGAGATTTTTTTTTTAATTTTTAAGAATAGAATTCCATTTATTTATAATGGAGTCAAGGAACTTTTATTCAAGTTAAAGAATTACACTCAATAAATACTTACTGGGTGACAGACACATGGTGTGTGTGTATGTGTTCATGTGTGTGTGTGTGTGTGTGTGAGAGAGAGAGAGAGAGAGAGAAAGAGAGAGAGAGGGTTTCTGCCCTTGTGTGTGAAAGATAAGACATAATAAAGATTTACTTCATTTAAGCCTTCATAGCACCTTGTTTGTATCTTTTCCCCCCACTTCCCATTTCACAGAATGTATCCTTTTTATGAAACAAAATCTGCTATAGTTCAGTGTTTAGAGTGTAAATTTTTGAGGAGAGACACCATCTGATTCATTTTTTTTTCTCGTAGTATTGACCTAATACAGAGGAGGCTTTCAATAAATGTTTACTGGATTGAATCGAACTGATGTAATTTAAGGTGATATATAACAGGTACCATGGCAGAGATGCAAGTGAAGTATAAATTAAGAAAAGAGGAGAAAGACAGGCATTCTGACTCAGAGAATTGAGTAAAGTTTCTTAGAAGACATTATAGTTAGCGAGGATTTCAAGATGTAAGTGAGGACAGGAGGGAATGAAGATATCTATATCTATATCTATATCTATATCTATATCTATATCTATCTATATCTATATCTATATCTGCTGCTGGTTGTGTTTCTCTGGAGATCCTGGACTAATACATTAATACTTTATGTGTTCTCCTTAAGCCCAGATCCGCATGTCCAGTTTTCAGCTGGACCTCTGTACTATGAATCTTCTCAGAAGCAGATCACATGTTTCATATCCAGACAAACTCCTCAGCTTCTTCCCAAATCTAGTCTCCCTCGTGTATTTCACGTTTAGTTTTAAGACAGCATCATACTCTCAGTGGGCTATGTCTGAAATCTCAGAATTTCAAATCCTCTTATCTTCTTTCACCTTCCTCATCTAATCGGCTTCCAATCTCACCCCTTCCACTTCCGCAGTGTCTCTTGCCTCCATTTTCTCACCATTTCCACTGTCACCATCCCGGTTCCGCCCTTAGCACTTCACACTTCACCTCACCAAGTTCCTGCTATTCATCTGGCATGAGCCTAGTCCTCTTCCCATCCCTTTATCCTTCACAGTTTCATGGTTACCTTCCAAAAATTAAGATCTGGTTATTTCACCCCTCCCAAAATTTGCAATGGTCCTATTGGCCAAAGAGTAAGATTTAAATATCTTGTTTTGGTATTCAAGAGCTTTCTCTATATGAACCCAACACAAATTTTCAGCTGTATCTACAGTCTACTGATTTCCCTTCGGTTTCTACTGTGAATGAGTCATTATTCCAATTACATACTTTCTGTTGCCTCTCTCAAATTACTTTCTTCGTTTTGCAAGGCATCACTTTTATTTTTTTAAATATATACACACACACACATATATATATCACTTTTACTTTTTATATAAAAGGAATTGGCTTATGTAATTATGGAGCTGAGAAATCCCATGATCTACTATCTGCAAGCTGGAGACCCAGGACAGCCAGGGGTGTAAATTCCAGTCTAAGTCTGAAGGCCTGAGTACCAGGAGCTCTGACGGGATGGTGTAAGGCTCAGTCCAAGGGCAGGGGAGGACCAATATCTCGAATCAAACTGTCAGGCAGAGAGAGAGAATGCAAGAGAATGAGAGAGCACAAGTACATTCCACCTTCCTCTGCCTTTTTATTCTATTGGGGAGGGGCCCTTAATGGGTTAGATGATGCCCACCCATCTGCTTTATCAGGCCACCAATTCAAATGCAAATCTATTATGAAAACACTCTCAAAGACACCCAGAAATAATGTTTAACCAAATTCCTGAACATCCCATGGTACAATCAGGTTGACACATAAAATTAATCATCACATAAGGCAAGAGATGTAGATTTAAAAGCTACTGTGAAGATGTGATAATTGAAGATGAAATTGCTCAGGAAGGAGAAGAAAAAAGTACTGAGCTTTAAAAATAATTAAAATAGTCCGTAGGCAATTAAGCCAACTGTGTGTTGGTGTATACACACGCATGAGTTTGTAGAAATATGTATGAGGTAATTAATACAGAAGAGGTTGAAAAGGAACAAACTGTATCATTTTAAAGTACTAATTTGTGGTTTAGTCAAACTGATTGTTTAAGGTGTGAAAGATAATAAATCCATCTGATCTATTTTCAAAAAATAAATCAAGTATATGTTTATCACAGCACTATTCACAATAGCTGAGAGACGGAATCAACCTAAAGGTCTACCAATAGATGAAAGGACAAAGCAAATGTGCTATATACACAATGGAATACTGTTTGTCCACAAAAAGCATGAAATTCTGTGAGTTGCAGCAACATGGCTGGAATTGGAGGTCACCATGATAAGCGAAATAAGCCAGGCACAAAAAGACAAAAGTCACATGTTTTCACTCACATGTAGGAGCTAAAAAAGTGGAGAGTGGATCTCATGGAGGTAGACAGTAGAATGGTGGTTACAGAAAGTGGGAATAGGGTGAAGAAGTTGCCTAATGGGTATAAAAATATGGTTAAATAGAATGAGTAAGTTCTAGTATTTGATAGTACAGTATGCAGATTATGGTTAACCATAATTTATTGTATATTTCAAAATAGCTAGAAGAGAATTGGAATGTTCTCAACACAAAGAAAAGATAACTGTTTGAGGTGACAGATATCCCAATTACCCTGGGTTGGTCATTATATGTTGCATACATGTATCAAAATATCATAGGTACCCCCCAATATGTATAACTATTATGTATCAATAAAAAATTCTAAAAAATTAAAAATAAAAAAAAATCAAATAGTCTATCCTGCTTTATTCTACTGCAACAGCATCTAGTTAGTATTAATTAGAAATTAAATTATTTAGGTCCACAGGGCTCCAAATATATCTATAAAAGGCCTAAATTCCATTATGTCAGATTCATAAAAGATCATGTGGAATCATATCTTAATTTTTATTGATGGATTTAGACTTTATTTAGACTTTATGTTATAATTAGTGCTAAAATATACCTGGAGATGGGGAAAGTAGAATTGCATATATTGCAATTGCAAAAACATTTCCTATATAACAAACATTTTTGCTAAAAATCTTAACTCAAACTCTGGGGTTTTTTTTTGTTCTTGTTTTACTTCCTCCTTGGACAATAACTACTGTCCCTCTTATTTAGGCCTTTGCTTTCCGCAGTTTTAGTTACCTACGTTCAACTGCAATTTGAAAATATTAAACAGAAAATTCCAGAAATAACTCATGAGTTTTAAATTGCACATTGTTCTGAGTGGAGTGATGGAATCTTTTACCACCCTGCTCTGTCTTGCCTAGGACATGAATCCTCCCTTTGTCCCGAGTATCCATGCTGCACCTGCTCCCAGCCATCAGGCACTTCGGAGCTGTCCCGGTGAACAGTTCCACTGTCATGGTAACAGGACGCCAGAGCTTGTGTGCAATTAACCTTGATTTTACTTAGTCATGGCCCCAAAGAGCAAGAGTAGTGATGCTGGCAATTTGGATGTGCCAAAGGAAAGCTGTAAGGTACTCCCTTTAAGTGAAAAGGTGAAAGTTTTCCACCTGACAAAGAAAGAAAAAAAAATTGTATGCTAAGATCTACAGTAAGAATGAAGTTTCTATCTGTGATATTGTTAGGTTGGGACAAGGAGGAAGGGGAACAGATGCTCTTCTAGGAGTTTCTATTGAGAAATGGATGACATTAGGAGATGCTTTGTCTACTAGGAGGGAGAAATTGACCAGAAGAGGGGCTTCCAAGAAGGAACAAGTGATGTGTCAAGGAGTCCCCAAGGACTGAAGAGATAATTGGTCTACAATAAGGGGACTCCAAAGACTGACCAACCAGAAAGAAGTAGAAAGGCCACAAAGTGGAGACATGACCAAGGCCACAAATGAGGGTCTCTGGAGCATGTGTACAAGTAAGGTGACAGTATCCTCAAGTGATCTACCCTCATTAACATAGTGAAAATCACACCCATCAGTGCCATGACAGTTTACAGATACCATGGCAACCCCAGAAATTGCCTGACAAGGATAGAAAAGGGGAGGATTCACCATTCTGGGAATTCTCCACCTTTTTCCAAGAAAAACCATGAATATTCCACCCCCTACTTAACATAAAATTAGGGAATCAGCATAAAAGGGAAACTCTTGTTAAACTCAGGGTCTCCTCCACTCACAGGGGTTGGCGCACTCCTTCTCTGGAATGTACTGTGGTTTAATAAACGTTGGCGCTTTGCTTGCTTGCATCTGCTTGGCCTGCTCATTTGCTCCATCAACATGGTACCAGTAACGATTCATCGGGACTGGGAACCAAGAACCAGGGAACATGGGAACCTGACAACTGGTCCCTATACCTGATAATATTGTGAAGAAGGAAAAAGAAATTCATGCTAGTTTTGCTGTCACACCTCAAACTGTGAAAGTTACAGCCACAGTCCATGAAAAGTGATAAGATGGAAAAGTCATTAAATTTGTGGATGGAAAATATGAACAGAAACAAACGTGTTCTGATTGATGGCAACAGGTTTGGAACTATCTGTGGTTTCAGGCATCCACTGGGGGTCTTGGAACATATTCCTGTATTAGTCTGCAATTAGAAAATTCCAGATATGAGGGTAAAATGTTTATCATTTAGACATAAATCTATGAGGAGTGGATATGTTATTAAATAGAGTTAATTATAATCAGACAAGGAAAGCTTATTATGATTATACTGGCTTATGAAGGACTATAGAAATATCTTGTTTTATAGAAGCACAGAACAGTCATTAAGTACAAAACAGCAGCTGTGTTAGCTAAAGTGCAATTTGATTTGTATCCTCTTTGATTTTGCCTCATTCCTGGGTAATGATTTATCCTCTTTTTTGATGGGACTTGTCTGCCTTAGAAAGTACAAAGGATTTAGTCTGAAACCTGAGTTTAATTCTAAGTAAACACTTCAACTCATTAAATTGTTTACTTTTTTATAAAATGGAGATTATAACAGTAATACTCTCTACAAGGAGTGGCTATAAAGATAACATATATTCATGCATGAGAAAGACAATGCAATGTTATAGGAAAACACTAAGTATTAGAATTTATGCTACGTGACAATTGAATTTAGTTAATGCCTTGAAACTAAATGAGAACACTTCTTATTTTCTTTTCCATTAGAATACCCTGAGTTTCTGTTTCTATTTTTTCTGTTACTTTATGATTATCCTTTTTAGCTAGTGAGCCAGTTTTCCTGATCTTTATCAAGTTATGTAAATAGTAGTAGTTTGAGTCTTGAAAACCACTGTGAGAGATGCAATGATTATAAAAGTACACTATAAAGTAATACACAGGAAGGATAGAATTTTGAAAATGTAACAGTTTACTGGTTTGTGGTGGGAAGATGCTATGACTCCAAGTATTTGTGCAGGTATGATTTAATCTACTAAATAAGATGGGGTTTTTCAATTTATATTTAGCATTTCTCTTCTTCCTGGTAGGGATTTTAGAAGACTGTTACTCATTCACACTATTTTGAAAATATATTAGTACTTTGTGTTCTAAAATGCCTTCCAGAACAGGAATCTCCTCAGGTAGAGGAAGTAGTAATATTTAACTGTAAATAGAAGATGCATTCATCCCCAGCCAAGTATGTGGATTTTGGCTAAAAGGCACCCTTGTGTCTATTAAAAGTTGCATTGTGGTAGATCCCCGATATGTGACTTCTAGCATATTGCATTATAAATGTTCAGGAAAAAACCACTTGACTCAATATCTATGGGGTAAATTTCTACTGCAAAATAAATTTCTCAGTCTAAACTTTAAAATTACACTTAACTAGGATAAAACAAAACCAAAAATTATTACATGATGATTCCTCTAGACATATTCTGGTAGAGTGAAGCTTTCTTGGCTTTGAAGATCAGATAGTATAGTTGATTTTAGAAGGAGCTAAGAAAATTGAATTTGTAAGTTTGAGCTCAGGTAGGCCAGTTACCTTCATAATATTCCATAATTACATTTTTACAGGTGCATATCACTGCTTTTGACAGGAACCATGGTAAGACGTAGGGACAGATTAGCAAAATCCTTCCTCTTCCTCTTTCTCAGAAAACACAATACAGCATATTGAAAAGAAGTCACAGATATCATCTTTGTGCATGAAGAATATTTTTCAGTATGTGAATTATAGCATTTCCCATTAGAAGTTCAAATCACCACTGAAGCATTTTTAAGGCTCTTTAACATCTTTCAGTCTAAGACAAGTTAGACTTAAGGTGAAATTAAGCTCCAGGTAACTTGATTATTTTATATAGCTAACATTATTTTACATCATGCACTTAGGTGATGTTAACCATGTAAGTTGTAGAACTTGTTAAATATATAAATTGCATAAAATATGTAAATTGACAAAATTTATAAATTAATAAAAATATAACCTCCGTTTAGGCAAAATTAACTCAGAACATTCCTCTGAGCACTGTAACTGGAAACTATTTAATGCTGTGGTATAGAAAATGTTTGCCCAATGGATGATCCATTGTCAGGTTAATGATTAATTTGGAAGTTATACTTTTCTCCATATAAAACAGCATTCGCTCTATTTCCTCCATAAATAACTGAATAAAACACTCTTTCCTTTGGCACAGAGACCAGTTGCCTCACCCAGAGCTCAGAATACCACATAAACAGAGGAAGAGAATAAGTGTTGGTTAGCAGGTAAAATATGCAGCTGACATTTTGCAAAGCTTGTTATTAGAAAAACATTCCCTCCTCAGCTGTACTGCATGGTGGTTGAGCATCCAGATTAGAATTAGTCAGTTCTGCACCTGAAATACAGTCCACCTTTTCCCAACTGTGTGAATTTATAATTCATATAAGCCCTGTAAGCCTCAGTTTCTTCAGCTACGAAAAGTAAAAATATATACTTTGCAAGTTCTATAAAATAACCAATGCAATGTATTTAACATAGTGATTGGCAAATACTGAGTAGTCATTTGAGTAACTATTACAATGTAATGATAGATCTCATACTTAAACTTTAAGCATGTGAAAAACTAGATTCTGAAAATAAGATCTTCATACAAAGAAACCAATGTTTATAACCAATTAGGATGGCACTAAGACAGTGAAATATATATTAAGAAAAAATAAGATGCTAAAAATGAGAAATTCAGACCAGAATGGAGACTATTCTTTTAGCCATATTTACTAAAGTGTTTAACCAGTTCCACCGTGAGAAGGGCATGAAAGTTTATTCAGGTCATCAGTGTTATCTATTGAATGATTATCATAAGCATTATGTGTATGATATATACTATCCATTTGTTTAATGCATTCAAATATATAGTAATATCTCTACACATATCCCTATGTGCCTTATTTATATGTGGGATTATTTATTCTTTGCATTCTCAATTAAAGTTTTGTTATCTCATAAAATGCTGAAAAAAGGGAAAACTTTGGGGATTATTAAATATGGATAACTGAACTAAGTGGACTTGAATGACCACTGCAGTCAGGAGCCTTTTGCTATTATAAGAGAGAGAAAAATGATAAGCAGCATGAGTAGCTCAAAAACTATAGACCTGGAGTCAGATATGCCTGAGCTGAATTCTGCATTTTCCGTTTAAGAGGTTAGATAATATTCTCAAATTCTCTGAGATTTAATTTTCCTATCAATAAACTGGATATAACACTGTCTCCAATGGTTGTTGTGAGAATTTAAAAAAAATTTTAATTTCAAAATATTAAGGGTGTATATAAGCATTTTTTTTTTCGTGGATACCTTATATACTGCTTGAGTCAGGGCTTTTGGTGTGCCCATCACCAGAAGAGTGTTCATGGTACCAAATAGGTAAGTTTTTATCACACCCACCCTCCTGCCTTCTCCTTTCTTGATTTCTTATGTCCTTTACATTGCTTTGTGCCATTTGTACCTATAAGCTCCTACTTATTAATGAGAATATATGGTGTTTGGTTTTGCATTCCTGAGATACTTCACTTAGGATAATAGTCTCCAGTTCCATCCAAGTTGCTGCAAATGACATTATTTCATTCCTTTTTATCACTGAGTAGGACTCCATGGTGTGTGTATGGGGGGGGCAGTGTACACATTTTCTTTATCCAGTTATGAAATCGCTGGGCACTTAAGTTGATTCCACATCTTTGTAATTGTGAATTCTGCTGCAATAAACATTCAAGTACAGGTGTCTTTTTGATAAAATGACTTCTTTTCCTTTGGGTAGATACCCACTGGTGGTATTGCTGGGTCAAATGGTAAGTCTATATTTATTTCTTTGAGGAATCTCCATACTGTTTTTCATAGAGGTTGTACTAATTTGCAATCCTACCCACAGTGTGTAAGTATTCCTTTCTCTCTGCATCCACACCAGCATCTATTGTTTTTTGACTTTTTAATAATGGTCATTCTGATAAGGGTAAGGTGGTATCTCATTTTAGTTTTAATTTGCATTTCCCTGATGATTAGTGATGCTGAGCATTTTTTCATAGTTTTTTGGCCATTTGTCTACCTTCTTTTGAAAAACTTCTATTCATGCCCTTTGCCCACTTTTTTTGTGTGTGCGTGTGTTCATGTAACCTTTATTTTACTTAATTATGGCCCCAAAGCACAAGAATAGTGATGGTGGCCATATTCAGATAGGCCAAACAGAAACCATAAAGTGCCTTTTTCGAGTGAAAAGGTGAAAGTTCTCCACTATAGGGAAAAACACAGCATAGTATATGTAGAATACAGTACTCTCCATGATTTTAGGCATCTATTGGGGGTCTTGGAACATATCCTTTGTGCATAAGTGGATAAGGGCAAACATTAGTATGCTTGATGGTGTTTTGCCCACTTTTTGATGGGGTTGTTTGTTTTTTTCTTGCTGATTTGTTTGAGTTCTTTTTAGATTCTGGATATCAGTCCTTTGTTGGATGTACAGTTTGTGAATATTTTCTCCCATTCTGTAGCTTGTCTATTCATGCTGTTGATTATTTACTTTGCCATGCAGAAGCTTTTTAATTTAATTAAATCCCATTAATTTATTTTCGTTGTTGCTATATTTGCCTTTGGGGTCTTAGTCATAAATTCTTTGCCTAGACCAATATCTAAAAGTTTTTTTCTATGTTTTCTTCTAAAATTTTTATGATTTCATGCCTTATATTTACATCTTTAGTCCGTCTTGAATTAATTTTTGTATATGGTGAGAAATAGGGGTCCTGTTTCATTATTCTGCATGTGGCTATCCAATTTTCCCAGCACCATTTATTGAATAGGGCTACATTTCCCCGGTGTATGTTGTTGTCTGCTTTGTTGAAGATCAATTGGTTGTAGGTAGATGGTTTTACTTCTGGGTTCTCTATTCTGTTCCGTTGGTCTATGTCTCTACTTTTGTATCAGTCCCATGCTGTTTTGGTTACTATATACCTGTAGTATAATTTGAAGTCAGGTAATGTGATACCTCCAGATTTGTTCTTTTTGTTTAAGACTGCTTTGCTATTTAAGCTCTTTTTTAGTTCCAAATGAAACTTAGGATTATTTTTTTCTACGTCTGTGAAATATGATGCTGGTATTTTGATGGGGATTACATTGAATCTGTGAGACACTTTGGGCAATATGGACATTTTAACTATGTTGATTCTACCAATCCATGAGTAGGGAATATTTTTCTACTTGTTTGTGTCATCTGTGATTTCTTTCATCAGTGCTTTGTAGTTCTCCTTGTAGAGATCTTTAACATCTTTTGTTAAGTGTATTCCTAGGTATTTTATTTTCTTTGTAGCTATTGTGAATGGTATTGAGCCCTTGATTTGATTCTCTGTTTGAGTGTTATTAGTATATAGAAATGCTAATGATTTGTGTACATTGATTTTGTAACCTTAGACTTTGCTGAATTTATTTATCAATTCCAGGACTCTTTTGGTGGAGTCTTGAGGGTTTTCTAGATACAAGATCATATCACCAGCACACAGGAATAATATGACCTCCGCTTTCCTGATTTGGATGCAACTATTTCCTTCTCCTGCCTGATTGTTCTGGCTAGGACTTCCCATACTATATTGAATGGAAGTGGTGACAGTGGGCACCCTTGTCTTGTACCAGTTCTTAGGGGGAATGTTCAACTTTTCCCTATTCAGCAAAATGTTGGTTGTGGGTTTGTCATATATGGCATTTATTTTTTTAAGGTATGTTCTTTCTATGCCTTATTTGTTGAGGATTTTTATCATGAAAGGGTTCTGGATTTTATTGAATGCTTTTTTCTGCATCTATTGAAATAATCATGTGGTCTTTGTTTTTGTTTCTATTTATGTGGAGAATCATGCTTATTGATTTGTGTATATTAAACCATCCTTGCATCCCTGGAATAAAACTTGATCATGGTGGATTTTTTTGTTGTTGTTTTTTGATGTGCTATTGAATTCAGTTTGCTAGTATTTTCTTAAGAATTTTTGCATCTGTGTTCATAAAGGATGTTGGTTGGTCTGTAGTTTTCCTTTTTTGTTGTGTCCTTTCCTAGCTTTGGTATCAGGGTGATACTGGCTTCATAGAATGAGTTAGGGAGGAATCTCTCCTTCTCAGTGTTATGCAATAATTTTTGTTAGATTGGTACCAGTTCTTTTTTGTAGGTCTGATAGAATTTGGCTGTGAATTTATAGGGTTTAGGGCTTTCTTGTTGTTGTTGTTATTGTTGGGACACTTTTTTTTTATTACTGCTTCTATCTCACTGCTCATTATTGGTCTGTAAGGTTTACATTGCTTCCTGATTCAGGCTTGGGAGGTTATATGTTTCCAAGGACTTATCCATTTCCTCCAGGTTTTCTAGTATTTTTTTTTTATGTAGAGGTTTTTATAGTATTCATGGATGATATTTTGTATTTCTGAGGTATCAGTTGTAATGTCTATTGTTTCATTTCTGATTGAAATTGTTTGACTCATTTCTCTTTTATTTATGGTTAATCTGGATAGTGGTCTATCAATTTTGTTTATCTTTTCAAAGAACCAACTTTTTATTTCATTGATCCGAGCTCAGGTTGGTTTAGTGGATTCAGGTTATGAAAAACCTTGAAAGCAAGGTAGAAGAATGTATACAAGCTAAGAAGTGGACGTGATGGGAAGTTGAGGTCAGGGAATAGTTACTTAATTACTAATGTCTAAGATGAAGAAGAGGGAAAAACTAACTGGTAAGAAAACTAAGTGGTAGGAAAGCTGTTAAAATAATAAGGTGTGAAGTGATGAAATCAAGATTCTGTTGGAGTCAGTAGCAATTGAGAAGAGATAAATTGGAGAGGTGAGTTGAAGGAATGATAATGATGGCTAAAATTTACAGTTCTCTGGTTTTGTTACCATGCTTAAATATTTTTTGCATTATCTCACTTAAACCTCAGAAAAACTATACAATTTAGATACCATTATTAGCTCTATTATGTCGGTGGGAAATGTCAAGCACCAAGAATTTAACTGCCTGCCTTCAGATTATAATGTTATTAATAGTAAGTGATGGGCCTGAGCATTTGAAACAGATTAGTGTAGTTCTACCTAGGGAGGCTGGTGTGATTGATGGTTGTTTACAAAATAGATACATTGAAGGTAGAGCCAATTTTAGTCGGAGAAGGAGCAGGGTGAGTGTGGACCTGCCAGATTTGAGGTAGTAGAGGGCAGAATTTAGTGGGAATTGTTGGCTCATGGATGATCTGTCCAGAGATCTGCCAAAGCTGAGCCAGAGTAGACAGAGCCAAAGCCATAATTCTATTAAGTTGAACTGTCTTATTTTCCTGGATCTGTTTAGTTTTTCTGACTAGATTTATTTAAATTTTAGTACTTCAATAATTCTAGATGGCAACTGGTGATGAGTTTTGCTTTCCTGCATGGACAGGGTAGGAGTCAGGCCCTCTGGAATCTAAAGACTTATATCAAGAAAAACCACTTAGCCATGATTCGTAACACATGGACTGCCACACTAGGAAATATTTATTTTTTTCCTTAGGACCGCAGTGTTTTATTATGAAAATAGAATAAAAACTTTGAAAACAAAATGACACTTTCTAAATTAATAAATATTTTTCTATTTTTTGTTTTCTGTGCGTGAGTTATATGCAACTTGAAAAATAGCTCACACAGCTCCCAAGGTAAAGAGACGTGTGAGTTATATATGCTTCATGAGGCCACCAGCTCAAAACTAGCGTGAGTTAAATACAACTCACATGGCAGTGAATGTGTTAAACATGCATCTCTGATATTCAGACCTACTAAAATGCAATATTTACAAAAACCAGGGCATAGATTTCTGATGATTGTAATCTCAGACAATTTGGGTTAACTAGAACTAATAATTTTTAGATTATAATCTTGGTGGCTTCTATTCCTTGATTTCACATTTGCCCTCATAAACTCAGGGTCTTCCTGAGTGAACGACTGCTGCAGTTCCTTGCTGAGACTTACAAGTTGTCTGAGGCACAATCTATAAATCCCTCCAGAGTCATAGTGACAAAAATGGGGTAAACTACCCCACCCTTCCTTTTACCCTGAAGCCCCAAACACTGGCAACCATGAATATTCTTAAGAATCCTTCCTGTTGTGTCTTAGAGACTCTGCTAGACATTTTACAAAAAGGCATTTTCTTATATTGGCCTAATGAATGACCCCCTGCTGCTATATATTTCTGTAGCAACTTACACTTCTTCAAAAGATCTGATCCACATAATATTTTATTTATTTATTTTTTTGTTTCAGCATATTACGGGGGTATAAATGTTTAGGTTGCATATATTGCCTTTGCCCGACCCGAGTCAGAGCTTCAAGCGTGTCCATCCCCCAGACAGTGTGCACTGCACCCATTAGGTGGGAATATAACCATCTCCTCCTCCCCCCTCCCACTTTCCCAACACTTGATGAATGTTACTACTATAAGTGCACATAAGTGTTGATCAGTTAATACCAATTTAATGGTGAGTACATGTGGTGCTTGTTTTTCCATTCTTGGGATACTTTAACTTAGTAGAATGGGTTCCAGATCTATCCAGGATAATACAAGAGGTGCTAGATAACCATTGTTTTTTGTGACTGAGTAGAACTCCATGGTATACATGTACCACATTTTATTAATCCACTCATGTATTGATGGGCACTTGGGTTGTTTCCACATCTTTGCAATTGTGATTTGTGCTGCTATAAACATTCTATATAGAACTCAGGAAACTCAGCAAGAAAAAAATCAAACAACCCTATCAAAAAGAGGGCAAAGAACTGAACAGAAACTTTTCAAAGAAGATAAACTAATTGCCAACAAACATATGAAAAAATACTCAACATCTCTAATCATCAGGGAAATGCAAATCAAAACCACAATAAGGAGATATCACTTATCTCCAGTGAGAATGGCCTTTACCAAAAAGTCCCCCCAAATAATTATTTGCATAGACGATCCACATAATATCTTATTCCAAGCTTATTTTCCTGCTCAAGTAGAAGGTTCTTGAAGGCAAGGAACTTGTCTTTATCTTTAGTGACTAAATTAATGTCTGACATATTGCAAGAACTGAGAATTGAAATAAATTCAGTCTCTCTGTTAAATGACACTGAGAGGTTAAGACCAAAAACCACCTAAAACAGCTTCCTTTAAAAAGCAAACTTTTAGCTTGTTCATCAGGACTGCTTTGCAAAACAGCTTGCTTATCAACACTGACTTTATGACCTCACTTCACTGTGTCCATCAATCCAAAATTATTATGTCATTAACTCTACTCAATTCCAACTGGTTATCTGCTTTTCAAGAGCTACATTAAAATCATTCAGAATGGGTCTTATATCCCTATAAATATTCTTCCCTAATTTTCTCCTGTTGGAGATTCTAAGACATTGTAAAGATGGTATTTTTGCTTGTTGCAGTAAGTATAAAACACTCCTCTTTTCTTGATCAATAGATGTTTGTGGTGGTCTTCATGGGGGCTTTCAACTGAGCTAATACATATTTGTTGAATGAACAGGTAAGAGATAGCTATTGATATTTCCATGTAATAGACGTGGACACTAAAGCTCAGGGAAGAAAGGAATTTCATTAAAGTATGTAGACTGTAGGTTCAAATTCACTCAATCTTTCTGCAAAATACGATTTATACATGGCTCCTTTGAGATTTATTTATTCCCTCAAGATTGCCTTGATGTTATTTGAGCCTGATTCATCGCGCATTATTTTGAAGGGTTGGAGGGGTGGAGAAAAGGGATAATCTGTATTTATACCACGTGTATTATCCTGACTACCTCCTTTAGGGGTGGACTTAGACTTGGGCGGGGGGTGCCTGTTTCACCAGCTCATGTGGAAAACATGAGATACAGATGGGTTTATGTAGCCGAATGAGAATATGCGATCTAGACAATGATGAAGAGGAAGTAGAATGAAGACTCTAGTGAATGCATTCTCTAAAAGAATGATATTGCCCCCAAGAGGTAAAAATTGCTTCTTGGGGGTACAAAAACATCTTAGGTATTACAATGACTTGTAACCCTATAAAGGGCCACAGTACATAACCAGCGTATCTGTAGTATTAAAATTTCATGAGGGCCGGGTGCGGTGGCTCACGCCTGTAATCCTAGCACTCTGGGAGGCCGAGGCGGGTGGATTGCTCGAGGTCAGGAGTTCGAGACCAGCCTGAGCGAGACCCCCCGTCTCTGCTAAAAATAGAAATAAATTATCTGGACAACTAAAAGTATATATAGAAAAAATTAGCTGGGCATGGTGGCCCATGCCTGTGGTCCCAGCTACTCGGGAGGCTGAGGCAGTAGGATCGCTTAAGCCCAGGAGTTTGAGGTTGCTGTGAGCCAGGCTGATGCCATGGCGCTCACTCTAGCCCGGGCAACAAAGTGGGACTCTGTCTCAAAAAAAAAAAAAAAAAAATTTCATGAGGAAGGGAAGACTAGGGGGAAAATGTCTACAGGCTCCTTAGGGGAATAATAATGAAAAAAGTTTGAGAAATGCTACTCTGTGATAATTTCTTCTAGATGGCCATAATTTAAAACTCCTCACATTCAGTTCAAAGATTTTCACATCTAACAGTGGATCTGGTACAACCACTCATGGGCTCACGCTAGTTGGTTGTTTGGTTGCGTAGCTTACAAAAACCCATGTTACCAAAATATGTTCTCAAGTAGAAAGAAAACAATGTGCCCATGGCAGCTGGAGTTCTTTAGTACTTCCATAGGTGTGGGTCTATATGAAACTGACATATGAGTGAGAGAGAGAGAGAAAGAGACAGACAGACAGACACAGGGGACTATGAAAACCTAGAAGACTCAGCTGAATTGATGATGGGTCTCCCAATGTGATAGTCACATGGAAATTCACTTGGTAAAGATATTAATATGAATCTACCAACACTTTGGCAGATTGTAGAGAAAGATACAAATGAGGCAAGTCATTAGAGACCATGGCTTCTTTGCCCTGGAAAAAATAACAAGCCCGAATATTTACTGCACTCCGTAACATTAGCAAGATGTACCAGTCAAAATTAATCCATCACAGCTGCTAGATAGCAAATAATTAGCATGTCTCATTAATTACATTATTCATCTTCTCAGCTGGAAGAAAGACTTGATAATATTTGCTACGTGACTGTGTGCATTTAATTTGAATTGTTATCAGAAAATGCTCAAAGATTCTTAAAACATTAGATGGCAAAAGACACTGGCCTTGGCTTATTGATACAGTATGTACTCATTTCTTTCTAAATAACTAGCGTTTCCAGGAAATATTAAGTACTAAAGTAGATACTATCTACATAGATGTGTTTACTGACATAAACTTATCCTGAAAATTGGTCCTTCAAATGCCTCGACATGGTGTGGGTGTGATATGGGAGAGAAGTCTTTGTCCATAATATAATGAAGAACATAGTAATCTGAGTTTTTAGGAGGTCATTTTGGTTTTTCTCCACAACTCCAGGTGTAGATGAACATCTGAAGCTATTAATTAAAACAATGCAAACTAATAGGTTTACACTTGTTTCAATTTTCAGACCAGTGATTGTGTTTCCTACCACTCAGATTTCAGTATTGAGTGGTCACACTCTCTAGGCAGTTGTGGTTCTGCATTTACAGAAAATAGAATGGAAGCAATAGAAACAAAAACGTGTGTCTGTGAACATTTATTAAATACCATAATAGTCTGGTCAGCTTGTTAGATACTTTACATACGTCATTAGGAATAATATAACCCTCGTAGTGACTGTGCGAAGGAACTTTTATCCACTCATGAGACTCTTCCCTGGCTCTTCCTCCACAGCAGCCCCGCTTCACTGCGTCCTCCACATGCCTTTCTTCTTCAAGTGATGAGGAAATGGGGAGGCTCGCAGACACTAATTTTCCTAAGCTTGGTAAAGTTAAAAAAGTGGAAGATCCTACCTGTAAGTGAGATCATGCAATATTCTTTCTCTGTGTCTGGATTATTCACTTAGCATATGTGGAATCTACAAAAAGTAAGGTCAGATATATACAGAGCCAGAGAATGAAACAGTGGTTAGCAGAGGCAGGGGGAAGCAGAGAGGAAACAGAGAGCCTAATTCAAACCATACAAAGTGGCAGATATGTAGGATGAATAAGCCTAGAGATCATTAGTATAATATAAGGAGTATAGTCAATGAAACTGTATTAGGGACTTCTGTTAAATAAGTAGATTTTTAGCTGTTCTGATCATAAAAGAAGTAACTGTGAGGTGATGGATATGTTAATTTGCTTCACTACAGTAGCTGTTTTGCTATCTGCTTGTATGCCATTACATCATGTTATAAACTTCAATTATACATAGTAAAATTTATTCCTTAAAAAAGTGACAGAATACAGGAAAAGTCCAAATCTGGCTAACCCAAATCTATGCTGTTTCACAGGGTTGTCCTAAGATTGGAGAGCTAAGAATATTTTTTAATGTATATTTAGTTGGTCATTTTGCATACTTCTCTACAAAGTCCTTGTTCTTGGAGTCTTTGTTTTTGTATCTAATAGGGGTTTACAGAAAATAAACAAACAAGGATAATGCATTGGGGATGACAAGTGTTATGAAGAATAATAAGGTGTGGGGGGTAGAAAGAGGTGGCAGCAGCAACGTTGCTTTACACAGGGTGACTACAGAATGTCTCCCTAAGACACTTGAGCAAAGGGCTGGGCTGAGAGCACGCCAGGCACAGGGATTCGCCAGAGCAAATGCCCGGGGTAGAGGGCGAGGAGAACGGTGACCTCTAGGAGAGCAGGGAGGTCCCAGCGTCTGCGGCAGAGGGAAGGGGGCTGGGTTGTGGCTGGCGTTGGGACGCAGAGAGAGATGAGATGTAAGATTAGACAGCTGGTGGTGGCAGGTAGACCATGGTAAGGATTTGGGATTTTCTCTTTGAGTGAGATGGAAATTGCTGGAGAATTCTGAAGAGTGATATAGTCTGACACATTTTCCAGTGAACACTCTGACATGTGTGTGAGTGTGTGTGAGTGTGTGTGTGTGTGTGTGTGCGTGCGCACATCGTGTTGGGGACAGTGGTGGAAGCAGGGGTCGGGGGAAGGCGGGAAGTGGATGGCCGGCCAGGTGCCTGCTGCGATGGTACAGTCACAACACGACAGTGGCTTGGGGTGGGTCAAAGCTGTGAGGATGATGAGTAATAACAGCATGCAGGATCTATTTCAAAGGAAGAGATGACATGATGGACTCATTAGTTGCCTATGGGCTGGAAGAGAAAAAGCAGAGTTCAGAAAGATTCCAAGTTTCAGGACCTAAATCGTGGGTAGAGTAATGTTTTCTGAGATGAGGAAAACTGGGAAAGAATAGGTTTTGGAGAAGACAAAAAGTTCATTTTTGGGTAGGCGAGGTGGCTCACACCTGTAATCCTAGCGCTGTGGGAGGCTGAGGCCGGCAGATGGCTTGAGGTCAGGAGTTCAAGACCAGCCTGAGCAAAAGCAATACCCTGTCTCTACCAAAAATAGGAAAATTAGCCAGATGCAGTGGCACGTGCCTGTAGCCCCAGCTACTCGGGAGGCTGAGGCAGGAGGATCGCTTGAGCTCAGCAGTTTGAGGTTGCTGTGAGCTAGGCTGATGCCACGGCACTCACTCTAGCCCGGGCAACAGAGTCTCACTCTGTCTCAAAAAAAAAAAAAAAAAAAAGAGTGCTTGTAGTAATATACTTCCTTATAATTAGAGATCGTTTTTATTTATCTATTTTTCTAATGGCACAAACTTTATGCTTATGTTTTCAAGACAGCCATTTTAAAGTAGAGAAAACTCTCCTCTTGCAAATGAAAAGCTTTGACGACCTTTATAACTGCTGTAAATTTCAACACTTTTTTTTGAAACTCAAAAGCCAAGACTTTGTTCATTTGTTTTCTGTGCTATTTTTAAGTGCTTCCTTGAGCTACTGTTTGTGGCTGACAAAATAGAAACGCAAGAAAAAACTCTTGGTTAATATCTCATACTTTTATATTTTTGCTACAAATGCTACCTAGTTATGAGGGTCGCATCATCTGATTACAAAAATAATAGCAGGTAAGATGAAATACTAGGTGATATTTAAGGTGAGCCTAGAGGCAATGAGGAGTTACTGAAGGCCTCTGAGCTGTGTCGTATTTGGTAGGCTGTGTCGTGGAGGTAAGCCACCCTGGACAAGGTGTTTCCATCTTTCAGAAGAAAACTGCGGTAATCTAGGCAAAAATGAAGACCGCTCCATGAGACATTTGAGGCAGAATGGCTCAGTACTAACTGGTCAAAAGGGCCAAAGAAAAGGAAGGAATCTCAAGTGACTTCCAGAGTTCTGACGAAGATGACTGGGCAGCATCATTTATTTAGCAAATTTTTATACATTAAGTGTGTTTTAAACTATTTTTCAGACTCTCTGATGGGTTCTGAGCATACACAGGTAACTGAGAGTTTAATGGAAGAGACAGGTACGTGAGCACAATTATATCACCGTTGGGAAGTGATGCCATGCGTTCCAATAAGGAACACAGGCAGGAAATACAGCAGAGATGGGAAGAGGGGGGGAAATGATGTATCGAGCTTTAGACATGAAAACGTTAAGAGAGCTCTAAGACTGCGAGTGGGAATTGGGGGTTACTGAAGAGCAGTGAGGCTGGAGGAACAAAAACTAACTTTGAAATCAGAGACCTGGACTTGAACTGCTGCCTGGCTCCATCCTTTGTTAGGGTTGTGACTTCAGGGAAGTAACGGTTATATCCAGGGAAGTCACATTTCTGAAGCATGAGATTTGGACCATGCATCCTACAGAGTTGCTGAGGATGAGTGAGGGTGACATATTACATATGTTAGCACAAGAACTGGCAACAGGGTGCGGTGTAAATGGCGGTCTGACAGGTGGTGGTATCGCACAGATAAGGTGTGGAGCTCAGGTGAGAGAGCTAGGCTGGGGGAACGCAGATGCTTGATGATGCTTCAGCTAGCAAGAGAATACTCTAGACAAGTCTAGCAAACAAGATAGGTCTGATGATTTCTGAATATCTTCCAGTTATCTGAATGGTTATTCATTTCAGTGTTATCTGAATGGCTTCCCTGCCTTTGGGTGGTGACAGTAATCTCTTTTAAAATTAAGCCTTTATGATGTTTTTTCTTAGAATGCACATATCAGTACTTTGCATATTGCATAGAAAGAATTTGCTAACTTGTACATCTTTAGAATGATGACTACAGCCATCGTCATGATATCATTTGAATGGTCACAATAGCTGTTTTGAGATTTATCAAGAAAATTAATCATTAATCATACAAGTGTCCCCTCAATGTCAGAGGTTGACCTCTGTGCATGTGACTAAAAAATAAAAAAGGAGCACTTAAAGCAAAATCTCATTTCATTTATGGCAAAGGATAAAGGATTTTGGAGGCAGACTTAGTTTTAGTCTTGGTTTGGTTTCTTAGTTACTTGAGTGAGTTGGGACAAGTTTTTAATCTCTCTGAACCTCAGGTTTTTCAAGGTTAAAATTTAGCTAATAACTTCTTTATACATTTATTCTGAGGCTTAAAGGAGATAAGAAAAGCAAAATGACTATCTACATGCCTGGAACCTAGTAGCTTCCAAGTTTTTTCTTGGAAATGGAACCTCAATCTTTTTCTCTCTCTCTTCTCAAAAAATAAGGATTTATGACACTTTTCACCAAATCTTAGAGCTAATAATAAAATTCATTTGTAGCAACTCTAGATAGAAACTGCCAAACTGAGACATAAAAACTGAGCTAGCACGCACACTCCAATTTTAGATTTCATTGCTGGGGATGTAACTTATGTATGAGTCACCAAGGGGCTGGGTGCCATTAGGCAGCATCACAGCATGTAACAGACTATATTTACCTTAGCTGTCTTTTATTATTCTTCTCACTAGCAGAGAGAAAGAACGGCGAGAAAGAACTCGGTTATAAGTGCTGCCAGAGAAACTCTTCCAAATGTCTAATAATATAGCAAAACGTATTATTAATTAGAAGTAGCAAGATGAGCTGTAATCCTGTCAAGAAGCTAAATTATACAGTAGATTTTCCCATCTCTTTCTGTACACCATTCCTTTTAAAGTATAAATTTTAAACTAAGCATGTGTATAGATCTTACATATTCGTTTCTTGTATTGAAAAGTTTTCTGCTTCTTGGGTCTTGTTACTTGCCTCCTCTATACATCAGGGACAAAAATGCATTTCTAGTAGGATTGTTCTGAGTCTCAAGTAAAACAACGTATATCAATATTCCTCATGGGCTATGAAGACTTCATTGAAGGCATTCTGAAGATGCTGCTGGTCAAGTCCTTTTTTGTAAACATACTTGTTTGTACTTAGATAAATTATCGAAGCCCTAAGTGGCCAGTTCTTCAGTTTTAAGCAAGATTGCAGAGCAAGGCAACAGTGGTAGGTGCCGGATGCTGGGGGTGTCGTCTTCAGACACTGGCAAATGCTGCTGCATGTGCTGCTGGCAGATAAAACCGCTTCAGATGAGGAAGATGCTGCTTGATAAAATTACAGTGCTCTCATGATTTCCTGCTTTATTTTCTCTAAATTCTTTGACCATATGTTCCAGAGCCTTTCAGTATTTTCTTGCTTTTGGTGTTTCTTTTCTTTTCTTTTCTTTTTTTAATTTCAGCATATTATGGAGGTACAAATGTTTAGGTTACGTATATTGCCTTTGCCCCACCTGAGTCAGAGCTTCAAGTGTCTCCATGCCCCAGACAGTGCGCACTGCACCCATTTGGTGTGTATATGCCTATCCCCTCCGCCCCCTCCTACCATCCCACGCCCGATGAATATTACTACTATATGTGCACATAAGAGTTGATCAGTTAGTACCAATTTGATGGTGAGTATATGTGGTGCTTGCTTTTCCATTCTTGTGATACTTCTAATGATATTTCTTGCTCTTTGCCCATAGCTGTTCCTCCTCATACTGAAGTTGGTACTGATTGGCCATGGCCCTGACCCTGGCCTTGGATCTCCTCTGCTCACTTTCATCTAAGACAACAGTGATGTGCTGGGATGCGGTGTGGTGAGGACCATGGCCTCCAACCTCCTGACAGCCTGGTCGTTTGGCTTCTCTACCTTCCTCTCCCCTCTTTTCAATAAATATCAATATGTACTGAGTACCCAATGTGTGTTCTTCAATTCCTAGCTTAAGCAACATATTTGCTAGCTAAAGAGAAAATATTTCATCTTAGTACTGGACCTTGGGCATCATTACATCGGTTGCTGGTACTTATTCTTTCTAGTGGAAACCTAAGCAACAATGATGTTTTTATTTTTGTTATTTTTTTAATTTCAGCTTATTATGGGGGTACAAAAGTTCAGGTTATGTATATTGCCCATGCCCCCCCATCCTCCCAAGTCAGAGCTTCAAGCGTGTCCATTCCCCAGACAGTGCGCATCGCACTCATCACGTAGGTACACACCCATCCCCTCCCCCCACTCCCCACATCTGTCCGACACCCGATTGGTGTTATTCCCAAATGTGCACTTAGGTGATGATCAGGGAAACCAATTTGCTGGTGAGTACATGTGGTGCTTATTTTTCCATTCTTGGGACACTTCACTTAATAGAATGGGTTCCAACTCTCTCCAGGAGAACAAAAGAGATTCTATATCACCGTTATTTCTTATAGCTGAGTAATACTTCATGGTATACATATACCACATTTTACTAATCCACTCATGTATTGATGGGCATTTGGGTTGTTTCCACATCTTTGCAATTGTGAATTGTGCTGCTATAAACATTCGGGTGCACGTGTCTTTTTTATAGAATTTAAAACTAAAAAAATTTTTTTCCCATTTATTTTTTATTTGTATATATTCATGGGGTACTAGTACAATTTTGATACATTGATATATTGCATTGTGGTGAAGTCAAGGTCAATGATGTTTTAAACCAATTTGTCTGAGTTTATTAGCAGCCAGTAACTAGAGACAGTTATAATAGCAAACATCCATATTAAGTCAGTCTGTATAGATAATGGCATTCTCAATCTTAATACATATTTATATATTAATACATTAGATCATTGTACATTTATCTTCCATTTAGCTTGTTTGTGAGAGGCAGTACTTAATGATGATTAGAATTAGAAAAATCTTGGTTCTAGCTGGGAAACACTGAAATGTTATTTATTCAAGTCCAGTTTTCAATTGGGTTGTTATTTTTTTGCTGTTGAGTTGTAGGAGTTACTTATATTTTGGAAATTAACCCCTAATGAGATATCTGGTCTGTAAATATTTTATCTCATTCTATAGGTTACTTTTCACTCTGTTGATTATTTTCTTTGCTCTGCAGAGTTTTTAGTTTGATGTGGCACCACTTGTCTGCTTTGGCTTTTGTTGTCTGTGCTTTTAGTGTCATATCCATGAAATCATTGTTGGGACCAATGTCATGAAGCTTTTCTCCTATGTTTTTTTCTTGGGGTTTTACCATTTTAAATTTTATGTTTAAATCTTCAATCCATTTCAAGTTTATTTTTCTGTATGGCATAAGATTAGGGTCTAATTTCATTCATTTGCATGTAGATATTCAGTTTTCTGAACATCATTTCTTGACGAGACCATCCTTTCCCTATTGTGTATTCTTGGCACCTTTGTTAAAGATCAGTGGACTACATCTGTGTAGATTTATTTCTGGACTCTCTATTATGATTTGTTGGTCTATATGTCTGTCATTATACCAGTACCATACTCCAAAGAAGACATAAAAATGAGCAACGGGTAGATTAAAAGAACATGTGTTCAGTGCTACTATCATCAGGGAAATGCAAATGAAAACCACAATGAGAATTCACTTCATACTTGTTAGGATGGCTAGTGTGTACGTAGATAAGGCAAGTGTCAGCAAGGATATGAAGAAATTGGAAAACTTGTACATTTGTATTGTTGGTAGAAACGCAAAATGGTGCAGCTGCTATGGAAAACAGTATGGAGATTCCTTAAAAATTAAAAAAACAGAACTATCATATGATCCATCCATCCCACTTCTGGGTATTTATTGAAAAGAATTGAAATCAGGATCTCAAAGTGGTATTAGCACTCCCATATTCATTGCAGTACTAGTCACAATAGCCAAGATGTGAGAACAACTTAAATGTCTATCAATCAATGAATGGATAAAGAAAATGTAGTATATATGTACAATAAGATATTATTCAGCCTTAAAAAAAGAAGAAAGTCCTGCAATATGTGACAATAATAATGAATCTTGAGGACATTATGCTAAGTGAAATAAGCCAGTCACAGAAGGACAAATATTGCATGATTCTACTTATATGAGATATCTAAAATAGCCAAACGCATAGAAGCAGAGAATAGCATGGCAGTTTGCAAGGACTGGGGAGAATGGCAATGAATGGGGCATTGCTAGTTAACAGGTATAAAGTTTTAATTATGCAAGATGAACAAGTGCTAGAGATCTGCTGTATAACATTGTACATATAGTTAACAATACCGTATTATACACTTAAAAACCTAAGAGGGTAATACTCGTGTTAAGTGTTCTTAACACACACACACACACACACACACACACACACGTTATTTAACTTCTCAAAGCCTGAAATTCCTCATCCTCAATCAGTGCTGCCAGAAGGGGAGGAGGACGTGAGCTGCACAGAGAGGATCCCTTGACTTCTTTTTCCAGCATGTCCTCAATTGCATCTGCCGCTCTCTACCATTTTATTTTGTTTTTCTTTTCCTTATAGCACTTATCATAATCTGATGTGATTTTCTTTATTTGATTACTTTTTAATTACTTAAAGGCAACATAAGCTTCATGAAGGCAGACATATTTTCTGCTTGGTTTGTTGGTGAGTCCCCATCTCTGATAATCCCTGTTGACGTACAGTAGATGCTCAATTATTATGTGTTGAATGAATGATAATATACCAAACATGAAGCACAATACCGTCTATGTAGTAAGACACAATAAATGATCATGATCATAACATAAATATCATGATGAGCTCACAATGAGAATTTAAGAATCATTAATATGTTATTTTGTTTCCTAAGACTTGGTTGGGTCCTCTGGGTTTCTCCTCTCTGCCCAGCACAGTTTCCCTGTAAGATCTCACCTGGTCAGTGCCTTGGTCACACCTACAGTCCCCAGATCTAAATTTCTGGCTTCTGCCTCCCTCTGGAGTCCCACTGTGGCATGTTGGCACTTCACACCCCACACACCCTCTGAATCCTGCTCCTCCCGCTCGGTTCTTTTTCTCAGCTTATGGCATCTGTACTTACCCTGCTGCTTAAATTAGAAACTTTGGATCGGCCTTGCTCTCTCCCTCATTGCCCATGTCTGATCAGACAACTTCTCCCTCAGAACGTCCCTCTACTTCTCCTCTGCCCAGCTCACACTATCACTGCCTCACATTCGGGCTTTTATGGTAACTAGTAATATGGTTACATTTGATTGGACACAGTACCAGGACTTTGTATGTACTTTACACATACAGAAGCCCATGAGGTAGATGTTATTAACACTATTGTTATTTCACACATGAAAAAAAAAACAAGGTTCGGTGAGATCAAGCAGTTTTCTTAAGTTCTCACAGCTGCTAAGTGTTGGAGTCAGGATTTGAACTTAGATCTGTCTGATTACAGAGATTCCACCCTGTTTGAAATCTTCCTGATTGTTACAGGATTCTCCCTTCTCCAGCCCTTGCTGCAATTCACACAGCCTTCTCCTTTCCTCTGAGTGATCTCTCAGTTATTCTCCAAGACTTGCCTTACATTTCACCTCTTCCCCTCTCTCCAAATTCCACCAGGTAGGCATAGATACTTCTGCTGGGATTCCACAGCAGTCTTTACACACATATACCTTGGCCATTATTATTTTGTATTTTAATTATTAGCTCACATGCCCTTGAGAGCAGAAACCTCATCTGCTCAATGTTTGTATGTAAAATGTCTATACTCAGTAGGAGTGGGGTAGATTTTTATTAAAGGAGTGCTTCTATGAATACTATTTATTGAGGGATTTAATACTTGCTCTTTTATTTTCATAAGAATGTTATTTATTTTTTTCTGCCAAAATAAATAATTGTCAACTTAGAATTCCTGATTTTTACACTAAGGTTTTTTACCCTTTGGTTTTCTATAAACAACATAGAGAGATTTGTATAAGAAATCCCTTCCCATTAGCTCCCCAAATTCCTGTGTGGTACCTGGTGACCTCGAGCTTCCCTGAAATCTTTGTTCTCTCAGCCTGGACATTTTCCTGTGCTACCCTGTATTCTTGCATTCCATTTTTTCAGGTTTTGCTTTCTGCTAGGCAACAGCTAAAATGTTAGCACTGGTGTTTCACTTCTCATTTACAAGGTGAATGTAGATGTCATTTTTCACCTGGGACCAGTTGTGGAAATTTCAGGTCCTAGATGAAGGGAAGACACTTTTGGGCAGTGGGGTCTGACCATTTTCTTCAAATTGCAACCATTTATGTCTTTGAAGAAAGCTTTATATATCACTCCTCTGTAGTCATTCTCCAAAATTGGTAAAAGTCCTTTGCAGTTGATGAAACTATGGTGTGACTGATGGATTATAAACAGGGAAGTGCTCCTCGCTGCCAAGATGCTTGGATTCTGATTTGAACAAATCTCTATCACTATCCTCCTTTGGCAAAGACAAAACTTTATTTTACACAGACAATGAAGGCTTATCTCACACATCTCCAGAGTTTGAAAATGTATATCTAAAAATAGAAAAATATTATAAATATATTCATTCTGATCTCAGATGTCTAAGAATATGTTTTTAACTTATAAGCCTCAAAGTACAAAGAATAAAACAAATATGTCAAAAATGTGTTAATATGAATATGTCCGTGTGGTCATTAATAACTATCAACTTTTGATAGTTTTATCAATTTTAAGAATGAGAAAAAATGAACAGTATTTAGATTATTAAGTTAAAATGATCTGAAACTGTCTTAACTTTCAGCAAAATGAAACACATATTTCCCACATAGAATTCTTGGAACGATAACACTTAAGAATCAGCACAGATAGAATTTGTTTAAATTCTCTGTTCCTAAGTGAAATACTTCAAAAGAACTCCCTCCACTAGTGTTAAGTGCAAAATAATAGTTCATTATCTACCTCCTCTTGAAAACTTCAACTTGTGTAGAAATTACCCATCAAACTGAGTCCAGGCGAGTTGCGGGAGGAAAGTGAGGAGCGCGTCACCAACGGGATGCACTAAAACACGCACGTCACGTGGCTCGGTCATGTGATCCCCGCATTTTATGCACCGGGCAGCCGGAGCCTGCCGCTGCTAAGGGTTCGAGAACATCCGGGGAACGAACCAACCAACGGGCTTTAATCCAATGTCCTGGTGCCTCGGTCCGAAGCTTTCTGCTTCCTGACACCGCGTGGCGCACTGTTGGCGCAACACGACGTGGAGGTGAGAGCGCCGGGCGGAGAGATGCTATTTAGGAGGTAAAATCAGAGCATAAGCAAAACTGAAAACTCCATGGACCCACTCTGGAGTCCAAATGCCCATCCATTCAAGGGCAGAAATAACTAATAAAGACCGCTAATTATTCTGATTTCCGTTTATTAGCTATGTCAGCACTGGGCTGACTTAGCGTAGTTAGAACGAGAAGGGCCCAAGCTGTTCTGAAGCTGCTCGGAGTATGTGTCTTATGGCCACGGATGTGTAGCATTTCCTACGAGCCTGTAAACACACTCATTCACTGACAGAGTGAGACCAGGAGAATTTGAAACATATGGAAACATTTTTTTTCTAGCTTATCGTGGCTGGGAACCATCATCAAGTTCAGATATCTGAGACTTCAAGCTGTATTCTTAAACTGGTATTTTTAAGAGAAAATAAATAGATCCAGTGGCTTAGATAACATTGGACTCTTGTGGTAACACCTTCCTTAATTAATTGCAGTCCTCTTTAATCAAGCAGATACTTTTTAAAGGAAAATATTCTTTTGCACTGCTACTTCTCTTTCTCAGCAATGGACCCCCTAAATATTTATTCTGTGTTATAATAATCCTTTTGATTCTTAATGAGAATTCTAGTTAATATTAATTTTCATATGATGTAACATAGATTTACAGGCATTTCAAATTAGTGATGCCATTTCAGTCAAATCTGAGGCCCAAGAGACATTCTTCATAGTAATACTAAATATCTGGAACAAAATTTTCCTATATTTAATTCTTTGGAAAAATAATATAAGATATTTTAGATACTCTATTTTTCATCAAAAGCATAGAATATTTATCCATTCGTATAGAACATTTATCCTGTGCTATGTGCCTAACAAAGCAAGTGAAACAGACATGAGTTCTTTCTTCTGGGATGTTCTGACAAATGCTAAGGTAGCTGCTGTGACAGGGAAGCCAAAAGCAATTTTTCTGCATTTAAAAATGTTAAATAGAAGTTAATTAAATATCTACAAACTCAGTCTTTAGAATTTATATTGAAAGAAAATTTGGGAGACACATTTAGTCACACAGTCATTCAACTCGTCTTCCTGACTTTCAGAAAGGGGACCAAAGACGTTTTTGGTCAGAAGGGGAATCACTAATTATTAAAAAAGTCAAGAGAAAATTTGATGTACGTGTTAATAATGAAAACAACTAGAATTATCACTGTTTTATTGATGGCATGACTGAATATTGCTTTATAGCCTGCTCTTCCTTAAACCAGCCAACCACATGCATACACTTATAAATTTTCCTGTCCCTAGTTGACTTGAATCGTCACACTCTCTCTTGTATCATCAGTATTTAGTAGAACTGCATTTTTGTTTGTCTAGTCTTTTTATGCAATGGGTAGAGGGTTTGCTCAATTGTTCAAATTCAGGCCATCATACTCTAGTAGGTGTCAGTTCTGAAATCTTATATTTTCTGTGCAAACTAGGAATTGCTTTTTAAAGGTTGACAGTACTAAGTTATAGTGTAAAGGAGATCTGACACCAGATTTATTCATTTCTCATTGGTGATTGACTAATGGGTTAATTTATTTACTCATTCTCTATTGGTTCAAGTGTAATATGTTTCAAGTCCTCTGCCTAGCAGTGAGGATATAACGTAGAATAAGATACAGCTCTAGCCTCAAGAAATTTATATTCTTCTGTTACCTTCTGATCTCCACAAAAATGAACAATATTACCCATTGATCCAAAAGATCTTAATGATACTCCACTTGCCCTCATCCAGTGTAAATCATGCAATTTCTATTACTTTGTACATATTATCACCCAAATTTAAATACAATATATACTGTGAAGAATATTAATATTTTATTCTCCTGAAATTTCTATGTCTTATAATGACAGAAAAGATAATCTGTGAGGGCTTTTTAAAAACAGCTTTACTGAGCTATCATTGACATATAAAATTGTATATATTTAAGATATACAACTTTTGATATAGGTATACATTGTGAAATGATCACCACAATCCAGTTAATTAACACATCTATCACTCTACATAGCTACCATTTGTGTGTGTGTGTGTTGAGATTTCAGATCTATCCTCTTAGCAAATTTCAAGTATACAAGGATATAACTGCTGTCATCACGCTGTGCAGTTGATCTCAGAACCTGTTCACACTGAGTCACTGAAACTTTGTACCCTTTGACCAGTATCTCCCCGTTTCTCCTTCCCTCCAGCCCCTGGCAGCTGCTGTCCCACTCTCTCAGCTTCCATCAGCTTGGCTGTTTGAGATTCCACAGACAGTGAGATCGTGCAGTGTTTCTCCGTGTTTAGCTTCTTTGGCTCAGCATAGCGTCTTCCATCTCCACCCATGTTGGCACAAATGGCAACATTTTCTTCTTCTTTAAGGCTGAATAATATTCCATTGTATATATAATATTTTCTTTACCCAGTTACCTGTTGAAGGACATAGAGGTTGTTTCCATACCTTGGCTATTACGATATGGAGGTTATGGAAGATAAGGAAACAACCTAACTAATGCTGTAGTGAAGACAGGAGTGTAGACATCTCTTTCAGAGCCTGTTTTCGCAAATTTGCGTGTCATCCTTGCACAGGGGCCATGCTAATCTTCTCTGTATCGTTCCAATTTTAGTATATGTGCTGCCGAAGCAAGCACTCAGAGCCTGTTTTCAATCCCTTTGGGTAAATATCCAGACGTGGGATTGCTGGATCATGTGGTGGTTCTATTTTTAATTTTTTGTGAAATCTCCATAGTGTTTTCTACAATCTGTGCAGGCTTTTCTTGGAGCTGGAACATAGGTTTCAGCAGTGAGTGGTGTGGGGAGACCTGGTTATGGGAGCCAGTAGGGGGTCAGAGATTGTTCATGATTTATAAACATCTGAGCACTGTGATCTTGGAAGAGTGCTTCTGTGGCAAAGTCCAGCATTTATGATATATCATACTGTTAAATATATAAAATCAGAGGCCAAGCAAGAGAATGTTACCCCAAACCCTTCAGATATTGAAGAACTTGGCAATTTAAAATTACTAAAGTACTAATGGTAATAAGAATTTCGAAGTTGGAAAGGAAGCAAGGTATTGGTGAAATCCTGTCTCTAAAAAAACAAATAAATAACTATATAAAAGATGAAGCGTCAGTGAGGTAACATCAAATGAATGTGTTAAATTTCCTACATTTTCCATGAAAACTATGAAAAGTAAAAATATTGTATATTCTCACTGTTATAATATACCAACTTTAGTCATTTAGAAATTTGCACTGGAAAAATATGTTTATTGTGTCTTTCAAAAAACCATATATTTGTAAATTTTTAGTTTATATTTGAATTTATTAATTATCAAGACCATGATGAATTCACATTGTAAGGAAAAAAATCTCCAAATATAGGTACCAAATTTTATACCCTCATAGCTATGTAAGTACAAGAATAAATGACGAAATTCTTTTTTTTTTTTTTTTTTGAGACAGAGTCTCGCTGTGTTGCCCGGGCTAGAGTGAGTGCCGTGGCGTCAGCCGAGCTCACAGCAACCTCAAACTCCTGGGCTTAAGTGATCCTCCTGCCTCAGCCTCCCGAGTAGCTGGGACTACAGGCATGCACCACCCTGTCTGGCTAATTTTTTCTATATGTATATATATATATTTTTTTTTTTTAGTTGGCCAGATAATTTCTTTCTATTTTTAGTAGAGACGGGGTCTCGCTCTTGCTGAGGCTGGTCTCGAACTCCTGACCTCGAGCGATCCACCCGCCTCGGCCTCCCAGAGTGCTAGAATTACAGGCATGAGTCACCGTGCCGGGCCCATATATTTTCAATAGCTTAGAATCATCAGAAACTTTTCATACGTAGAAGAAAAAGTGATATGGTTCAGTTATGAACATAATAGTAGGAAAATTTTACAGATAAAATATCTCTCAAGAACATATTTTTTGATATTGCTCATGACATAATGCAATTGATTGTACTATGAGTAGCACATTTGTCTATCAATTCAAATTATTATTTACTTATTTTTAGTACTATCTAGAGAAATAATTCGAATTATTAAGAGTACTCTATCCATAGAATATATTCATGCTACAGACACAATTCATATAGCTACAATTTTTAAAGAACTAATCTGTACATTATGATTGTAAAATTGTATTAATAAGAAAACATCTGTTAGTTGAGTACCACAGTAAAAACTTTATAATGTTTGTGTCACAAAGAAAGACCTACCTTTTCCTTATGTATTAACAAAACTACATAAGTATACTGTAAATGGTTTTATTCATTAAGAATTCTAGAGTCTATTCTTTTTGAGATCTGTTTCTAGTTGGAATCTGGAAATCAATTTATAGTTTTATTTCGGCTTCATTCCTACCTTGTTTCTGATTTTATGTTTTTCTAAATTAAAAGGTCAAACCCAGTACTTTCAATATATCATTTTCAATTTAAACTTTTGAGTGGTAGTCAGGAACTGTTGCTGGACTGAATAGTTTTCAGAAGTTTCTGGTACATTTCTGACTTTAGAAATCGGGGATAGGAATCCCTTTCCATGTGCATATACACTATTTTTTGAGCCTCTTCAAAACATGTTTGAGTGGGTTCTTGAATGTTCCTGATGATAGTTTCTCTTGTCGAACTGTCAATGTTAATCTGAAAAGTGAAATTACACATAAAGCATCAGTAAGCATGATTGAAGATAGACACCCATAATGAAAAGGTTTACTTTATTCCCCCCTCTCCTTTTCAGTGGAATAGGGTAATTTGTTTGCAGTTTCCTAGGTATCTAAAAAGACTTATAAGAGATAAACTTTTTGCTTTTTTAAAAGTAATTATCTACCTCCACATCCTGTGGTGGGGGGAAAAACATGACCGGGGAAGTCTCAGAAACAATTGCTCACTTAGGAGAGTGCAAGTGGTTTGTTAGCGGCAGTCTGCAAACCAGGAAGTTTATGAGATAGAGATCTCTTTTTAAGGAAAAGGGAAGTTGGTGATTTTAAAATGCATCTGCCTTAGTGGTCACAAATGTTGATTTAACTGAATATGCTCTGAAATGGGAAAAAAGTGAGGAGAAGTAGAGAAATAGAGGGGAGAAGTGGTTATTTCAATAAACCAAGTATTTTCCAGGCAAGAGTTCTGGGGAATAAGTCAATAGAGTAAGACTGTCCTGAGTGATAGACTCCTCTATCTTCATCTCCTTACAGTGAACTTTCACTTCTCTGTCTCTCTCCACTAGGAGGAGACTCAGTGTATCTGTTTCACTCGTGACTATTTTCTTCAGGCAGTTGTGAACGACTGGCAGTAACATCAGTGTGGATGTCTGCTGGGTCTGCTGGTTTGAAACCAAGGTGAGCTCCCTGCTGGTGCAGTGGCACGGACCTTGTCCAACACCACCGGGGACTTCCATGTGCCTATTTATGGCATTTGTGGTTTCTACTGGTAAGGCCAGTTCTTCTTCCAAGGACTCCCTTTTTCTTTTTGACTTTTCTGGAAATTAAGATAATTTAATTTAGGGAGAAACTTTAGAGCCAGACAGGCCTAACTTCGAATCCTGACTTTACCACTTAGTGGCTGTGTGACACTGGGCAAGTTCTCAGACTCTCGGGTCTCTTATCTATAAAATAACGTTAGCAGTACTGAATTCATAGCATGTTAGCAGATACTGATGGAAAGTGTCCGGCATTTATGATGCTTGACAGATATTAGCGCCCTCCCAGGGCTGCCCTGAGTCCCATTTCCCACTGCTGTCTGGTAGTTACCTCTCTAGGGGACTGTGGCTGGATGTAAATCTTATAAAGCTTCTTTGCCCTAGAAATTCTGCTCCACCGTGAGGCAATTTTCTTATAGGTTTCACATGCCATCCAGAATTTGATATTCTCATCACTGTGCTCCATTTTTAAATATGCTGCATAGACTACTGGACCATCTAAAAGTAGTGGAGAAATCAGTTTATTTTCATAGGTCAAAATTATCAAACAATCTGAACAACATTTAATGCAGTTTAAAACAAAATTCTCAAATTATTTAACAAGCAAATATTTGATATCTATATGTATATCAATATCTATGTCTTTCACACACTTGGGTCTATACATTTGAAGCATGTTTTGACAATACCAATCATTGGTGAGGTCGTCCCTTTATTCTGAGTCACTCAGAGTAAAATGCCCCCCAGTGTGAACGGGTCTAGGACAAATAGGACAAGAGACATCACAAAGACCCGGAAAAAGGACGTAAGCTGGGCAGGTGGACAGAGCTCTATTATGAATCTGACATGAAAAAATCTAAGACCTTACACCAAACTGGAAGGTAAGAGCAGGGTTTAGAATTTAAACATGCAGGTCAAGGTTGGAAGAAAAATACCCAAGCTACATGGGAGTGATTCTCTGATCAGGTTGTATAGCCTAAAGTGTTTCTCATGATCCAGTCAGAGCAAAACACAGATAGATGAAAAATTCAACTTGATATTCATGGTTTATGGTTCAAACCAGAAATAAGGGACCAGGCAAGGAGTGGAAATCAGATGGGATGTTGGAAAGTATCTCAGAATCTGGTAGAGGGCATCATAACCATCAAATGATACTTGCTGCTGGAGACACTCATCCTCCGCGCTGGTGTTAAATTGCCATTTGGAGAGGATGCATGTGGGAGGCACTTTTCCAACTGAGGCACCATTTGTAGGTGCTAGTGTTTGAAGGAGGGTGTTAAGTAAGCTCTCACAAAGTTAGCACTTTCATCAGAATCTTTGGGAGTATCAAGTATTCTCAAGGTTCAAGATATTAATCTTCTGCTGTCTAGAAAGTCTCTTGACCTATCTGAGGAATTGAATTGCTAAATGATAAAATGACAATATAACTTTTGATTGATGTTAACAGAAATGTGTGTGTAGGCTCACTAAACATAAGACTGTTGAGAGACTGACTGTTAGCATAGGATTTTTAAATTTTATTTTTTACAAAAAGTTGTACATAATTTAAATGTATACAACTTGATGAGTTTGGAGATGAGATTTCACCCATGAAACCATCACCAGAATCAATGCCATAAACATATTCATCATCAAGCATAGGATTTTGATTAACAATATCTTGGTCAGTGTCATTAACTATTATGAGAAATAATGGTAATGAGATGAAATGGAAATTATAAGTAAAATTATATTTTCCTGGATCTTGACACAAGAGATTATGTCGAGTTTTCCAGTACTAGAAATCCAGCCTCTTTGATTTTTTGGCTTCTACTGGCTTTGTCAGCAGTGATACAGGAATAAGATAACAAAGTATTTTGTATTCAGGAAAAAGAACTCAAATAGAGGTAGATGCCTTCTAAGGAGGCATTAGGATTGGGGAAAGCTGGCAATCCGCCATAAGTATGGCATCCTAGGAATACACAAGGTTAGAGCATGGATTACTATTACCATGCAAGCAAGTATGAGTGGGAGATGGTTCAACAGGAACATCACCTGAGTTGAGAGGACATATGAGTTTCAGGTAGAGCATGTGTAGAAATGTAATACAGGAAATGACATAGAGTAGATATTCTTATCCAGTGGGGGAATATGCTTTCGATATTATTGTTTAGATTTCAAATAAGAAGTTTGCTTTCACATGACAGTGACTTTAAAATGTGCCTTGTCTCATCATGGGCACAGAAAGCTGGGAGCAGAGAACACAGATGCAGCCATTGGTACTTCTATTAAATAGTTAAATGGTGGGCAAACCAGAAAACAAAACAAAAAGTCATTTGTGGTTTAAGAAGTAAAGTTGGAAGCCAGTATTTTTCAGTGTGTACTGAAAGAAAGAGAGGTCTATTTTAAAAAATGAGCAACTTATATAGTTTGTACTTAGAAGAATTTGGACTGAGTGCCTCACCGGAAACAGACTAGAAGGACCATGAAATAAAGAAATGAGCAATGGAACAGGAAAAAGAATGAGATACCAGATAAAAATCTATGGATCATAGAGTGAGAGTCAGCCCCATGGGCTACTTGGGTGGGTTGAGAGGATGGGTGGGTAGGGGTAGGGAGATGATCTGGAAACCAATGTTAGATGTCAAGCTGGTATTCTAAATTTGTGTTTATATTTATCTTTAGCTTAGTTGTATAGTAAAATGTTTACAGATTCTCATGCTAGAACCCACCTATATGCCTATCTGGCTTCTCTAACTTCCCTCCTGATATAGTGGAAGAAGTATTTATGCTTTTTTTTGGGCTTGCCAAATGGTTCCAAAGTTCTTGACATACTCAAGTCCTTTGCTGATGAAGCTATTCACGCACTGTGCTCTCTCTCGGAATAGATTCTAAGTTATAATATTCTATATATGCATATAAAATATAGTATCCTTCAGATACCATGTGGTAGATTGTAGCATTGCTCCTCAGTTATTCCCTGACCTTTGTGTAGGAGGATTATATTTTCATGTCCCATTTATATCAGCATTGGCAGTTGGACTTGTGCTAGCCAATGCAATACATGCCAAGTGACGTGGACAGGTCTAAACACAAGGTTTAAGAACCATCATGTGGTTCCGCCATTGACCCCCTCCCCACCCCACCACGAGAAGAGCGTTTTCTAGAAAAGAGCTGTTCCTTTAGCTGGAAGGCCAGAATGAAGACATGGAACAGAGCTGGAGCCGACCCTAATTGTCGTGTATCATGAACAAGAAATGAACCTTTCTTACTACAAACCACTGGGATTTTAATGTCATCTGTTACAGTATCATAACTTAGCGGAAGCTAACCTGGACTACTTGAACCTGTCTGATATTTCTGATTCTGGTGTGTAGAATGAGTAGACTCATGTGACTGGTATTTTTATAGGATCTGTCTACATTAGGTTAATTTTTGTCTGAATGTGCTTCCAGTTACCCAAGCAAGCAGCTGAAAACACTTATGTGTGAAAGTATTCCAGGAATCTTAGTAATTATTAAAGTCAAAACTGAATTGCTCAGTTTAGAATTTCTATTGGCTCATACAACAAGTGAATTATGAGGCTTTTCCAAATCAGGTGAGGTAGCCCAAAGAAGACCGTTCTGCAGTTTTAAGTGATACCCATCCCTGAGCATTACACTCGAGAGACCATGACTCTGTTCGAGCAGAGTGAGTAACGATGAGCAACAGAATTGCTCCTTTAAGTCGGGAGGATGGAAGAAATAGGCTTGTGTCGTATATAGTGTATGCCTTTTCCTCGAAGACAGAGTGGTGCCTTTGGGACTTTCTAGCCTGTTCTCTTAAAACCAGTCACTAAAATTAGTATTTCTATGACACACAGGTGACACATGCCAGTGTTCTTGATGCAGAAGGAAAACGTGGGCTTCTCTTGGCTGAGTCAGAGCAGCGGCCAGCCTAGTCCAGAGTTAGGTTTCCTGTAAGGCAGCCAGGCTCACAGCACGCTTGAAATCCTAAAGGCAACCTGTGTCACAGCATCCATTACCACTTTTAAATCCATTTTATTTTTCAAGCTGTACCACCAGGGATGATAGATTCCATGATTCTAACAGAATCTGTGCCAACTTTTATAGTAAATCTTCTGTTTTATTAAAAATTTTCTGGTTTGGCGTCTATGATATTAATCATTTCTGATTTTTCTCCTACCTTCTCTTTGCTGTATTATTATAAACATAGCTTGAAGTGCTATTGTTTTTTTTTATTTCAGAGTTTTACAGGGGTACACACATTTTGGTTACATTATTTGCTTTTGTACAGTTTGAGTCTAAGTTATAAGTGCATCCTTCACCCAGTTAGTGTGAATTTACCCATCCCTTCCCCCCCACCTACTTGATTTTCCTTGAGTTTTACTTCTATATGTGCACATAAGCGTTGATCAATTTGTTCCAGTTTAGTATTGAGAACATATGGTGTTTGTTTTCCATTCTTGTGATAGTTCACTGAGAAGAATGATCTCGAGGGTTGTTTTTAATACAGAACAAAGTAATAACCACTGTTAACAATTTGGTATATTTTGTTTTATTCTTTCAAACCTTTGTTCATGTATAATTGCATGTCTAGCTAGCATTAATGTATCTACACAAACACAGATACACACTCAAATTTTTCTTATTGGGATTATAATATGAAAGCACTATTCACTATCACTCTTCTATACTTAATATCATGTAAACACTTTCCTCTTGTTACTTTCAATGACCGTATAATATTTCACTGAAGGCTAAGCCATAATATATTAGGTCATTAAATATGAAATGTCTGATTTCAATCAAAAGGGTAGTTTATTACTGTGGTCCCCAAGCCCCGGCTGTGGACCAGTGGGGACCAGGCTGCAGAGCTCCACTGTCTCTGCCCCTGTATGTGTGGAAAAATTGTCTTCCATGAAACTGGTCCCTGGTGCCAAAAAGGTTGGAGACCACTGTTTTATTATATCTCAAACAAGAAACAGTACAATTAACCAAAGTATGCACCTAAGCTATTGACAGCTTTGCCATCTTAATGGGAGCCTGTTTATGCAGCAGCCAAGAACCTTGGAGAGCGAGTGGCAATGAAATTGTGAAAGGAGTTTTCCACAGCTTGTTGAGAAGTGAATATATTTCCTTGCAAGAAGTCGTAGCCAGTTGGTGCAAGGTCAAATGAATACGATGGATGACAGTTTCTAAGTCTAGCTTCTGTAGTTTGAACAGCGTTATTTGGGTGACATGTGGTCGGGCACTGCCTTATGAGAGGGTTGGCCTGTCTCTATTGACCAATCTCAGCTGCTCAATCACAAGCATCCTCTTCATTTTGTTCAACTGGTTGCAGTAGACAGCCACTATAATCCATTGACCAGGTTTCATGAAGCTGCAGTGGATAAAACCAGCGTCAGAACCCCAAACAGACACCATTAGCCTTTTTTTTTTTGAGACAGAGTCTCACTCTCTTGCCTGGGCTACAGTGCCATGGCGTCAGCCTAGCTCACAGCAGCTTCAAACTCCTGGGCTCAAGCAATCCTCCTGCCTCAGCCTCCGAGTAGCTGGGACTACAGGCATGCACCACATGTCCGGCTAATTTTTTCTATATTCTTAATTGACCAGCTAATTTCTTTCTATTTTTTAATAGAGACAGGGTCTCACTCTTGCTCAGGCTGGTCTCTTGAACTCCTGAGCTCAAACGATCCACCCACCTCGGCCTCCCAGAGAGCTAGGATTACAGGTGTGAGCTACTGTGCCCAGCCACCATTAGCTTTTTTTGATGACTATTTGGTTTTGGACTGTGTTTTGGCACTTCATCTTTATCCAACTATTTTGGTGAATGCTTGTGATTGTCAAAAAGAATCCATTTTACATCATATGTAACAATACGATTACATGTGTAGAAATGGTTTGCCTTTGTGTAGAGACAGCAAAGAAAGGCAAGCTTCGAGATGAGTTCTCTTCTGATGCTCGTTTAATTAATGCAGAACCCATCTATCCAGCTTTTTTACCTTGCTGATCTGTTTCAAATGGTCCCGTATCGTTGGCATAGTAATGTCAAACCTTGCTGCTAATTCAGGTGTAGGTTGAGATGGATTTGCTTCCTCCACAGCTTTCAGCTCATCATTATCCACCTTGGTCTCAGGTCATCCACGTGGTTCATTAAATCACCAGAATGGAACTTCTCTGAACCATAGATGTACTGTGCATTCATTGGCCACATCCTTCCCAAACACATTGTTGGTATTTCAAGCTGTCTGTGCTGCATTTCTTCCATGACAGAACTCATATTCAAAGACAACTCGAATTTTTGATTTTTAAGTGATTTTGCAAAAATTGCTCTAAAATTTTTTTTTGAAAGATAATCACAGCCTAACTGTGTATTTGAAGGATTGAGGATGTACCTTCGCAATAAAATAAAACGAGAAATGAAATGTCAGAGATATTAACTGTCAAATTTAGTACTAAAGGAAATCGGACATTTCATACTTAATAACCTAATATTTGGCTGTCCTGCTAGTATTGAACATTTGTTTCCCTTTCTTTGGTTATAAATCATCCTGCATTGAACATTTTGGTTTATAAATCTTTCCATCTCTAATTATTTTCTTAGGGAAAAATAATTAATTTTGAAGAGTGGAATTCCTAGATTGAAGATGTAATATTTTTAGAGACTCTTAATATGTATTATTTTAAAATTGCCTTTGGAAAATTTTCATTATTCTTCATTCCCAAGAGCATTGTCAGTGTTTATTCACTCCAATGTTTCCAGTCTGATGGGGTGAAACCAGTGATTTGTAATTGTTTAAATTTCTATTAAAATATTAATGCTTAAACATTTTTCTTACTTACTGACCATTTCTCTTTTTTTCTTGTGAATCGCAAATCTTTTGTCCATTTTTCTTTTGCATTGTTAGTGTTTTCTTGAATTTTTTCCAATCTCTTTACATATTAAAACACTATCTCTGTTAATATTTATAAGTATTATCTTCCGTTCTCCTTCTCTGTATTTTCATTTATGATTTTCGAAGTGTATTTGTAAACCATCTCATTTGAAAAGGCTTCAGTTCATCTCTCTGATCCTGCCTTTAATCTTCTCTGCACTTTTATTAAAGAAAAATCTGTAAAACGAAAATCTAGCCACAATCCTCTATTTATACCCCTTCAAAGTTTTCCCATTGCCCTGGTGATGAAGGCCAGACCTCCTGGCAGCAGCTGAAGGGCCCTTAGGATCAAGCACCCTCTACCTCTCCAGCCTCTTCTCTTGTCGCTCCTGGAAGCTGTCTTTGCTCAAGCCTTGCTATTCCTGGCCAAGCAGTGTGTCACCTTCGTGCTACTGTAAATACAGTTCCTTTTGTGTGGCAGGTTTTAAACCCTGATCTGAGACTCAGTTTATGTATCTTAATTTCTGGGAAAATTTCCCTCCCCAAGTTAGATAAGTTGACACCTACTTTAACTTACAGTTCTCTCCCTCCATATATGACAGTCTATTATATTTATTGGTTTACTTCCATTATCCACCCACTCACCTAAGAACACTTTGAGGATTAGGACTGCAGTTTATTCATCGTCATATATTCAGTTCCTATGCACTGACTGACATGTAGCAGACACTAAATAAACAAAGGTTTGTCAATCTGGGCTTTTGGATCCCTCATACTTCCGTATTTTAAAGTGACTCTGTAGGTCTTGAAAAGTGAAAAAGAAGACCCTAATTATTCAGCATCCAAGAAGCACTAAAGGCCACAGGATTATACCTGGCATGCGATTGCTTTTTGATTTTCTGAGAATAAGACAATAAAAATGTTCTTACTGAACAGTGATGTCTGTACAAGGCCATGGTTATTTTCCACCTGCAAGGTGACGAAGCTAAAGAAGACAAGAAGTGGTAAATGGAAAGGGCAGAGGCCAGGCAGTGGAGGTGACACAGGGGTTGATGAGGGGAACCATGGCAACAGCAGCAGTTAGGAGAGACGGGATTAGAGTCGATGCCAGTGCAGGAGGCTGCCAGTCACGTGAGCAGCCAAGACTCTCGCAGATGAACCAAGCTGAGGGAACGGCTGTGCCTCGGATCCGGCTGTGCACCAGGGGCACTGATCCCCGCCACCAACTCCCCGTGTCTGCCCGTGCCGTGATGCGGGTGAAGAGGCGACAGCCGGCACAGAGGGTTGGTCAACACGGGGCGGCCTCCGTGGCCGTCGGCATGTGGCGGTTCTACTCGGTTCAGCCGGCACGTGCAAGGATGTCTGCGTGGGACTGGGACAGTGTAGAACAGCAGGAAAGCAGACGGTACGTGCAAAGATGCTTTCGATGGAAATCAGAAGACTGAAGCTCTCTGTGCGGCCAGAGCTCCTGCCCACCCTCAGCGGCTTAGTGACATGTGTGCTCCGCGTCTACGCGGGAGCAGCCCCTTCGCGACTACGCGTTCGCCCTGGAACTCATCACCGCATATTTTCCACGAGCCCTTGACATTGCCCAGTCACCCTGCGATCCTTCCGCAGTGTTACGGCTCTCTAAACCTCGGAACGTCATATCTTCTCGCATTTCGGCTGCCACCACGCCTGTCCTCAGCCATCTGCCCACGACCTTGCCTCAAACCCCGCTGAGAACACAGACCGAACCAGATGGAGCCTGCCGTCTCCTCCGCACCGAATCAACCAGCCTGTGGCCGTCGGCACCTCTCCTTTCTCGCTCCCCTCCCGAAGGGAAGTGTCCCTGTTCCTTTCTGAGCTGGGCCAACAATTTTTTTCTGACTCCCTCCTACTTGTGCTTTCCCCACCACTTGGCATTTTCCCGTTGCTCTTGCACTTGTCTCCGGTCTCTCCTGTGACATCTGTTTCTTCCTTGCTCACAGTTGCCATCATCATGCAAGTATGTTTCTGTATTTCACAGATAAAACCAGTCACAGCTATTGACTCCCAGTGTCCACCTCACGCCCGCTTCCAGTCTCTGCTGACCTTCACAGCAAAACTTATTTAAATTATTCTCTGTGTTGCTCTCACTTCCTCTGCTGCTGAGGACGTGAAACTGTTTCTCCTGCGGCCCCATTGACTCCCGCCTTGCCGCATCCCGCGGTCGCTGGCCTCTCCTCGGCTCACCTGGCCTCTCTGCAGTCTGACGGTCCCCGGCTCCCGCCCTGAACACTCTGTTCCTTGGCCGCCGTGATAACACGCTGTGTGTTCATCCTTAACTCACATGATGCTCCTTTTCCATGCACTTCGCTGACCCTCCTATTCCCTGGATTTGGAAATAGCACGCACCTCAGCTCCATCTCTGGATCTCTGCTTTCCTCCATCTGAACGTTCTAATGGATCTCATAGCCCCGTGGATTTTGTTAGCATCCGTATGCTAATGGCTCCCAGCCTTGTCTTCCCCATAGAGTTCTGGTTTTACCTGGTTTATTGCAACAGCCTTCTAACTAGTCCGCCTGCTTCAATGCCTCAGAAGAGAACCAGGAAGAGCTTTTAAATGTGCATTGAATCTTGTTATTTATTCTGCAATTGAAGGTTGTTCATGTGGCTTCTAAGGCCCTACAGTTTTTTCAAATAACTGTAGTGAACGTCTTTCACTTATTTGAAGACACTGACCTCACTCATATCCATGGGCCCTTTGAATCTGGCTTTCTTCTGCTTGGGCCACTCTGCCCAGGGACCCCAGCACGATTGCTTCTGGCTTCTTCTCATCATTTAGCTCTTTGCTCAAATTTACCCCTTCTGACAGTTCTTTAATTATAAGATTGAATTGCACTCTTGTACTTGACTTTTTTTGTCCCATCACCTGATTTTATTTGCTTCAAAGCATTGACCACTTTCTGGAATTATTTACTTGTTAATTTGTTGACTTGTGTGTCTGTCTCCCCCCTCTAGAGGGAGCAAAGGCCCCGAGCACAGGGACCCTGAGCATCTCTCACCCCACGTCCCTGGTGCCTGCAGGGTCTGCCTGACACACGGCAGGACTGAGTGAATCACGCAAGGGAGTTAATTGAAGTTTTACTAAACTACTTTTTATTTATATGAAACATAATTTACTCAAATATCAGTGGGCAACCCCTCTCCTCATCTTTTGTGATTTAGTCAGTAATGTAAGTATGAGCCTTCTGGCTCAATTTTTTCTGGCATTATAGATTTTGATTATTTTTTGGTCTTGACCTTTTCAGTTTGAAGGGTCCTTGGATTTAAGGCGATTGTAGGTCCCCATGTCATTATAAATGCACTTTTCTGTATCTTTTCTAGTTCTACTGTATCTCTATTAAGGTTTGGCCATCAGAAATACCCACAGGATTTTGTTCCTAATTTTCATCTTGGTAATGCCTGAGACTTTGACGGTATTTTTGGGTGTAGTGTAGTGTAGTATAGTATGATGTCTTCCTGTCCTCATCTTTTCTGCAGCCTTTACTTATGCTCATGACACTAGATCTCTAAAGTGCTAACTGTAGCTAGGCAGGTGCCCACTTGGAATCCTTGCCAAATACTTAACTCTATTCATTTTTGTTTATGAAGCTTCCAGGATTGACACAGAAACTTACATAATATAGCTTGGTGTTTTGATCTTTTCTTACTAATATTTGTCTTGTATTTATTTACTTATTGCATGCCCATTAGTACAAAGCATGTTTTTAGTCTCTCAGCAGGATGAAAGGTGAATGAGAAGCAATCCATACTCTTGAGGAATTTGCAATCTAGTAAGAAAGCCACTGTGGAAAAAACCCAATACACAAACTGCCTACAATTAAAAGCAGAATAATTTTACTAACAAAATGGAAGAGAGAGGAAAAATATTTCCAAGAGATTTCACTGAAAAGGTGAAACTTGAATTTGACTTTAAGGATGGACAGAGTAGGTAGAGGAGATGTAAAGGACTTTGAGCAAAACTTGGAGCAGAAGAGTCATA